>BSBN01001673.1:6977500-7576861 GCA_027924645.1 Cunninghamia lanceolata
GCTACATAGTTGCATTAAATATATGCATAGGAAAAAAATATCACACAATATCTATATGAATTTTTGTGAGTCCAATTGCATACGTCATCACAATAATACTATTAGCAACTGTTAGCCAATAGAATATCAACAAAATCAGTTTATTATATGAAAATAAGAATTGAAAAAAACAAAAACTTTAGAAAAATTAGTCAAACAAATTTAATTCTGCAGTCCCATTGGACAATTGAATAACAACTAATAAAATTGCATGAATGCATTAGTATTCCTGCCAACGGCAGGAACTAATAAATTGAACAAATTTATTTAATTTGAAATCCCATCCTACACCTCATCATTTATTCTAATTTTAAATTCACTTTTGTCTTTTAGTGAGGAGAAAACTCAAACTAATCTTAGTGCTCCATTTTGGCCCTAAGTCAACATGCAATCTAGGCCCTTCATTCAAATCATCTCTTCTATAAAACCACTTATTCAGCCTCATTTTGCCCCCTAATGGCTCTTAATTCCATTTTTTCCCTCTCAGCTGTAAATCCTCCAAAGTCTTGCAAACCAAATACATGAGCTTCTCATGAAGTTGCATGAACTTGCAAATCTGAGAACACCATGCAAAGATGGAGGAGGACAATAGAAGTTAGACAAAGTTAGCTTAGATTTTTACTAGTTTTTGAGCTTGTTTGATAGATTTCTAGGCTAGTTTTCTTTCTATTGCAGTTAGGGTTTGCTGTACTTTCATTTTTGTGTGTTTGAAATCCTAAACCCTAGCCTACATTGGTGAACCCAACGTGAATGCATGGAAACTTTGACATTTTTGGTGATTTTTGAAAATCTATTTCTGCAGGTGGCCTCCGGAGCTCAAACGAACCTCACTGTTGAGTCTAGGAGGTCTGAGAAATGAAAAATGACTAAGTTTGTCACTAGAAAAAATTTAAAATATTTTTTAGTTTTGGCCCCTCCGCAGGGCCATACCGTACGAATCCGCACGGAGCCGTACGGTTCCTGCGAATGGGTCCATGTCGATATCTTTGGTTTTCATCTCGGTCTGGGTTAGCATCGTTGTCTTAGCTTTTATCATCGACTTTTGTTGTAAACATTATCTCTAAATTTGTTTGTTGTAAGGGTGATTTGTTGTGTTTGCAGGATCGAGATTTGTTGCAGATTCAAAAAAAAAAGAAAAAAAAATGTTTGAACCCTTGTATCTCCTGCCATCTGGTTTATTTCTTCCGCTGATCCATGATCTCTGCAATCCCTAGTCGTCATAGGCTCTAATCTCCCTCTGTCGACCCATTGCATGCTCTTAGTCGCAGTCCTAACCACCCCTTCACTGCCATTTCATTAGACCTAGTTGTTACCACTGGTTATCTTCCCGTTGGGCATTTGGATCCTCTATGTTGTAGTCCAAATCTTGTCGACCTCCATTCATCACCTCCACAGAAAACCCTAAACATAATCGTCGGTCGAATATCCCCTAGCGTCTGTTCCCTATTCCGCTGCTCACATTCCCTATGGTCGCCTGCCCAAAAAACCACGGTCGCCACCAGTTTAAATCTCTACCAACCTCTACTCAAACTGCCGCCAGTTTAAATCTATCCCGTCGACAAAAAACCCTGAGTCTACACTGCTCCAAAGGAAATCCTTGTCGCCATCTCTTATCATGTCAGCTTCCGCCCTTTGCAGAACCTGTCCCCTCCATTTTGGATTTGGCCGCCACTAGTTAACCACGCCACCTACAGCGCCACCATCAACAAACACCCTGAGTCGCCACCACATGTTTACTCGTCACCATTCAGAATCTCTGTCGCCTCCCGCCAACCACCACTAAAAACCCCAGCTTCAGTTCGGTATCCTTTGTGCCTACTTGGTTGAACCTACGAGTTTTGCAAGGCTTTGAGCCCTTCATTGAAAAAGGCCTGCGGTTTCATTTTAGGGCTTTAAGCCCCTTGTGGTAGGTGAGACCCACGCGGGACTGTTGTCCACAGTTAGGGCTTTATGCCCCTCAAAACTTTGACTGCCACCTAAAATTCAACGTTGATTTTTGGGTCTTAAGCCTCAAACTTTAAACATCCAACATGTAACTATTAGGCGTTGACCTTACCATGTGACCATAGCTTCTAAACGATTCGTGGTTGGGCTTTAAACTGCTACCCCCACCTTCTTTTTTTACATCTTACCCACCCTTGGTCATATGAATGACCAGGGGCTAGTCTGAAATCTCCAACCTAAACCGCTAGGACTTAACTGCCAGAGGTGAAACACTTACATGTGACCACGTGCATGATACCTGTAATGGTATGTCAAATAGTCAACTGTCCCTTTTTTTTGCTTCCACATGTCTAAATAGGCAATTTTTTCAAACTTACACAACTTTTGCATACGGTGACGAAACAGAATTGGTGGTGTTGGAAAGGTGACTCTGGGAACTTCGCAGCAGTCCAGGTTTCATCAGGGAAAAATGTCGTTATATCAGTCATTTTTTTGGTCAAAGTCAAACATAGTGTCAAACTTCAAACACTCACATCTAGTGCAAAATTGATCAGTTTTTTACGAAATTGTTTTTCAAACTGCATGGAATTTCCTAAATTGTTTGAATATGCTATTTATTTTTCTGTCACTGATCAAATTTTTTAGATGTTTTGCAGATTCCCTTTTTGACCCATTTTGACTTTGTGGCTCGCTAAACAATGCATCTATTCATTATGTCATATTTTTTGCAATGTCATGGGGATTTTTTGTTACTAATGTTTGATTTGCAGCATGTGGCATTCGTTGATCAAAGAAATCAAACTCAAACTACTAACACATTTGATGCAGGGATTCAATTTCTTTCATATGCATGTGTGTTTTGTTATCATAGGCACATTTGGTTTTGGTGCACTAAAATGAACTTAATCTCGCTGATTTCACACATCTTTTAGGGGCTTAAAATGAACCACTATCTGCTATGTTTGGTGATTGTGTTTATGTTATGAAATGTGTATGCTCTTCCCTCGCACTTTATACGATCTTGGGAATCAAAAACACTTCACAACGTTTGCATAAATCACACCACATCTATTTTCTAAGGTCAATGAACCCCCATGCAAGTGTGAGCAAGTTCACATGTGTATGCTCTCCCCTTGCGACTTAGTGCGACCCTGGGGATCAAAAACATGTTAACTTGTCTTGCTTTTGTCAGCCTTAGAGTGGGCCTGCTCTTGAGTCACATCCGCAAGGAGAACTCATTTGCGACCCCAAGCGGGACTTTCATTCGGCCCGCTATATAAATTGAGGATAAGGTGAAAGCCAAGTCTAACCAGTATGAGCGCTCACCATACAGTGCTAGCTCGAAAGGAGGCGTACCTTTGTGTATATTAAACTCCTAGTAGGGTTAGTTAGAGCCTTAAGTGGCTTGCTGGATGCTCGTGGGTTGCCGGTCCCCCGGATATTCACTAGAACCCTTTTGTTTAGTGGCCAAAAACCCTCTATTTGTTGATGCAAAAGGGTAACCTTTGAAGCAGCCCTGATTCATGCGGTTCTTAGTTGAGGTAGCAGGGACAATCCTAAGGTTTGGTGGGGGGACGAGCCTTGGGAAACCTGGATCTTGGTATGCGTGACATGTGAGTGCACTGTAAGGGGGAGCTGATGCTACCAAGATCCTGGAGCTACCCTCTTTGAATAAGCAGAGCTAGGGGATTCAACAAATATAGGCCTTGCCTAGCCGAGGATTGTGCATGTCTACAAGTGTTTGCAAAACATCATGAATCATCAAAAACAGCCACAAAAATGCCAAGTGTCTTCAATATTTGATGTGTGTGCTTTCATAATCATCATCCCTCGACATTCTTTCCACACATTCATTCCATGTCATCATCATATCCTCATCATGCCAACTCATCATATCCAAATCACATTCCTACTCATATCTTCATCATTCAACCTTCACATCATAATCATCATCCTTAGCCACTTCACATCCTAGTCACATCCAAGTCATCATAACCCTAGCCTAATCACATTCTTATCGTACCCTCACCATTCGACCCCATATCCTAATCATTCTGCCTAACCACATCCTCTTTGCCATCTAATCATCCTTATCATTCACATGATCAACATCATCCTTATTCTATCCTAATCACATCCCAATTAGATTAGCATCATTCCACATCATCCTATTCCTAATCTAACCAACATTCCAAATCCAACCAACACCTAACCATCAAACCCTAATCACATCATACCTAATCACCTATCTAATCATCCAATCACTCATTACAAACCATTCCACATTACCATAATCATGGTCATCATATCCTACTTGTCATGTCCTAATCCATTTCCATCACATTCCTAATCATTCAACTACATCCTAATCATATCTCATTCATCATATTTTCATCATTGAACCTCATCCCAACCATATCCTATTTATCATTTTTCATCATTCAACCACATCCCTAATCCCATTATCCTTACACATCATCCTATCACATTACCCTAATCACGATCCTAATCATTCCTAATCACATCCATGTCATATCTTCTTCATGCCACCGCATCATAATTATACCCTAATCATTTCTAGTCATTACATCCATCTCACATCATGTCATATTCACCATTCCAACTCATCCTATCCTAATCACATCCCACTCATGTCTTCATCATTCAACCTTCGTATCCTAATCACCCATCTTAGCCACATCATATCACTATCACATATCCTAAACATATCTAAGTCATCATCATCATTCCCCATTCATATCCAAGTCATCCCATTATATCAGCCCTAATCATATTTGATCTATCCTAATAATATCCTAGTCATCTTCGTTCATGATCCAATCCACTTCATCCCAATCCATCCATGTCATCTACATCTTATCATTACACACCATCATCTTCATTCTAATCCGATCGATCACATCCCAATCATATCATATCCAAGCCATTCATTCCTATCCAATCAATTTCATTTCCAATCACAACTCACCGCAACCATAGGGAAACCTTTGAGTATCTACCCCCCTATCGAATCTGATGGCAATCATGTCAAAACATTATGGACTTATTGGTTCTATTCACCCACCACACATTCAATTTCATTCATCCACTACATATTCCATTTCATTCCTTTAGGATCAAATTTCATCACGACATTTCATTAGAATTTAGCCCTTGACATCTATAGAGGACCCCAAACATTAGTCTTCCTAAGGTCGAAACATAGGGAGAAACTGTCGAATCTCAACTGTATCACAAGTACAAATTCGGACCAAGAGAGCTTGACATCTTTTTCACATCAATCAAAACTTGGGCTTAATACTCTAGGGCTAGTTTAAGTCCATCCTTACAAGTGAATTATGAAAATCATGGATTCACTCTAATCAATCATCTCTTCCATACCTCAAGGTTTCGACAAAACCAATTTGTGTTTTGAAAGGTCATTAGTAGATGAGAGTACCCTCTTGAAGCTAGACTTTTCAAAGACTAAAATCATTAGCCTCTATCATAGCCTGGGCCTCATCACATTCCATTGTCATCCCCATAACATCCCATAATTCACAAGTCTCATTTGGTTGACATGGCTGCAAAACGAAGAGACAAGGGAATCGATCCTCCTAGTCATCCCTCATACACATCATTCCAAACACATCAACATTCCTTCCAACACGTCATCCAATTGACATTGTCATAACCACATCCTAATCATATCTTCATCATTCAACCTTCACATCCTAATCACCCTTTCTAATCACATCATTCAATCAAACTCCTCCCAATCACCTCACCCCTAATCTAATCATATCCAAGTCATCCTAATCACAGCCCTAACCATACCCTAATCATCCAATCCAATTCACCCTAATCATTATCCTAATCGCATCTCATTCATCCCAATAATTTCATCTCATCATTCATCCTAGACAAGCACTTGACAACATGGTCCTAATCCCACAAGAAGACACAAAATGATATGAAGACATGCATCATTCCATGCCAATCCTAGAAAACAAGGTTCTAGCACCCCAAGCCTATTCACAAGTTTACCCAAGTCTACCTTGGCAGCAGGACAAAGTGCCTTCAAATTCCAATTCTACCTTTGGCAAGGGAAACATAAGTCTACCTCATCCATCCCATCAGTACATGCTACCACCGCACTCCTAATCCAAGTCCACATCATCTACCCTCATCATCCATCCACTATGTTGTCCTTCCACACATGCCCTTGCAAAGAATGTGATCCAAGGGTTACCAGCACGCAATAAACTATCTCCATGTCATCCAACACATATGCTTGAGCCTACCAAAGAGCCTTCAAATGCCATGACCATTCCTTCAACCCCATCATGTGGTCCACAAACCATTAAGCCCATTCATGAGTCATCCACTTCCACTTCCATTTCCATTCCAAGTCAAGAGATATGTCAAGGGTCTAATCCAAAGCATGCGGAACCCTTAGCTCCTAATTCTAATCAAGATCAAACCACTTCCATTCAACCTATCCATAACACACTTGATCCCATTCTCACGATCCCCTTCATGATCAAGAAGGCCATAATGATCCACTTAGCCAACTCTATGCATTCCATGGTCAAGACCTTGCTACCTCACCCATCCATGATCCGACCACTTCCACTTGTCATGATGAGACATGTGCCTCTCAAGAACACATGCACATAGAAGATCAAACCAATAACTTGGATCTACATGAACATAATAAAGATCCTCATGATCCTTCCATACCCATCATCAATCCAATTGCAAATCCACCATCATATCCATTTAGCCTATCCACCTTCATTCATGAGTGTTCTTCCTTCGAAACACAACAATCTTTGTCCACTTCTCCTTCTCCATCAAATAACGAACTCATGTCTAGTGTCCATACCACATACAGTCTCGTTGTCAATCCCATGCTCTAGAAAACCAGGTATTATGGAGGCGATACATGTCAAAGTCCCCCCCACGCTCATATGGCCTTGGATACACACCCCATGGTCAAAAATCTAACAATGTTGGTACTTCCACCATTCCTCCTAAGTCTACCACTTTTCATCACATACCATCATATCCTTAAGACATATGTCACCCTTCCACCCTCGTCATCTTACAAATGCCAAAAACATGTGACCATACACTTGCCACCATCAAATCTACCTCCGCTACTTCCAACTCCGTGTGTCCCACCATATTCTTTACCTTCGTTACTTCCAACATCTAACATACCAATCATTCATAAATACCCTAAATATCCTAGTCATAACCAACAAATGCACACATCGTGTAAACATAAAGCTTCCACTCATTCCATCCACCCCATGGGATTCAAAAATAAACATTTGGATGCCTCCTTTCATAAAGTCAAACATCCTAAGGGTCCTAATGCCTTAGGAAATCAATCCAAAAATTCAAAGCAAGGTACATTCAAAAATCCATCCAAGACCATACCTTCAAAAGCAAAGTCAAAAATTAAAATGGTATGGATCCCTAAACAAAAATCAATCAAGTCAAATGAGGCATCCCCTTCTAAAAAATCCCAACCACCTTCTTCCATCCATTCCATTCCAAAATATCAAATCCCTTCATCCCACAAGCAAAGCAAAAATCATAAAAATCATAAGCCTATGTGGGTACCTAAATCACTCCGTCATCCATCTCCTAAGAAAACATCTCCATTGCTTCCTACACCACCATCCACTCATAATCTTCAACGTTTATCATGGTGTGTGCAACCGTTGGTCATGATTCCTTTCCATACCTCCATCACCCCATCATTCAACTATTATCCAACACATTTCACTTATCATATCCCTATGGTTCATGCTTTTACATAAGCCCTACATAATCCACATCATAATCCACTTTTGTCCCCTACATAATCCACATCATAATCCACTTTCGTGCCCTACATAATCTACATCATAATCCAATTTTGTCCCCTACATAATCCACATCATAATCCATTATCTTTCCCTCCATAATCCACTATCCACCTAATCCATTTTCATTTCATACAATCCCTTACCAACATCGATGAACACAATGACATTTGACATGGTCCATTTGCGACGACTTCACTCTCAAACGGGACTATCACCTTCATGGCACTAGACATTTGAGTCTCGCCTATTCACATCCACCTATCTTGTTCAAAAAAGCAAAAAAGTCAAAAAAAGTCAAGAATCAAAAAAGTAAAGATAAATCCCTTCGTCCAACGGTGAAAACCTGGCAAACAGTGGCCTTGGATAAGTACCATGATGAAAACCTGGCAAACAGGGGTCAAGTGTAGGTTGATCTTCTATGTCGCTTACACTTGGGAGCACCTTGTCTCATCCAACATATCATTTTCAACCTATCATTTCTTACCATTTCCATACCATCTTACCACCCTTATCCATTCCATACATATACTTAGCCTATCAAGTCTATCCATCCTCCCTTCCTCTTTTGGTCTTGATAAAGATTGGGGGCAAAATGTTGAAACATGTTTTGGGTATCTCTTGACATACCTCATCCTTCCAAATAATCCTACCATCATCCTATCGTCATAAACATTGTCATGAAAACTCCTAAGTATTACACCAATAATGCAGTAGGTTATTCCTATGCGATATAGTCCTTGGAGATCACATCTTGCCCTTGTATTCATACATTCCTTCTATCGACTATCGCCCACCCCTTTCATCCGTTCATCCAGTCCCATCAATCCTTACACCTAGACTTGGTTTCCCCTTGTCATTGGTATCTAGCATAAAGGCTACAAAAAAGTGATCCAATGCCATTCCCCAAAATAGTCCAAAAATACAAAAAAATCAAAACATGTCAAAATCTGAAAAAAAATTGAAATATCCTCAAAATCCCAAAAAAATCAAAATATTTTCAAAAACACCAAAAAAAATCAAATATTTTCAAAAACACCAAAAAAATCAAATATTATCAAAAACAGAAAAAAAATCAAATATTTTCAAAAATACCAAAAAAATCAAATATTTTCAAAAACACAAAAAAAAATCAAAACATCTCAAAAATATAAAAAAATCAAATATTTTCAAAAACACCAAAAAAATCAAATATTCTCAAAAATCCAAAAAAATCAAAATATTCCCAAAATCACAAAAAAAATCAAATACTCTACAAAAATCCAAGCAATAAAATCATTCCATCTGCATCGATTCATCACATCATCCCAACCAAATCAATTCTTCACAACATTCAATTCCTCAACCAAATCAATCAATCAAATCTTTTGATCGATCCATTCAAACATCCTAATCAGTCACATCATCATACCATTCAAATCAGTTCTTCCACTCATCCACTGTCCGCATGGTCGAACTATGTCGCCTCTGATCTTTTTACGTAGGCAAGGCCATCTTTGATGCGCCCCCAAGGCATTAGGTTAGTCCCTTAGGACCGTCCTGTCCACTCTCATAATAAGTCATCCTTTCTTAAAATGGACACTTTGATCAGACCAAAGCAATCAATCTCACACTCAAACTAATACCAAGCATCAACAAGACAAGCTATTCAAATCAACCAAATCAATCAATTGCCATCAAATTATCCTCATCAACTATCACATATTTCATACGGAATGGGGCATCGTCAAAACAAGGATTATGTTCCTTATACGAAATGCGTCATTTATCAAACATCATCAATCAAACCTTGGTGTTTCTCGTATGACCAACTACACTAGTGTCATTCAATCAATCACTTGCCTTAGACAGGTAGGGGCATTGTTGAAACTAGACCAGGTGTCTTATACGACATGTTTCTTTCCTGAAACCAGACTCCTCCATTCTCAGTCAATCACTTGCCTTAGACAGGTAGGGGCATTGTCGAAACCAGACCAGGCGTCTTATACGGCATGCTTCTTTCCTAGAACCAGGCCTTCTTCATCCAATCACAATCAATCAAGCACATATAACTTGGCAAAAGTTCCAACTGGCTGTTGGTCTAGTTTGTCTTATCTTTTACTGGATTGCTTTGCAGTCTCGTTCTTATGCTTCTCGAGGCAGTCCCTAAGTGATGAAGAGAAGCAAGGATAGAGCGGGACCTTTTTCTTTGATTGCTGCTTGTGATTTGTCTTGGAAAAATGACTAGGGCAACTTGGTGTCTTGCATGTGATCGGGATTCCATTGGGTGTGAATCAAAGACATTCTATGCATGGGAAAGAATAAATTCTTCCTTGCATTACGACCTACACACCTCACGGTTATCTCATCACATGTTCCGACAAGGTATCACAGTTACTAGTCTGAGTCGGGCAATCCTTGTCTGTCATGTGCCTATTTCACAAGGGACTACACTTTCCACTTTGGCCTTTGACATGCCACGATGATTGTCGTCCTTTGACATAATAAGTTATATGATGATAAGTAGAAAAATTGCAAGTGAGAAGCTCAAAAATCTATCAAGGCAAGATCTCATTTCCATTCTTCTAGCCAATCTTTCATTACTCCATCTCTCTCGCATCTTCATTCCTCCACCTTCATTGTAGCTTAACATATCATCCATTTCTTCTATCCATTCCCTTATCTTTCTTCCTTCACTAATCATAATCATTTCGAGAGCTTACCCGTGTTTGTCCAACTCGCCTACCCTCTCGAGGGGGCGTCATCATCCTATCTTTCCATCATCGTCCTTTTCCTCTATCCATTTCCTTGGCTTCTTTGAAATGATGTTACTTGGTCGCAACATCATCTCAAAGAGGGGTAAAATGTAGACACCTAAAAGTGTCCTTGGGTCAACAAAGCCCTAAACACTTCTATATTCTCCTGATTTTCCCAATTTTCCTCTATGGATAAATAATTAATTTGAATTAATTAATTATTTATTCATTCATTTTCTAATCTTCTCTTCATTTGATTTATTCAAACAAATAAATCAAATCTTATCACATGTATTCCCCACTTCAAACAAATTAAATAAATTGAACAAATTTATTTAATTTGAAATCCCATCCTACACCTCATCATTTATTCTAATTTTAAATTCACTTTTGTCTTTTAGTGAGGAGAAAACCCTAACTAATCTTAGCCCTCCATTTTGGCTCCAATTCAACATGCAATTTGGGCCCTTCATTCAAATCATCTCTTCTATAAAACCACTTATTCAGCCTCATTTGCCCCCTAATGGCTCTTAATTCCATTTTTTCCCTCTCTCAGTTGTAAACCCTCCAAAGTCTTGCAAACCAAATACATGAGCTTCTCATGATGTTGCATGAACTTGCAAATCTGAGAACACCATGCAAATATGGAGGAGGACAATAGAAGTTAGACAAAGCTAGCTTAGATTTTTACTAGTTTTTGAGCTTGTTTGATAGATTTCTAGGCTAGTTTGCTATTGCAGTTAGGGTTTGTTGTAGTTTCATTTTTGTGTGTTTGAAATCCTAAACCCTAGCCGACACCTTGCTCTCCTTAGACACAAACTATTTAACTCTTCTGAATCTCCACAAGGCCTGAATACCCCTCTCAGCTCACAACCAAATTGCCATTTCAACTCAGTCAAAATGCCCTTCAAACTCCTTCCTCCATGCCACATATGTCGCCTTTTCTTTTCCCCAAACTATCCCCTATTTCTTATCTCATTTACACATCAATCAAGTCTCCCTCTTGCATGGCAATCAAGCTCATGCCTTCCTCTTTTCCCCCGGTGGCAATCAATGGATGCCATCCTCCTTAATGGCATTTGTCAACCATCTTTTCTCCCTTCCATCCACCTTGTCTTTTAAATTTAATGTCATCAATGCAGGCCATGCCCTCATAGATGAAGTAGTAGGTCCTTCATCCTCCTCTATGTAGCTCCTGCCCATCCTTCTTAAATGATATATGTTTTTGCCTTTAATTTGACCTTTGGCAAGTGTATACAAGATATTTGTTTTATCCATGAAATAATATTTTCTTTTATTCCCTTCCTTACTTTCATGCAATTTTCTAATCATGCAGGTTGCCACCACATGGGATGTGACACATACATTATAAAATGATATGTATATTTTTCTCTACAATTTATTGGAGTGTCAAGACAACATGGCTCTGGAAATGCAGAGTTTACTGTCAACCTCAAGAACATAAGGGCTTGCTTCTAAAATCAAAGGGGACTGACCTAGAAAAAAAATACATTAATTACTTGGAATTCCTTGAGCAATTTCTCTCACAAGCCTCTCGAATGTCAATTTTTATATCAAGGGCTATGTGCCCTTATGGTACTCTTAGATTTCACTATATATCAAAATAACATACAACAAATAAATATCTATGTTACCCCAAATTTGCAGGACGAAGACAGCAGAAGATAAGGGGACATGTTTCTAGGACAACTTTTTTTGGGGCCATTTTTTGGGACTACATAAAAAACATGAAAATTTATATTATATAGGAAAATTGCAAATATTCATATGGTAACATTGATAAAGCATTTATCATATCCATTATAAATCCTTAATACATAACATTTGAGTTGAATTAGGAGTCCACATGAAAGTTGAACAAACTAGCAAATGTCAAAACTTAATTGCTTTCATAATGCATTATCAATATGCATGTGATATTAAAAATACAACAAAATGCCCAAAGGCTACAAGTTTCAACTACAAAATGAAAATACAAAAACAAAGAAAGTATGTTGCTGCCCCTAATCTACATCTGTCAACACTGTATCAAAATCAGGGTTCTACTTTAAGTCACTACCATTGTGGGGGTTGCCTCATCCAATGGAAACCTAACCAATCCCTCTTGTGCCTCATCCTCATCAACCTAGGTGGCGTCTTCAGGATCAACATCCCACCATAAAGCTGGACTTTGTTGATACTCTAGAGTGTGATGATCCTGAAGTCACAGAGCACTATGCATGGCCACTAACTTTTTTGCTTGTCTAGAGGTAAGCCTATTCCTCTTGAGGGAGTGGATAAATCCATATGTGGACCAATTCCTCTCTAACACAAAGGAACTGACAACCTGTGAAAGGAGGTGAATGGCAATCATCCTCAACTCTGATGTATCCTTCCCATGCCATGTCCACCATCTAATAGGGTCAGTTTGAGCTAATGTAGCTCTATCTATCTTCACCTTTGGTTTGTTGAATGTTAGACCATGAAGATTTGTGAAGGAAAACCATTATGTGCAAACTATACTAGGCTCCTCATTTGACTACATCTTTCGAAAGGTCTTCATTAACCCTTCTTTCACCTCTTCATCATTATAAGGAGACAGCCTTCCAACTTTTGGTGCATACCATTTTGGATTTAAAGGAAAGGTTGCCATATGTAGTGGGGTGTTCATAGTGTTCCACCTCCACATCACAATGGGTTTAATATATCAATCATATAATCCCAAATTAAGATCCTTAGCAAAATTTGTTTGCTTCCTCTTCCCAAGCATGTTGTCAAATGTATCATAGATCTCTCTAAGACTAGGAGAGTTTGTATCAGCATATTTGATGACATCTACAACAGGGGAGATGAAGGAGCAAACATATTTGCAAAGTGCAAACAAAAATTTCAAAAAAGAATAAGAGTATGAGACTCAAAGTTAAATAACAAGTTAGAAACTTAGAAACATTGAACAATAAAATTAAAATATTAAAATTAGAAATTTAATAATAAAATCAGCAATGTCTTACCTCATAGTGGATCACCAATTTATCAAGGATCCTTTATTTGATACTTTTTCCTTCATTAGAGCTTGAATTAGGCCATCTACTCCACTCCGAATTCACCATCATCAATTGTAGAGGCTCATGCACCTCAAGTATCCTCTCTAACAAAATGAAATAATTGGTATATCTTGTGTCCACAGGTTTGAGGAATTCCTTCTTCAAAAATGTTCTAAAGAGAGCAAGTGAGGTGTGGTGGTTGCAAATGAACATTTGAATATCTTTATCTTTTGCCACCACTTGCATCAACCAATTTATCTTCCCTATGTCTTTCAATGCATTGTTCAATGCATGAACACAACATGGGTTTCAAAAGATGTGCTTGTAAGCACTCTCCACCATCATGCTAGCCAATTTGCACACACATGATAAATCAATAACCACCTGTACAACATTTGAGGCCCCAACTGTTGGCAAGAGACACTATATGGATTCATGGTTGTTGTCATTGATGGCAACAAAGGTCATCCCACATATCCGCAAGTCATGATATGTCTCTACCGGAAGTCAGATTAAAGATTGTTGTGGTCCGGTGAACAAGAACAGAGCATGTGGCAAGGTCCGACAGATTGGTCCGGATCTCTCAGAGGAAGTGTCTTGGTGCAGTGCGGATTTGGGGAAGTCAAGAGGACTACCTTGAGTGGTATATTCCAAGGATTTAGCCTCCGGTGATGGATAAGGAAAAAGATATGAATAGTTGAGTACCGGATTCCTGAGAGACAGTGAAAACAGAGGAAGAACTGACTGACAGAGTATCAGACTACTTTCCGGATGTGTTACTGATGATGATAAAGGTTGTGAAGGTATGAATCATGTTTGGCCGACATGATTGATGATATCTACAAGTATATCTGCATTGCTTGGTGAGCAAGGATTCAGCCGACAGAACAAAGTTTGTAAGAAACTAAACTGTTCCGGATGCCGACTAGAAAGGTGATGAAATTACTTGTGCGGATATATATAAAGGATGAATTTAGTTGTGAAAGGTGTTAATGTGCGAAGATATATGCGAGTAAGTCCAGAACAGAGCAGAAGTAGCAAGAAAGATCCGGTATGTGAAAGGATAGCAGAATAAGGAACAGAGGAAAGATGAAGTGCAGCAGATCAGTGTACTGAGCCTAACCGGAACTGAACTCCAGCATATGCAGATGCTTCCAATTAGTTCAAGACTGTGATTCTTATCACTTTGTAGACAGTGTGTCTTCTTGTAGACAGTGAGCCTCTTGTGAGCAGTGTGCTCGGGCAGTGAGCCCTAATTGGCAAGTGCCATTTTGTAATTTCCTATTCTTCTAACAGAGAATAATTTTTGGGTTAATCACCCCGTGGTTTTCTCCCTTAACAGGGTTTCCACGTCAAAAATACTGTGTCATGTGTTTCTTATTTCATGGTAATGTTTTTTGTGTTTGATTCAATGCTGCATTAATTAAGAAGAAAGTTCAGATAGAGAAATAATTAGGATAACTGATTCACCCCCCCCCCCCTCTCAGTTATCAACAATTGGTATCAGAGCTAAGTTCCTCCTAATAGAGCTTAACAGCTTGAGGAAGATCTGGGAATTCAAATGGATGCATATGGTTTAAGGGAGCAACTCAAGACTGCCCTTGAGGATCTTGAACAGTCAAATTCTGAAGTCAATGAATTAAAAGAAAGACTCAAACAGGCTGATGAGTTCATGAGGGAATTAAAAGACAAATTAAGTCTCTCTATGAAAAAGAGAAAGGAGCTGCTCCAACAGTTGGCAAGACAAAGTGAAGAAAGCAATACAAATGAAGAATTGACTGAGCAAACCAAGTTATGTGAAAAGTTATCAAAAGAAGTCATTATGTTAAGACATGAAATGGAATCAGGAACTATAAAGTTTACTCAAGAAATTGAAGAAAAAAGAAAGGCTGAAGACAATCTAAGACAATCTCTTAAAGAAAAATCAGAAGAATGCCACCAGATGGACAGGATTATCAGACATCTTGAATCTGATCTTGAAGATGCCAAAGATAATGAAGAAAAACTTGAGGATCAAATTGCCTCTCTCAAAAGAGACCTTCAAACAGCAAATGAATATAAAGAGAAATTCAAGATAAGTTCTGCTCAACTTGAAGTTCTTCTTGGAAGTCAAAAGAGGACAGATGACAAGTATGGTTTGGGATATGAGAAAGGAGAAAGCTCCGGATCCGGTCAGAGGAATCTTGGATCAGAAAATCCAAGGAGCAGGCCTAGAAGACCTCTGGTAAGACAGCCAAATGCTCAAAGATATCCATCCTTCAATGGATACTGCCACAGCTGCAACCACTTTGGTCACAAAGCTAATCAGTGCAGAATGAGAATGAATCAGATTAATTCATCCTTCTCCGGACAGTGCTTCAACTGCAAAAGGTATGGACACAAATCCCATGAATGCAGAATTATGCAAGAAAACAAATCATTCAAAGGTAGATGCTTTACATGCAATAGAGTAGGTCATATGGCTAATCAATGCAGATCAAGGGGATATCAGTCAAATATGCAAAGAAATGTTATTTGCCAAATCTGCAATAGGTCCGGTCATAATGCTAAAGTCTGCAGAAACAAGAATCAGGACAAAAGAGGTCCGGTGTATAATCAGAATCAAGACAAGGGTAAACAAAAAATGAATGCGGATGAAGTTAGGAATCAGATGAGCAAGATTTGGGTGAAGAAAAGTTCAGAGAATGTAGAGGTTGGATCCGCACCAGAATCTGGTGCTGATATTTCTTCCGGAAATTAAAAAATGAGCTCAGGCTCAGGGGGAGACTCAAGAAAATCCTGTTCCCCCAGCCAAACAAGTGGTGCCGGATGTGGCACAAGATGCGGATTAAAGGGTTTGCAGATATGAGTCTTGAGATGCTTCAGTCAAGTTTTCAGAGGTCCGCATGGAGTTATGAAGAAGCTGTGATCGATCAAGTAAGACCTGTTCAGGAAGACGCTCCGGTATGATAAAAGATTACAAAAAGGTCCGGAGAGATCCGGAAGTGCACGATCTTGTTCTGCGGATTGGACAGAGTATTTGGGATGTTCTTGTAATATGTTACCTCGATTTATTCATGATTTAAAGATCCGGATGATATTCAGTGATCAGGACTAATCCGGGATACTCCAAGCTGTCCAGACAGGGCAAACCGGAACAATGCAGGTGAAGCATTTATTGCAGACAGATATTAGGGTTTGCGGAGCAATATAAGGGATTTCTCAAAAGTCATTTGCTCATTCTACACTCAAGAAGAAGCGAAAAGTGGAGCTCTGCAACAAAATTCATCAAGGATCTCCTGCCGAAGTCATTGCATAAGGAAATCAATCCAACCACTCCGTGCCAACCGAAGACGCATAAGGTATTCTTCGTTTTTCACTATCTCACTGTAAATCCTTGAAGAATGGCTACTCCAAATATAGTTAAGATCTCTGATAGACCTCGCCCCACATTCAAGAAACATCCTTACAAATCATTGGAGGTAGATCCACTAGGAGCCTTCTCTAGTGTTCCTCACGGAGTTTTACATACTGAAGACATTAGGGTTTACATACACGCAAGCATTGAGGAATTTGGGGAATTCAAATTAAGAGACCTCTATCACAAGCAACTGATAGACAATGCTTTTGAGCTTAAACCAGAGTATAAGGGTATCCAGAAGAAACAATTTGAGCAATTTATTCATTTCCCCAGCTTTGAAGAAGATGAATGGGTCCGGTATGTACTGACCAGGATACATGACAACTTTCTATGGCTGGATAGACCCTGCAAGATCACAAAAGAGGCAATTAGGGCAGTAACTGGTCTATACTCTTCCGGAGGGATACCTATCCTCAAATCTGTCAAGAACAACATTGTAACTGAGGCCACCGGATCAAAATTTGATAAGAGGGCAATGACCATTGAAGATATTTCGGATCCGGATATCAAGTATGCATCCATGATAATAGGATACAAGATCTATCACTCCAGCAGAGAGAATTCTGTATCCGGAACTGCAGTATACACAGCCTATGAAATGCTAAGAAAGAATGCAGAATATGATCTCTGTGAACTACTGCTAAGCCAATTAATGGAAAATATACAGAAAATCAAGAAGGACAAGAAGAATTCCTTTAAGTATGGTACTCTTATTGTATGTCTATTCTTCTACTTCATGAATGAGCTACCCGGATCAAGTGGATGGGTATGGCAGAGTGACAAACCTGTTGCAGTCCAGATAAGAGACTATTTGCATGGACTTGGGGATGCAAAAGCAAGAAATACAGCTCTATGGGGTTACTTCAAAAACTTTCAGAGCATGATGCAAGCAAGAGAGAGAATTCCCCAGTCTCTTGTTGAAAAATACAAAGACTCAGTGTGCTTCATGGTTGACACTGATCAGTGCCTAATGGAGGCAGTGGAGCCAAGGATTGTCTGGATCATGCCCATGGGGTATGAAGTGGATGAACAGATAGTGGAGCTGCATGTTCAACACATGCTAAGTCAGCCCAAAGATCCCAAGGCAGAAAGGTTTGGAACCTTTGAGGAGCTGAGTGTAAAAATACATGTAGAACTCAGGGAACCTGAGATTAAGAGAAAGGTGAGAAAAGAAGTAGAGCACATTGCTCAAGGCCTAGGCATCTCAAAAGAGGCACTTGATGCCAGCCGGGAAAAGAGGAGGAAGGCTGAGGAAGAAGAGAAAAGTAAAGAAAGTGCTCCGGTTGAAACTCCCACCCGGACCAGATCATCAAAGAGATATGCACCTCCCACAACCAAAAGCTCAAAACCGAAAGTCCAGGCATCCGGTAAAAGATCCAAGACAAAAGCCACAAGGGCTTATGAAAGCCAAAAGGATGAAGAGGAAACAGAGTCAGATGAGGGTGTAAAAGAAATAAAGAAGCAGAAGAGGAAAGGATCCGGTAAACCCTCCACAGGCCAAGACAAGGATGAAATGGCAGAGGTATCTGTTGAAAAGCCCACTCTGTCTCTAGAGAATGTAATCAAGTCGGTCACGATGGATGGAAACCTTCAACCAATGACTGAATCTTATGATGACTTCAGTGAGGTTGACCAAAAGACTCTGCAGGAAGCCACCATCAAATATCTGAACATATATAATAAGGCTTTCATTGAGATCATATCTCTTATTCCTAAAAGCCTAGAAAAGGAATTGGAAGTAAGAAAGAACAGTGCTCATGCAAAAGATCTTGAGATCCGGGAGCAGATAGCTATTCAGCTATATCCTCAAATTGATCCCAAGACAATGAACATGATCTTCAAGGACTGCAAAGATGAGTTCAGAAGTAAAGCCAGGATGAATCAACTCATGCTTGGTGAGACTGACAAAGTGGCACAAGAGACAGAAGAGATCCTCCGGAAGGCCTTCAAAAGGTTCAATCTTCCTGTTGTAGAGGACTTAGGTACAGAAACAGCTGCAGATCCGGAATCATCTGTTCCGGAAGAAGTGGGCCCCGAACAGACAAACATCTCTCCTCCAGTTTCCCCTACAGTCTCCAGATCCAAAGAAGAAGAGGAATTACAGGAGAAGGAAGCAGGGGTGAAAGACAAAGAGGTTGACAGTTCCAAGACTGCAGAAGAAAAGAAACATCTGTCTCCGGCAAGAGACACTGCACAAACTGTTCAACAATTTTTGAGCAAAGAAACTTTAGAGATTGATGAACCGGAGCTTCTAAAAGGCCCATTCGATTTTGACTCTCTCTCTCCGGTACAAACAATGAAGATAGCTTCATTTGCAAATGCCAAGGCAAATGAAAAACTCCTGAAGTCTCATATGGAAGACTGTGAGTTGATAGAGGCTGCTTCCGGAGTACTTGTAAAGATTATGCCATCAATCCAGATAGATCCGACAGCCTCCTCTTCCGGTAATCTAAAAACCTTAGTCAGCAGTGTTGATACACATTTTGATTCTCTAGAAAAATCAGCTGAAGAAAAGGTCCGGAAGGAATTTTTGGATAAGAGATTTTCAAAAATATTAGAATTAATCTCTAAAGATAGGAAGATTGTGGGCATTGGAATAAAGAGCTTAGAGAATGCTCTTAAGGATGGCGGTGACATCTACAAATTTTGTATATCCTGGTCAAAGGCAACAGCAGCAATTGACAAGAAAATAAAAGAGGAACAGGATAAGCTTCAAAGCTTATCTCAAAGTTTTGATCCTCTCTCTTCCTCTATAATAAATCAAGAATGTCAGACTATTGCAGTCTTGAATGAAATAAAGAATCTTGAGAAGGAAAGGAAGAATATCACCAACCGGATGGGAGAACTTAGAAGGATTATAATCCCTAAGTTGGAAACTATGCATGAGGCCATCAGTGATGCCCAGACCACCGCCCAAACAAAAGATCCGACAGATCTCAAGCGGGCAGAAGCTTTTGCATTTTTGTTGAGTGGTCACATTTCAATTTTGGACAGAATGAAGCTAAGTTGGGCTACTGAAATGATTCAACTGCAGACATCCTTTGCAGACATTCTTCAGTATATGTGAGTATGTAAATATGCGGCTATATATAGAAAATTTTTGAAAATTTTGGTGTGCGGACCCTACCCTTTGCCATTGATGTCAAAGGGGGAGTGAGGAGCAGTGAAAAATGAGGAATCCAACTAAGGGGGAGTTCCGGAAATTGTATATAAAGACAGAGCATCAGCAAAGGGGGAGCATAGTGTAAACACTTAGTCATTTTTCACTAAGTGTTGCCATCAATGCCAAAGGGGGAGATTGTTGGCAAGAGACACTATATGGATTCATGGTTGTTGTCATTGATGGCAACAAAGGTCATCCCACATATCCGCAAGTCATGATATGTCTCTACCGGAAGTCAGATTAAAGATTGTTGTGGTCCGGTGAACAAGAACAGAGCATGTGGCAAGGTCCGACAGATTGGTCCGGATCTCTCAGAGGAAGTGTCTTGGTGCAGTGCGGATTTGGGGAAGTCAAGAGGACTACCTTGAGTGGTATATTCCAAGGATTTAGCCTCCGGTGATGGATAAGGAAAAAGATATGAATAGTTGAGTACCGGATTCCTGAGAGACAGTGAAAACAGAGGAAGAACTGACTGACAGAGTATCAGACTACTTTCCGGATGTGTTACTGATGATGATAAAGGTTGTGAAGGTATGAATCATGTTTGGCCGACATGATTGATGATATCTACAAGTATATCCGCATTGCTTGGTGAGCAAGGATTCAGCCGACAGAACAAAGTTTGTAAGAAACTAAACTGTTCCGGATGCCGACTAGAAAGGTGATGAAATTACTTGTGCGGATATATATAAAGGATGAATTTAGTTGTGAAAGGTGTTAATGTGCGAAGATATATGCGAGTAAGTCCAGAACAGAGCAGAAGTAGCAAGAAAGATCCGATATGTGAAAGGATAGCAGAATAAGGAACAGAGGAAAGATGAAGTGCAGCAGATCAGTGTACTGAGCCTAACCGGAACTGAACTCCAGCATATGCAGATGCTTCCAATCAGTTCAAGACTGTGATTCTTATCACTTTGTAGACAGTGTGTCTTCTTGTAGGCAGTGAGCCTCTTGTGAGCAGTGTGCTCGGGCAGTGAGCCCTAATTGGCAAGTGCCATTTTGTAATTTCCTATTCTTCTAACAGAGAATAATTTTTGGGTTAATCACCCCGTGGTTTTCTCCCTTAACAGGGTTTCCACGTCAAAAATACTGTGTCATGTGTTTCTTATTTCATGGTAATGTTTTTTGTGTTTGATTCAATGCTGCATTAATTAAGAAGAAAGTTCAGATAGAGAAATAATTAGGATAACTGATTCACCCCCCCCCTCTCAGTTATCAACACCAACCTCCTCTATGGCCTATTTCAAAATGTTAAATTGGAAGTCTACATCCTTGAACTTCCCTAAACAATGAACATCTCTAAAAAAAATAAGGGTCGGTTGTGCATGTGACTATGATGTTGATGAATGGTTGATGTCTAATATCGATCCACCTATCCTAATCCAAGTCTATCTCATGTCCTCTATCACCAAACTCACCTTAGAATATACTTTGACAAGGAGGGTAGTGTGTTGTTTATGATCTCCAAGGGGGACAAATGAGGGACCAATAGAAGCTACATCTTTGATCGTTTGTCGGAAGGAGAATGGGCCACATGAAATGGGATGGCATAGGCATAAAAATTTTGTCAATAGAAGACTATCAAATCTCGTTCCTACACATTGAACATACTTTCAAATATCCCCAACCTCTCACTACCACTAGTCTTTCACTTTCCTCTTGTGGCAACATCACTACTACCACTACCAACCATGAATGGCATAGGCATAGTTGATTGTGTAGAATGTACTGGCATTGACGCACTCTTAGGCATCGTTTCCACCTCCATATGCAATCTATGAACCTCTACCTTCTCATCCTCCTTTATGTCTAGACACACCTTAACTCCACAACCTCTAATGCCCAAGAAATGAGACCATACCCTAGTGTAGCTCCCTCTAAAATCTTTCTTGCAAATATGACACAACCACACCCTACTCCCCCTTGAATTTTTTTTTTTTACATCTTGGGTCGTCACAAATTGGAGAAGAGGTTTTTGGAGTTAAAAAGGCCCTCTACATAAGGTTTCAAGATGATGGAAAGGCATTCAAATGGGTTTTGTGACTATTCTCCACCCCCAACACTCTCACACCCTGATGAACCCCCATTTGAGACTAAAATTCTAATATTTATTTCACTTTCTTCCACTTCATGGTCACTTCTCTCACTACCACTTTTGCTCATGTTTTGTGAAAATATAATGCAAGTTCAAACTAAAAATTGAAAAAAAATCATATTTCTTCCTTAAACTTTAGAAAAAAAATGAAAGAATAACTTACCTCTTTCACTTGTTTTGTTATCTCACTCCCAATGATGCTCTAGATTCAATTTCTCCTACAGCTACTCCTTTAAACCCTGCTTAAAGAAACTTGTTTCTCCTCCTTTTTAGTTGCAATATGGTCTGACAAGCAAAAATGGTGTTAAAATGAAAACAAAGCTCATTTTCCCCATTTAAGGCAAAGTGGGGTGTGGGGGCCACCTAAAAGAAAATAAAATATTTAATTTTTCATTATTGGACATTTTTCTAGGATGGTCAAGGGACATCACAAATGTCCCTAGCCATCCCCAAAAGTTTCCTAGGACATCCCCAAGTTTCTCAGACGTCCCTTGCAAAAAAAATTAATCAAGGATGGCCCAAGGATGTCCCTGAGGTGTCCCTGCATCCCCAAAACGTTTCTAAGATGGAGATGCCTCTAAAAATGTTGAGGATGTGTCCCTAGGTAACCCTAATAAATATAAAATAAAATGTCATTTTCAAAATATTCAATGCAATGAATTGTAAGGGCCCATAGAGCAACAATCCTAGGATAATATCTATGAGGCTTCTTCATGCCTCCAGATTTACGAGCAGCCTAAGAAGGAAACACAATCAAGTACAAAAAATAGGATAATGAACTCAACATTAAAAAAAAAGGAAAAAAAAAGTTTCTACATCTCAATGCAACTAAAAGAAGATCTATAAAGCAAACAAAGCCGAAAACATACCTTAGCTACAAATTGTTTCCTTGGAGCCTTCCCTCCACTAGACTTACTCTCAGTTTGCTTTGTACAAGCCTTTTCTCAATCGAGTTAAAGACACTTGTACAGAGTGGAGAAACCTATGAAGAGCATCATAAAACACAAGGCTAGAAAGAGTGGAAACACACATGAAGATAACAATAGAAGATGCATATGCACGATAGTTTCCACAAACTCTGAACTATTCAAAGAAAAATCAAAATATTTGTGTAGAAAGATACAGTCAAAAGGCCATCAAGCCCTATTTGAAAAGACAGACAGATAAAAACAAGAAAAAATTATATATTCCAAAGCATTTGAAATATCGATCACAAATTTCAATGGTTTTCTCCAGCCTTGATAACCTTGCTCCTTTGTAATGAATATCATGTCAAAGAGATGATGTCCAATTTATACTGATTCACTTTTATAATATCAAAGTTGGTGCAAGGTGAAAAAGAGGCTCCCTAAACTAACCATAAAGGAATGTATAAGGGTTGAGATGCCAGACGCCGACTTGTCCCACTCTATGGCTCACCCAATCCATGCTGCATTCGCCCCCATCTCAACCATCCATGTTGGCAGATTTCAATGTAGCCACGGCACCTGCAAGTTGCAACCATATGAAAAAACAAACCTTGCAGTATCATGTTTCAACTTTAAAAATATGCATGCAACCTGACATTTGTTCAAAATGCATGTACCCAGACGCCTTGCAAGAAAATGGCCAAGATGGCAGACAGCTAGTTTTTTCATCCAAAAATTCCACCTGGAAAAATCAAACCTTATTAAACAATCAGCTTTGGTGATCATTTGTAATGTCCCTTGCCCAATCTGGTCTTAATTTTCTGGTCTTGCTGCTTTGGAATTTTGTCAAACAGTTGTCTTGCGAACTACTTCAGTTGGTAAATATTTTTTCTGTTTTGTTTTTTCCTTTTGAATGATGATAAGATGCATGAAAGACTTAACTAAATATGTCAAATGACAGCAATTGAAATTAGGATGCAATGCAAAGTAATTATCTGATTTTCCAAGACTAGAGATGACTGAAAATTCATGCAAATATGTAGTTACAGCAAAGAGACATTTTGTCAAACACTTCATGTCCAAACTCCAAACTCTATAGTATATAATATTGTAGCTCAACCCAATTACAATGACTGTCAATGATGCTCACAGCAAATTGCTTTCTCAAGAGATGACTTACAATGCAAATACCACTCAACTTATATGGCAGCGATACAAGTGCAGACATGGGTGATTTTATCATATGAAATGCAAGCTATGATAATGGTTGCTGTTATGACAGGAATACCAGATTTCTAAATGCAAGTTTGTACAATGTAATAAAGAATCTGATTTGACGCCAGGGAGATGAAACAAGAGTGAATGATGGCAACTACCAACTCGTCTTAGCCCAGCAAGATAACATCTTTCCACAAAAACCACAAATAAGATGAAGGCTATCAAAATCAAGCTATTCTTGGTGTCTACATTAGCTACGTCTGGAATGCCAAGTAATCTCCACAAACACTCAGTCGATTCTTCTTCAAATCGAGCTATCTTAATCTCTAAAGTGTTGCGCCTAGCATGAATAGCACAACCACGAACCTTTCCCAGCAATAAATCGACCTCAATAAGAAATTTGATATGGCAAGAATAGCTGTAAATGAGTTCCAATATCTTCAATGCCACCTTCAAAGTTGATTTGTCTCTAAGACTACAAATAACCTCCAATCTGCCAAAAAATTGATTTCCTCCAAGATTGGGAATGAACTTCAAAATCTGTAATTGACTCCAAAAATCAAACATCTTCTCTCCTCAAAATTTGGTCAAAGATCATTAAATTCTGCTAAATCAAACCAGCAAGAAATAAATTCCTCCTCAAGTGAAATTGCAACAATACATCAGCTGCTGCAACTCAATAATGCAATAATAAACCAGCTATTGCAACATTTCAATCTTCTTATCAAAAGTGCAATAATACATCAACTATTACACCAATTCAAACTCTTGTTCAAAAATGCAATAATACATCAGCTATTGCACCAATTCGAATTCTTGCAATGAAGCGCCTGTAGAAACCCTGGATGGATTCCTCCACAATCAATCAGCTAGAGGTTATCTTTTAAACCCGAAACTAATATCAACCATGAGGTTTTTTGTCCTCAAAGCCCTGAGATCAATAAAAACTCCAATAACATTTCAATATCAGCAATATCCAAAGCATAATGAAAAGAGAAGCCCTCACATCCTTTTATATTTTCTTCCTTGAAAGCTTTGGAAAACTTCCCCAATATGGACGCCACACATGAGAGGGAACATTCTTTTAAAAAATTAGAAAAAAACATTTCTTTCCATCCTTTTCTAATTTTTTTTTTCACTTTTCCCTAGGATTAGAAAAAAGCTTTATTTCCTTTCTTTTTTCTAACTTTCCCTAGGATTAGAAAAAACACTTTATTTCCTTTCTTTTTCCCACTTTCCCTAGGTGTTCCCCTTTGGCACAAATAATTAATTTATTTTTAAATGCTCACATGGTCCCCCTTTTAAAACAATTTTAAGTTGTGTCTCCTAGGCATAGGGGTACAACTTAACTTTATAATATTTAATTATGCCAAAGTTGTCTTTTTATAAATAAAATAATAAAGTGCCCATATTATATTATTTTTGTCCGTCCCAAGTAAGGACTGCCAAGGAAAAACTCAACGCCATACTCTGCCATAGATCATGCTGCCAGAAATAGTACTTACTAAAAATAGTAATCTCAAGAAAGTCCTCGAATGCCAATGCATGTTATATCACCCTGAAGCTCTCTGAAAACCCAAAAGGAATCCAGTAATCAAATTGTCATACACTGACAAACAGATCCCCAAAAGCTCAGAAGAGATCACCACACAACTGGAAACCCTAATTATTGCCTTCGACTAGCCTACGAGCCTCCGAGATAGGCTAACGGTCCATCCTGGATATCACTAATGAGAAGGGGACATTACAGTCCGACAACTACAAAACAACTCAACTGCCACAGCATCTGATAACTGAATAACAAACCATCTGTGCATGTCCAACAACCACCTGGATCCCACATCTGAAAATCATCTCTATATAAATTGTGCACAGGGATCTCTACCATCTATTGATTAGTGAGCTCTACCATCCAAGAACTGTGGTGATGAACCACATGCATCCACACTATCCATAAGTAAACTCCATCTGGATCCCATGAAATTGGAAAGCCAACACCTGTCGGCTTCCGTTGTGCCACTCTGATAACCTCAAAACCCTTATTGTAACAAGTTTCTATGTCCTACTTCAAAAGGCAATCAGCAAGAGAGAGCAAGGTAGAAGACTCACCGAACTTGGAGACATCACCTGAGGTCAAAAATATATCATACCAGAGTGAATCAGAAAACCTTGTATTCAACCCACCTCTCTATGCAATCAAAGACATGGTCAAATCCTATGTATATAGGCTAAAAGTAAACTAATGATCACACCTCATTATGTAGTCAAGATGAAACTCCCTTGTTTGCGCCAATGGAAAACTAGAGTAGTCATGTGTACTCCACCCTGCACTGTCACCATCAGAAGAAGACTCACAACTCAAAACAAGTTGAGTTGATCTTGCCACAATATCATCTTTACCCTTTGCATCCTTGTCAACAAGACCTTCATCCGAAAGCAACTATAAGTATCCTGATTTGCTTTCAGGAGTAAGAAGAGTACCATCATGAATGCTATCAATCTCCTGAAAAGAGGTTGGAACAACACCAAGGTCCAACATGCAAGACTTAGAAGAAACCATCTTCTTTTGATAAGACTGTCCAAGGTCAATTCAAAAGTGCCAATGTAGAGCCTTGTGCTCAAATCTCCCATGACACCTAAACCTACAGCCAAGACTGATGTGTATGTGTCACCAACAATCCATTCCACCCTGAGTGGTCTCCTGTCGATGTGAAAGATGCCCATCATAGGTGCATAAAAACATATACCAACCCCTGTCAAGCCGCTGACATAAACCAAAACAACACCATGTAACCTGTGAATCATGTCCATGATGGAGCAAAAGGTATCTCTACTGCCCAAGGATGATAAGAACTCATCATCAATCTGTCCTCTAACTGCCAAATAGCAATCCCAACTTCTCATATCCATCCCAACAGTTGTTGTCCTCAAAGTGAACCCTGACAAAACTCTAACCAGCAAAGTAGGACAGCAATCAATCAATGAGGTAGGAGGTAGAACCCATGGGGGTAGGGCTGGGATATATCTGTCCTCATGCCTATCTCCAAACCATAGACTGAAATCAACCGGAAACTTGAGCATACACCTCTCGAGATCACGAATGATGCATCCATCACCGACTAACTCCTCTCGCCTAATCAACCCAAGAGGCACTGCACCTATATCCTGAGTGTGATTTATAGGAGGTCTCATGTTGCTTTCTTCGCCCTATGCCCTGGCTGCCATAGATGACTATGTCTCTGCTGAACATGATGAAAAATGAGCCAAACTCAACTCTAAGCAGAGCTCATCAACATGAATCTTGGATTCCTGAAGGGCTATCTAGGTACTCCTCAAAGAGTCACTGGAAGCCTTAAGCTCGTGAGAAAGCTTATCAACTTCATCTTCTTTCCTCATCAAAGCATCTGAATAGATCCCAACGAGGTTGAGAAGTTGGTCACGATCTAAAAGAAAGTGTAAATAATTTGACTTCACTGTACCCAAACCTTCTTTGATTTCCCGCAAGCTATCATGAGAAGACTTTGCTTCAACTCCCCTTTGTCTTCTCTCTAATTGAACCATCCAGAGATGATTCTCAATCAATTTGTGCATTTTATCATGATGAGATAATGTTGTAAAAATCTCATCTTCACTCACCTTCAATTGATTCTCCAAGTTGTGAGGGCTTTTAGGTTCACGAGCAACCCTTGCTTTATCAAAGGAAGCATCAGATTGTTCTGGTAGTGCTTGAGTTACACAACTATTTTCTTTGGTGATGTCATCCATGCACATATCCTGATTGCCATAGTTTGATTTCTCATCATGTGTAGGTGATGTGACATTATGGGAATCAACAATCACACTAGAAGATGCCTTGTGATCATCCAAGGAATCCATACTATTGCTATCCAAATCACTAGCATGATCTATGCTAGCTTCTAATGTAGAAGCCTCTTGTGAAACCTCTTGCAAGGATGATGTAGACAAATCATTACCCAAGGCTGTCCTAATGTCTTCTTGAGTCAAATCAACATGTCTATCGAATTCATCATATAAATTTTTGCATACCTCATTGGAACTTGAAGACACCAAATTATTCTCATGAAGATTTGTATAACCCATATGTGAAGATTCTCTATTCATTCCATGTGTAAACAGATCATAAGCTATAGCATGATATTTCTTCCTTGCTTGCTCTGTTTTGTGACAAAGTTTGGGATGCATGTCCATATAGTCCTTGAAAGGTAAATCATCCTTAACCCTTTGAGGAAGAGTGCTATACTCCTCAAATATGCTAAGCACTTCCGCTTCCTTGTCTTGTGGCATTGGACCTTTGCTAGTAGAAGGAGATGATCCTTTAGAGAGTCCAAACTTTGAAAGTAAATCAGTTAAATGTTGTGATTTACGTATGGTCTTGTGTTGTGTTTGTTCAAATTCTTTCCATGCATGTTTATTGCTAAACAACTTTGCCATGATGACCTTTTTCGTTGTCCAAACTAAAAACCAAATCCAAATTGACTTGTGCACAATTGATTTCACACCAATTGAATGCAATCATTACCCAACAGGCTGGCAAGAACAATGGCTCTGATACCACTGTAATGTCCCTTGCCCAATCTGGTCTTAATTTTCTGGTTTTGCTGCTTGGGAATTTTGTCAAACAGTTGTCTTGCAGACTACTTCAGCTGGTAAATATTTTTTCTGTTTTGTTTTTTCCTTTTGAATGATGATAAGATGCATGAAAGACTTGACTAAATATGTCAAATGACTGCAATTGAAATTAGGATGCAATGCAAAGTAATTCTCTGATTTTCCAAGACTGGAGATGACTGAAAGTTCATGCAAATATGTAGTTACAGCAAAGAGACATTTTGTCGAACACTTCATGTGAAAACTTCAAACTCCAGAGTATATAATATTGCAGCTCAACCCAATTACAATGACTGTCAATGATGCTCACAGCAAATTGCTTTCTCAGGAGATGACTTACAATGCAAATACCAATCAACTTATATGGCAGCGATACAAGTGCAGACCTGGGTGATTTTATCATATGAAATGCAAGCTATGATAATGGTTGTTGTTATGACAACAATACCAAATTTCTAAATGCAAGTTTGTACAATGTAATAAAGAACCTAATTTGACGCCAGGAAGATGAAACAAGAGTGAATGATGGCAGCTACCAACTCGTCTCAACCCAGCAAGATGACGTCTTTCCACAAAAACTACAAATAAGATGAAGGTTGTCAAAATCAAGCTATGCTTGGTGTCTACATTAGCTGCGCCTGGAATGCCAAGTAATCTCCACCTGGAATGCCAAGTAATCTCCACAAACACTCAGTCGATTCTTATTCAAATCAAGCTATGTCAATCTCCAAAGTGTAGCGCCTAGCATGAATAGCGCAACCACGAATCTTTCCCAGCAATAAATCGACCTCAATAAGAAATTCAATATGGCAAGAATAGATATAAATGAATTCCAATATCTTCAATGCCACCTTCAAAGTCGATTTGTCTCTAAGACTGCAAATAACCTCCAATCTGCCAAAAATCAATTTCCTCCAAGACTGGGAACGAACTTCAAAATCTGTTATTGACTCCTTCAAAAATCGAACTTCTTCTCTCCTCAAAATTTGGTCAAAGACCATTAAATTCTGCTAAATCAAACCAGCAAGAAATAAATTCCTCCTCAAGTGAAATTGCAACAATACATCAACTGTTGCAACTCAATAATGCAATAATAAACCAGCTATTGCATCATTTCAATCTTCTTATCAGAAGTGCAATAATACATCAACTATTACACCAATTCAAACTCTTATTCAAAAAAAGCAATAATACATCAGCTATTGCACCAATTCAAATTCTTGGAATGAAGCACATGTAGATACCCTGAATGGATTCCTCCACAATCAATCAGTTAGGGGTTACCTTTCAAACCTGAAACTAATGTCAACCATAAGGGTTTTCGTCCTCAAAGCCCTGAGATCAATAAGAACTCCAATAACATTTCAATATCAGCAATATCCAAAGCATAATGAAAAAAGAAGCCCTTGCATCTTTTTATATTTTCTTCCTTAAAAGCTTTGGGAAACTTCCCCAATATGTGTGCCACACATGAGAGGAAACATTCTTTTAAAAAATTAGAAAAAAAAAAAAAAACATCTCTTTCCATCATTTTCTAATCTTTATTTTTTCACTTTTCCCTAGGATTAGAAAAAAAACTCTATTTCATTTTTCTTTTCTAACTTTCCCTAGGATTAGAAAAAAACAGTTTATTTCCTTTTTTTTTCCCACTTTCCCTAGGTGTTCGCCTTTGGTATAAATAATTAATTTATTTTTAAATGCTCACATGGTCCCCCCTTTAAAACAACTTTAAGTTGTCTCCTAGGCATAGGGTACTTAACTTTATAATATTTAAAAATGCCAAAGTTGCATTTTTATAAATAAAATAATAAAGTGCCCATATTATATTATTTTTGTCCATCCCAAGCAAGGACTGCCAAGGAAAAACTCAACGCCATACTCTGTCATAGATTATGCTGCCAAAATAGTACTTACTAAAAATAGTAAGTTCAAGAAAGTCCTCGGATGCCAATGCATGTTATATCACCCTGAAGCTCTCTGAAAACCCATAAGGAATCTAGTAATCAAACTGATATACACTGACAAACACATCCCCAAAAGCTCAGAAGAGATCACCACACAGCTGAAAACCCTAATTATTGCCTCCAACTAGCCTACAAGCCTCCGGGATAGGCTAACAGTCCATCCTAGATATCACTGATGAGAAGGGGACATTACAGTTACCTTATATTTTTCCAAACTAAAAATTTGTTGGCCCACCCGAAAAAAGTTGTCTACCAATAAAAAGTTAAAGAAAAATTATTATTTGCAACTGAGAATTGCCCCATTTTTCAATTAAACAAAACAAACTATAAGAAAAACTGGCAGAATAGTCTATTAGCTCAAAGTCAGAGACAAAGAAATGTGTTCAAGTGAACGCTATAAGGGACTAATAACACCACCATGCATACTTGCAATTTACAAAAATGACAAAGCACAATTTGTGATAGATATGAGACATTTATGGATAAAGTCTCGTGAAGACTTGTGTACCCCATAGGGGAGGCATAGATTTCAATTCAGTATCTGGATTTATTGGTAAAAAGTTCATTAAGATACCATGTTGATATATTAATTAAAAATATAATGTAAAAATATAGAAACCATAAATGCAGTTCTGAATAATTGAACGCATCAAGAGCAAACAGTGATTAGTTCCATCTTAATATAAATAATCCTCCAAATTCTTTTTCTAAATGAATTGCATCCTCTTCATTTGCACATTCAATATTCCTTGCATTTATCACTATACGAGATATAGTAAATAAAACCTCATTTTCTAAAACAAACATACAGAGCATTCGCTGGTGTTACATCATCAGTCAATGCTGACTTGTAATTTACAGCATTTTACCATTCAGTAAACATCACAACTATATTACCAGTTTAGTAAAAATGATAACCATTTTGAGATTCGCATGCACTTGTAAGACATTCTGCTGGCATAAGACTAGGGCTATGCTTCCAGAAAAAAGCAACTCGAGCCTTTCGGTACTACAAACAGTAAGCACCTTACCACTAAAATGTGGACAATACAGAGCAGTTAATCAAGAGTTTTGTCGTTGACAAAGAAGTCTTTGTGAAATCCCCAATCAAAGCTCAAATGGATGATCAGAAGACATCCATTTGTCTTGCAAAGACATCATCAATAATACTTAACAATCAACCTTCTGTAGTTCCTGAAAACTAACATAGAACTTGGACCAGATTCATGCTGAGAGTTAAAATAATCACCACAAAAACTTGAAATAATTAATTTTGCTTTCTTATTTTGTATTGTATGGTACAATGGAGCAACACAGCAGATGTCAATCCTGACGCCACCTGAACTGGCACTGATTATTACAGCACTTGTAAAAAATTGACGTTGGTTCATCTGCTGATCTGATCTGAATTAGCATGAAGTATGCTTGGCCGTAGTTACATTTGGGGCAATTGGCTGCACACACAAAATGAATTACAATGAGATGTCATGGTGATAGGATTGAATAAAAAGATGACAACTGTAACAATTAGTGTGCGCAGATAAATTATACTATGAAGATGACACTAACGGCACACAGTCTAAGGCCATGATGTTGCAAACTCGTTTCATAAAATGCATGTTAGTTCTAAGGCCAGTTTCAATAACAATTAGAGAATGCATAAACCATAAAAATGTCTCTTAGAAGGTAGTTTATCAATTCCAGTCTAACAGGACAAACATTTTGCCACATCTTTGAAATCTGCCTCAAATGAAACTGACTTAAATGTTCAACTTGTCTTGCAATCAAAGTGAATGCCAGGTCTAATCACTAATGCTTTTAATTACTAGCCTGATCTCCACTTAACACCAGGTCTAAAATAAATGCTTTGAAAATACAATAATTTGCATTCTACACATTAAAGTGTGCGCAGATAAATTATACTATGAAGATGACACTAACAGGGCACACAGTCGAAGGCCATGATGTTGCAAACTCGTTTCATAAAATGCATCTTAGTTCTAAGGCCAGTTTCAATAATAATTAGAGAATGCATAAACCATAAAAATGTCTCTTGAAGGTAGTTTATCAATTCCAGTCTAACAGGACAAACATTTTGCCACATCTTTGAAATCTGCCTCAAATGAAACTGACTTAAATGTTCAACTTGTCTAGCAATCAAAGTGAATGCCAGATCTCATCACTAATGCTTTTAATTACTAGCCTGATCTCCACTTAACACCAGGTCTAAAATAAATGCTTTGAAAATACAATAATTTGCATTCTACATGTAACCACAGTATAAGTTCCCCAAAGTTAGATGGTAGGCCTAAGCTCTCCATTCTCACATGCCTAATTTTTTGAGAATTAGTGTAAATATTGTTCTTGAAATGGTTGAAACGTTGCCATGGTATTGGTATTTTAACCAGAGATTGCTAACTATGGAATGCTTTTAATTTCTCCGATGATCCTTTTCTTTAAAGGTAAGGAAACGAGTACAATCGGTTCTGATGATGAAATGTTTCAGATTCAAATCTTAACAATTATGACTATAGTTAAGATTTGAATCTGAAACATTTCATCATCAGAACCGATTGTACTCGTTTCCTTACCTTTAAAGAAAAGGATCATCAGAGAAAAGATGGTCGTGGTAAATATCTCAGATGGCAAGAATACCCGAATCACTTCCATTATGAAGCTCAACATATAGCTGGGAAAAATAACATTGTAGCAGATCATTTAAGCAGACCCTCTCTTCCTGGAGTTTTTATGCAAAATCCTGCTTCACCATCCAGTTTCCCTGGATTTATCAAAGATAAGCAGTATGATGTTCATTTCAGAGCATTAAATAGGATAGCTCAAAGGTATGTCTTAACTAAAGGAGTAAATGTTCACTATCTTGAAAATGCTATCTCTGCAGCTGAAACATTAGAACATACTGGATGCATTTCCACTCCTAATATGTATCAAGAAGGGTATGGTCAATTTTCCATCCTCCGCATTAATTCTGATCATGCTTATTACCTACTACTTGTTGTGACGTTTTCACACATCGCCCCATTGCAAATGGGGACCCCCTCTTTTGCTCGCTTTCGTCGTCGTTTTTGCTTTGATCTTGCAGTTTCTTGCCCGAATCCATGAAGCTAGGGAAGAATGTCCGAGCAGTCAGCTCATAGGGAACATTAGGAATGCTTGAAATAGTGAATTTCTCCTGAGGATGAATAATGTCCTACTTATCATTCCTCGATCAAAACTGACCAATCCATGGCATAAGTCCATCATTCCATAAGAAATCCAAATCCGTCGCTCTCAGCATAAGACTCCGTGATGAGTAAGGAATCCTGTTCCAAGACTCCAGTCCGGAAGTTCCTGTTCCAAGAATCCTATCCCGAAGGTCCTATCCGGGAATCCTGTCCCGAAGGTCCTATCTAGGAATCCTATTCCAAAGTTCCTATCCAGGAATCCTATTCCAAAGTTCCTGTCTGGATTCTTGTTCCGAAGTTCCAATCCAAGGTCTTGAATTCAATAAGGCTTGTCATTTCCATGTCAAAACCCATCTTTCCACCTTAGAACCCTCTCCATTCCCGGCATGGAACTCAATTCTAATCTTGTTCCAAGACTCCATGTCCCACTCAGGAAGTCATTCCTAGACTCCAGTCCAGGAATCCAGCCCGAAGGTCCAGTTCCGAGTCTTGTTCGGAAGTACCTATCCAGGAGTCTCGTTCAAGGAATTCCGGCCTGGAATTCCATTTCAAAGTTTATCTAGATTCTTCTTCCAACCAAGATTGCGGAGTTCAACAGAGACTGTCACTCCTTGGCATGATCATCCTTCAGTCATGGAACTTAGTCCCGGCCTGACAACTCTAGTTCGGAAGGTCAAAACCAAGGGATATCTCTTTAAATCTCGGTCCAGCACTCAACTTCATTTCATAGCTCGGAAGACTCGCAGATCGAAGACTTAAGGCAATTTCAGGAGACAATTAGCATTTACTGAATATCCCTCCGGTAGGCTGGAATTGCGACAGGAGACTTTTGTCCTAGTCGCAAAATCCCTTACCTACTGGATTTTGCGCTCAAGGACATTGTCCTGGTTGCAAAATCCAGTACCTACTGGATTTTGCGCTCAAGGACATTGTCCTGGTCGCAAAATCCAGTACCTACTGGATTTTGCGCTCAAGGACACTTTTTGTCCTGGTCGCAAAATCCAGTACCTACTGGATTTTGCGCTCAAGGACAATCTTTGCCATTTTTCAGCGTCTTTAGGGTAAAGGTATATTGAAAATTTCTTATACTTTAAATATTTTTCAATATACCTTTCAGGATGTTTGAGATAGGTCTCGAATCCGCCGGATTTAACATGCAGAATCTAGAATTTGGAAGATCCACCAGATTTCAGACTTAGTCATTTTTTCAGGATTTTAGGATTTCAGGCTACCAGACTTAGCCAATTCCAAACAGGTAAGTTGAAAGATGGAACAAATGAACATCTATCCTTCAGTCGTAGAGATAGCAGATTTCCGGAGGATGGAAGAAATGAAGGATGGAACAAACAAAGTTCGCATCTCGCCTTGGAAACAACCGAATTTCTAGAGGATGGAAGAAACGAACCTCGTGCCTCGCCATCAGATTCCCGAAGGATGGAAGAAACGAAGGATGGAACAAACGAACCTCGTGTCCCAACATCGGAAACAAACTCTCGGAAGATGGAACAAACGAGGATGGAAGAAACGAAAGATGGAAGAAACAAACCTCGTGTCTCGCCATCAGATTCCCGGAGGATGGAAGAAACGAAGGATGGAACAAATGAACCTCATGTCCCGACATCGGAAACAGACTCTCGGAAGATGGAAGAAACGAACCTTGTGTCTCGCCATCAGATTCCCGGAGGATGGAAGAAACGAAGGATGGAACGAATGAACTTCGCATCCCGCCTTGGAAGTAAGACTCTCGGAGGATGGAAGGAACGAAGGATGGAACGAACGAACTTAGCATCCCGCCTTGGAAGTAACAGATTCCGCGAGGATGGAAGGAACGAGGATGGAAGAAATAAACTCCGTTTTTCTGATCCTGTATCAACATCTGAACCTCCATGGAGTAGCTAGGAGAATGAACCTACTGCAAAACTAGAATCCCACTTCGAAACTCAGAAAAATGCAAATCCTTGACTTAAATTCCCTGAAACTGAACTCCAAAGGCAAGTGGCGCAAATTCCAGCACTTGTAGGATTCTGCGCTCCAGGACAAATTTTGTCCTGGGCGCAAAATCCTTGACCTTCTGGATTCTGCGCTCCAGGACAAATTTTGTCCTGGGCGCAAAATCCTTGACCTTCTGAATTATGCGCCCTTGGACATTCCTGATCCAGTCTGGAATGGGAGACCTGCAGGATGAAATTCTGGAACCCAGTCTGCCAGCTCTTGCATGGAAGAATTCCTCGCCTGTTATACCTCGGAGTCCGGAATCCCTAAAGGAGATGGAAGGTACTTCTGTTTTTAAAAATGATGGAGTCTCTGATCCCAGTATAAGAAAATCTATCCCTACCAAAACAGAGTGATGAAACCCTTAGCAAATATCCAAAAGACTGAACATAAAAGTCCAAGGACACATCCCGCCATGTTCCTCCACAGAAAGCAAAAGCGCAACCTTCCATTTGAGTAAGATTCCATAGGAGAATGTTCCAGGACTTAGCTGGATTTTGGCAAAAGTTCAAAAGTTATGCTAGGGAAGAAAAATCCAAAACATCAGTAAATCCCCGACTTCGCAAAATCCAGGACCTCAGGAATTCCCCGACATGCCAAATTCCCCGACATCCCGAATTCCCCGACATTGAAAAATCCCCGACATTCCAAATTCCCCAACATTCATAAATCCCCGACCACCGACATGGGAGAAAAGGACAAAAAGCTAAGTCGGCCAGTGATAAGGTATGGCGGCTAAATTTCTCCTCCTCCAACCTAGGTCGGCCAAGTGGCAAAGAAGGACAACTTACCTATAAAAGGAGGGCGCCCAAGTCATTTACAATCATTCAAATTCAATTCCAGAGCAAGGAGGGCAGAAATTCATCCTCCAGGACAAGTGGAATTCCAGGATGAGCAGGAATCCCCGACTCCATAGAATCCCCGACCACCTAGAAATTGTTCCCTGACCTGGAAATTCCTCCTATCCATGCCTGGTAACCCTGGAATGAAGGAAAAGTCAGTCAAGTATGAAGAATGCTGGAGAATGAGGGAAATCCTTTGTTTGTTCAGGAATTTATAAATGAAATTGATCAAAACTTGCAAAATCATTCATGTTTCATTCCATATTGCATTGCATTTATGGATTTTGTGCATCATGACTATTCGAGGTTTCCCTTGTTTCGCAGGAATCCAGGACGAGGATGGGCTTCCATGAAGACGGAGCTCAAGGATGATCAAGGATTATCTCAAGCATCATGAAGTTCTAACACCGGAGAAGAGGGCTACTTCCAACGCCAGACGAGGAGACTACATGTGAATTCCACAAGAAGAAAAGAGAAAATACACTTCATGTCCAATATCAAGGATTCCAATTCCGGACAAGAGGATCAATCCTTGGAAAACCAAGAGGATACACTTCAAGTTCACCATCCATCAAGAAGAATGAGAATCCACGCCAAGGATGAGGAAGTCCAACCCAGGAATCCAGTATAGGGAATCCTATTCCATGACAGGGAATTCCAACTCAGGAAGGAATTCCATTCCAGGACCCTAAGGAAAGTGCGCCCCTACTCAAGGAAGGATTCCTCCACATGAAAATCCCGTTCACCCTGGAATCTGCGCTCAGGATAAAGGACTCCAGGACATCATGGAATTTGCGACCAAGGAAGTTCCGGACAGACAGGACAGTCCTATCCAGAAGTCCTAGACAGGTGGCGACCAAGACAGCTGGAAAGTTTCCTTACACATTCTGACGACCTAGACAGGTGGCAGTCTCCTACAGGAACATTCTGACGACCCCACCTGCTTTTCTAGGATTTGTAACCCAGGACACATATTTCAAGGAAATCTAATTTCCTTTTGCCCTAAGATATTTTTGAGAGCCTATATAAAGGCTGAGGGATGCTTCATTTTATCTCTCTTTTCCATCAGTCTGATGCTCCTAGAGCACCTTAGTAGCTAGCTTTTATTTCTGCATTGTTCTTCCTGAGCTGAAACTCCAAAGATCAGTCAAATTGTTGTAATACAGACTTCTGAAGTAATTATATATGCATTGAAGAATGGTGTTCATATATTCCTTTGGATTTTTGGCATGGTCTTATTGATTTCTTGGAGCAAATCTAAAAATATTGAAGTTCTTTCTTGTATTTTCATATTTTTATTAGTTAGAAAGATGGAGATTATTACTGTTGTATGATTGAATTTGTTTGTTCATACCATTGGTGATCTGTGGCTTGCAAATCATCGTGCATGGTTAGTCTGAACTTAATTCGAACCTAACTTCGACTGTTCCGTATGACCAAATCCATGTCTCTTACTGAAGCAGTCTGAAAATCCTTATTCCCCCTTAGAAGATAGCACCGCCCCTGCCTAGCTGTTGTCTCATGACGAAGCAGAGGACTGGTTCCAGTTTCATCTTCAACAGCAGTCATTTCCATTGATTAGATTCCTAAACCCTTACCTCATCTTTTGCATTTTCTTTTAGATTTTCACTAGGATTAGTTTTCTAGAAGCTTCATTGCCAAATCATCCGCCTAAACTAGAGAGTGGAACCTAGGAATTCCAAGCTGTCCATTTGTGAAAGAGTTCCATTCGCCCACAGGTCCGAGTCCTAGGAGTGAGTTCCATGTCTACGAAGGAGTAAGCCCACGTAAGTCCCCCTCGTGATTACCAGCAAATCACATCATTCCACTGAGTCTATCCCTATGCACGTCAAGACCTGACACAAAAGGAACCTTGGAGCAGTCTCATTCGATCACGTAGTTCAGCGTCTGAGAAGCTTTATTCAAGAGAGGATAGGATACTCTGTGTTTTATTCTAATGTTGTTGTAGTCACAAAAACCTCATCAACACTACTCAACCTCATAAGGAGACCTTTCTTCACTTGGTCTATTACCTGTTCAGCTCCACGAACTAAACAGATTGAAGATTTCTTCAAATACGCTGGACCTGAGTCAGTAAATCCTGATGAACCAGTCAGTCAAGATATGGTTACAAGAATTGTTATTAGGATGAGGTTAAGATGCGAATCCTAGTTCTCTCCCACTATACATTTTGATAATGATCAACAAGACTGGAATATTCGTCATCTATTTCAAATACATGCTAGATGGAAACCATTGGGATGACAACAAATCTTTGATCACGGGATTCCTTCTCCTGTTGTACCATCACCCGCCAGCTCAAGCTCTAGTGGAAGTTGGGATGGTGGTAGCTATCATATTGGTAATGTCGGACAAACATATAAGAGATTCTCCGACAAAGCTTTGTAAAGGACTGTCACTGTCGGCCAGTAAGGCACAATAAACCTCCTTTTCCTATGACCGGTTTACCCGGTAAAGTCGGTCAGATTCTTTTTTTTTCTCTTCTTCTAGTCTATTTTCTGCTATAAATAAGGTGATGCGGAAGCATTGTGGGCATCAGGTTTTAGAGTCTTTAGAGTCCGAGTCTTAGGTGAGTCTTAGATTTGCAAAGATTGAGTATGCTCTATCTCTGCGCGTAATTGCGATCCGAGATATCAGAAATTTCTTGCATATATATGTATGTATCTTTGAAGTTATCTTTGTAATATTAAGAAGCCATAATCATTCGGCCGCCAACCTCCGTCATTGTTTTATGTGGTATCAGACCCTCAAAAGACCTTGGAAGCACCTTTCTTTAGAAAATCTATCCATTTTCTAGTAAAGAGTATAGAGAAAGTCATCTAAGAAATGAAGAGTTTATCTCTGTAGGGTTACACCTTGGTGTTAGGATTTGGGATTTTATACCCACTCTGGTTATTGTCTGTAAAAGGGTTATTTTGTTTATCTCTCCTATAAAACCCCTATAAGTTTACCTTAGGTCTATTTGACTACTCTCTCTTTAACGAAAATGGCTGAATTCCATCGATTTTCTACTGGTCAAGAAGATGTTGAAAGAATCAATGAGGTGTTTGTAGAAGGAACGTTTGAATTCCCTGCAGTTCAACTGACGGAAGGCGATCTCCGCATTGAAGTTCCAGACATTGATACTTCAGAAGATATTGTAGGTCACATAAGTAATTATAAACCTCCTGTGTTAAAGGCTGATTCTGTTTATAAGAAAAGTATTTTGCGTCCAAATCTTTTGAAAAACTTGATCTTTAGATCTACTTTCAAGCCCTTTGTCACCCCTAGGATGAGGATTGTTGAGCTAAATTTAGAATATGACCCTCAACAAACTTTCCAGACCAAAATGTTGTATATTTTCCCTGCAGAAGGGATTGATTACATCCACAGTCACAAAGATGTAAACTTTGTTCATTTTGGTGCTATTCAAGTTACTATTGGGTCATGTGTTCCTGAGAACGTTAAACCTGTGTCTTATCTTGCATTATGTGATTGACGACAGGTCGAATATAACCATGCTTGTCAACTTTCTAGTTTGTCTCGACTTACCAAAAATGCTGTCTGTTTTACATATTACCCAAATCTTACTATAGCAGCCTGAGACAAAGGTTGTCCTGAAGTAAAAAAGGGTTCATTAAATTGTTGGGGAGTGTTTAGCTCATTATATGGTCTAAATATGTTTGGTGCATTCAAGTATGCCTCTGTTCAAATACAAGTTATGTATTCTATGACGAATACAAATAATCCAAATATCCTTGAAAACCTGCCTTATGCAAAGACCTTACATGGAGAAGTTCAACTCCAAAAAGGTCCTATCAATACTATTGATATTCTTGCAGGATGGAAGTTAGAGTGGATGCAGCATGTTGCACCTGGATTATTAGAGGCTACTCGCCCAATCCATGATGTTCAACAAAACCATGTTAGCATACTTCCCCGTAACATGTCCATAAGAAGGCTTAACCATAATCCTTTTGAAGAACCTATGTTCACACCTAGATCTTCCTTTAGCAGTTCATCCAGCAGAAAGAAAGCCCAGTTGTTTGTCAAGGTAGAAGATACTCCTATTAATACTAATCCAAAACCATCTAACCGTCAAAGACAAAAAGAAAAAGGAAAACTATTCAGTTAGATCATCCATTTTGCAATATGGCCCAAACACTTCCTAGAGCTGAAACTCTAGAATGGTATAAGGAACAAGAAGTGTCTTTTTATAAGAATGGTAGATGACCCCCTTTAAAAGGAAGTTACAAATCTGAAGATGGTCAGATTAATATGTTTCAGTATGCTTTCCAGCCCAAAACTGCTGAAGAAAGAGAACATTCCAATGAATTTAAGCAGAGAAATTATATTTCCAGGCTCTGTGCCCATTTGCAGCAGAATGTTGATGATTTCTGCCAGGATATTTTGTCCTTGAAAGAATCTGTTGCCATAATTCATAATAATGTCCATAAAATAGGCAACATTGTGATGGATAACAATGTTCATCTCAAGGAAGCCAAACTTTCTCTTGTTAAATTGTAGACCCAATCAGACCAAACTCTGAATAATCTGCATAAAATGGAGATGATATATCTAATGTAATTAACCTTGTACAGCTTTTAGGTAATCAAATTGATGTTTTGTCTCATAGATTTGATAGTGTCGATGCTTCTTTACATGATTTATCTCAAGCCTTAGATTGGTTAGTTGATCATGAAAAGAAACCAGTGTCTACTGCTCGTCATACCAACCCCTAATCAATCAAAAGAAAAAAGAGCAAAGAAAACTTTTGATTTAGTATTAATGATGCAAACCACATGCCCTATTTCACCTTGGTATCTTGATATAGATAAAATTGAGGATCCATTTCAACTCATTAATAAATGGGTCAATACCTTTATTATCATAGGAACCATGTCAGGAATCGGCCAAGAAAATATGGCTAGAATGGCAATTAACTATTTTTGGGGAATCCTTAGTGACTGGTGGAGTGGTATTTCTGATGCTGAGAAAAATGAAAAAGTTTTCCAAGATTTCATCATTCAAACAGATACTATCACTGGCCAACAACAGCAAATCCAATTGCCTGTCGTGAATTGTTTACTTGATTGGCTTGTAGATGAATTTTGTCCCAAATCTATCTGTCGCAAAGAAAGGCTAATGAAACACATCCTATCTATGAAATGTTGCAACCTCAATGATTTTAAAGATTATTCTTTTCATTTTCGCCAACTCATTTATGAACTCAAAGATCGCAAGAAAATTGAGTTTGTTAAGTCCAAGTATCTTGAAGGCCTTCCCTATAATTTTGGTGACCGAGTGATCCGTTATTTAGAAATCCGTGAGATTTCCCAAGAAGCTTGCCCCATTACCAATCTGATTTAATATGCTCGTGATCAGATTCTCCAGTTTATTGATGATTGAAAATACCAGCAAAAATTCACAAAACATGAAGCCCAACGCATTGCTCCTTTTATCCAGACCTATGGTTGCAATCCTTTTACTCACTCATAGTGCAAAGCCACCAAAAAGCATAAAAAACGTAAGCTTAATTTTCAGAAGCGTACTTTCCCAAAGAAGCATTCTTATGCTCCTAAAAACAAGTACATGCGCAAACGCAACCAGCCCTGCCCGCAGAGCAGTCAAATCATTTGCTACATTTGCAATAAACCTGGTCACAAAGCTCTTGGCTGCCACTGCAGAAACAAAGCTATCAAAGTTGTATACGTTGATCCTTCCACAACAACATGGTGGGATGTTATAGACAAAGATGAAGATTTATATCTTCAAGACAATATTTTTGAACCTGTTATTACCTATGTTCCCCCAAGTACCGGGGGCGGGGGCGGGGACGGGCGGGGGCGGGGGGATGAGTTTTGGGGACGGCGATTTTTTTTGGCCATTTTTTAGGGGATGGCTACTAAAAAAAAAGGTTTTTTTTTAAATATAAGGAAATTTCAAATATTTAGATAATAAGCATTGACTATTGTATTTTAAAGGTTTAGATGATAAGCATTGACTGTTGTATTTTAAGTGTAGAGATGAAGCTCACTAAGAACCTCAATGTAATTAATAGTATTCTAGGAATAATCTTAGCAAATGACAAGGATTTATAATACAATGTTAAGAAAGAAAGCCGTTCTATTCTTTTTATCTTAGTTATAAAAAATAATATACCGCAAAAGCAAGATCTGAAAATACAACAGTCAATGCTTATATTTTAAAAAAAACCTTTGAAATTTCATTTTTTTTATTTGAGTTTTTTTTTTGTTTTTAATGTTTGGTCACTGCTGGGCCGTAGGGGACGGCTAGCGTTTCGTCAAAAAAAGGGGATGTCCCCGGGGAAACGGGGACGGTCAGGGGACGTTTCCTGGCCGTCCCCGCGACGTCCCCAGTACGGGTACGCCTTAAAAAAGGCAGGGGACGCGTCCCCGGGGAACATAGGTTATTACAGAAGAAGATGATGAGGACGAGGAAGCCCTCGAAGATCTTGCAAAAACTCTTCTTGAAGCAAAACAACTTGATGAAGAAGATTATGACATACCAACTGTCATGATGAACCAAACTAGAAGAGGTCGAGGAAGAGGAATATCACCATTTTCTAGTCCGCGATACAATCAGCAACCCCCATTCATGCAACAACAGTCGAGGTATCCACAATCGTTAGACCTCCAGCTATCAATACAGTTATGCCAGAACAGTTACAAGTCTTTTCTACTGATTTCCCCATTATTAATGCAAAAAGAAAAGATCGGAAATATAGTAGAAAAGCCCTTTCTGAAGATCCTATTACAAAGGCATTAGCTGAATTTTCAATACAATCTGAAAAAAACCCCTTTTATCCTCCACATATGTCATCTTGTACTCCACAAGCCTGCCCAACATATCCTGATATAGCATATGAAGATATTCCATCTACATCATATTATCCATATCCTGATCATTCTGTTTTCCAAGAACAGATCCAAGTTGAATATGAAGACGAGGTAGAAATTGAACCTCCTAAAATCATTGAAGACCCTAGTAAAGTAAAGCTTGTTATTTCTGTATTACCTGATCCAAAACCACAGCTAGAACCAAACTATTTAGTCCATCTTCTTACAGGCAAATTCTCCTAGTACATCATTGTTACTATTAATGGCAAGCAATATGATGCCCAAGTAGATATTGGTGCATCCCTATCCTTCTATAAAGAACCTATTTTAGATAATTGGGAGCAGTTAACACAGAAAACTGCATATACTGCATGTGATGTCCAAGGAAACCAGTTTCTCTGTGATAAATACAGTCGCTAGCATATTTTCAAGAAAGGATGGATAAAATCTTTCATGGTTGTGAAGATTTTTTGTGTGTTTACATTGATGACATTCTTATTTTTAGTAAAGACTTTGATGAGCAGAAATCTCGTCTTGAAACTTTTTACAGGTTAGTATTAAATTCTGGGATTGTTCTGTCCCTCTCAAAAATTCAATGGTGCACAGACTCTTGTAAGTTTTTAGGAATGATTGTGAACAATGGACAACTTGAGGTTCAGCGTCATATTAAGAATAAGATCCTTGAATTTCAGCCTCCTCTTAACACAAAGGAGCTACAAGGATTCTTAGGAATCTTGAATTATGTAAATAATTTCTACCCAAGTGCAAGTTTTGATAGGGAACCTCTTTAGCAATTGCTTACCAAGAAAAGGCCACAATGGAGCCAAAAGCATACAAACGTTGTTAAACTCATACAACAAAAGGTACAATCTTGCCCTATTCTCAATGTTCTAACAACTGATGAATTTATTTTGTACACAGATGCTTCTAATTATGCTTGGGCAGGACATCTTTGTTTTATCAGAGATGGAGAAGAATTACTTGCAGAATATGCCAGCGGAGTTTTCCCTCATGATGTCAGAAAATGGATACCACATAAAACAATTAAATTCATACTGAGAATGTTTAATATACTTCCCTTGTTTCAGTTCTTCAATGGCTTGAGCTATGTCTAGATAGTCATGTGCTGGAATAGGAATCTTTTTCCCGACTTTGATCTTTCCTCCAGGTTGTAGTCTGATCTCCATCTCCGGCATCTCCTTTTCCCAAAACTTTTGTGGATTATCTGAACAAACAGCTTTTACAAGTGATGTTCTTAATTCTGGTAATGGTTCAACTGTTTGGATCCTGTGAATAGCTGGATATTTCTTAGAGGCATAGATTAGTCTTGGAGTACTAATCTTTTCACCATTTAGTGTGAACATTATACTCTTTCTGGTGCAACCATAAGGAGTATATCTATCAAGAAAATTGCCTCCTAATAGTACATCTACAGGCATCTGTTTCATGGCAAAGAAATCACATTTGAATTGTTTTCCTTCAACTTGTAAAGGATGCTTTAAATTTGCCCCAGTGATGGGCTAGGCCAAGCAGGGCATTTGACAAAGGAGGACTAGCTTTGGACCTAAGTAAAACTACCTTTGTCAAGTTACACAAGGACAATGATTCTAGATGCAAGCCATGACAGGAGAGCTATGACAGCACAAACCAGAATGTGAGAATGTATGAGAATGATTTTTGGGAGGTTTGGCATCAATTAATATCACTAAGGCCTCAGCTTATGTAAAAATGCAGTCACACTTCCAATTGGACACCTAATTGCGGATGCAGATTCCACATTAATGATTGACAAACTCAATTGTCTAGGTGACTGAGTGGTCATGGCTGAGCATTGCCACAATAAACTTATGAATATGCCAGTCCATGTTTTATTGCAATCATGAAAAAGAGGAGAGAAAGTCTCCTGCAGACTATAAGAAAAAGTCATTTAACACAAAACCAAATTTAAAATTAAAAACAAAAAAAGGTGACTACACCATAAAGGTCCCTATGACCTCAAAGGCTTTACATTGGGCCTGGTGGCAAGGCTCCATCCCTCAACTCAGCTCTGTATCATAATAGGGATAGTGCCAAGGGCACTGCCCATGGACCTCATGAGGGATGCTGCTCCTTGAGGCCGCTGAGGGCTGCTAGCCACAGGACATTGCTCTTGTTTTAGAAAGCAAAAAAAAATTGCTTTGGGTTGCACTTGATCAAATCCTAAGCATTTGAATTTCATTTATAGTTTTGGTTTATCGAGTCAATCTCGATTCCAAGTAATGCTACTATGGTTATAGTCAAATGATTTAGAAAGTAGATATAATGATCTTAATGAAGATGCTTGGATTTCACACTTGTACATTGGCACTGCAACTTGTTGTGAGCCTCTTTGTTTCAAACTTTCAAGTTCTATTCTCTAGTGAATCCCATACTTGGGAACATGTTAAAGCTCCTGACTGATATTATAATACAACCCATTCAAAATTTGGCTGGCATTGGTGTATCTACTTTTATTCATTTGTTAATAATATTGGATCCCAGTACTCTTTTTTCAAATAATGAATTGTCAACAGGTGTTATCATCTTTGAAAACAGCAAATGCATAAACAATGCCAGAATTTGCTCAGATTGTTTACAGTATGGCTAACATTGAGACATTGGACAGTGTACAAGATGATCCTACAAAGTCTAACAGTGGAGTCTTGATCAATGGTAAAATTTCCACTCAAGATAGGGTTGAAGACATATTAAGATTCATTACCTTTGATGCAAAATAGCATACATCAGTACAAGTTCGTATAAATTTCAGCTTCTTTGACTCACATTGTTTACATAAATGATAAATTGCAACTTCTTTTATTATGTTTTGTAATTAATTTTTCAAATATTAATTTTTATAATTATTTTAATAGCAGTCCCCCCACCATCCCCAAATTTTGGGAAAAACTGTCATCCTTTGTAATGTTCCTTACAAGTAATTTCAAAAATTCACTCAAATAGTAACCAAACTCAGCAGTTATACACAATCATACGAATTCAGACAGATTCAACTCATAGCATCACAAGCGGACATACAGCTATCTGGTAAACAGTTTACACAATCCTTAAACCACACTGCATTTGGAGTCATATAAGTTCCACTTACAGACTTGTTTATGAATAGTTTGAGGTGCTGGTAACAGTAAGCCTGTTACGGTCATGCTCAGAAAATAATAAACTTATACAAATTTTCTTACAAAGAGTGGACCCTTATGTCAGGTCGCACAGGTATCACTGGAATACTTCAGGGCCTGAGATCTTCTAATGCAACCTGTTGGTGATGGGTCTGCTGATGCTCTCCTTAATCACCCGACCTGTAAGGCGATCCTCTGATTACTTGACACTGCCAACGTGGAGTTGGTTGAGCGCAGAGTTTCCCTGCTGGACTGGTTGTCTTCAGCACACCAGTTAAGACTTGTTCCTGCAGTGGTTATGGGAGATCGTGGTGTCGCAGACACCAACACGATCTTCTTAAATCGCTTCCTTTAATTGCCTCTGGCCATTGTTCCACTCCAGATCTCTTCCTTCCCATGCAGCAAACTGGATGAAGCAAATTAATCGCTCTAGATCAGGTCAACTTTCCAGGCCATAATCCGGGAGTCTTCAGAGGTGAAGCAGTAACTCACAGGCCTGGATTCACACAACTTTAGTCAAAATTAAGGCGGTCTCCAATGATAGAAGTTAACTTAAAGAACAGTAACTCGAGTAGGGTTTCCGTCCTACCCGGATGGCTACAATGGGGTTTTCGTCCTAGTCCAGTGGATTGAATAAAGCAGATATCGAATTCAATATGCCTAAAATTGATGCCTTCCAAATGTAATCACACGCCTTCTTATACCTGTTTGAGTTAGATGAATATAGAACAGGTCGGCTCCAGAAATTGTAAAGGGTTTTGGTGCCCAAAAGATGCCAAGAGTCAGCCTCAACAAGAACAATTATTAAGAATAAATATTATATTAATATCATTATTAATTATTATAAGTTTAATATTATTATTTATTATAAATAATATATATAGGGTGTTGAAAAACACCGTGGGTGGGTGAGAGGGTTTGACCCCTTATGGAAGGGACATGACAGTCCCTCCATCCCATATTTGCTTGCCCACAAGCAAAGATTTGATCAGCTGAAAGAAACCGCCTTGCTTGTCCACAAGCTCTTCCTTACCCAAGGCAAAACCTGAAATTTTCTTCATGTCACCCTCAATTGCTTCCATTCTTTTCATTTCAGCCATGCTTTGGGTTCCATTTGTAATGCTTCGAAGTGTCACATTCTTCCCATCTGCTTTGAATTGAAACTCCATTATTTGGTAGTTTTGCCAAAATCCTCCAAGTGAGCACAACCATTGAACGCCCAAAACTATGTCCACTTCGCCTAGTCTCACAATGTAGAAATCATCCTTAACTTGATACCCTCTCAAAGATAGGTTGGGCTGACATATTCATCCCCTACAAGGCATGATAGTTTGGTCGTCCCCAAGCATCACATTAAACCCATCAATTCTTTCCACGACCAAACCTTTTTTTGAAACCAATTTTGCATCTATGAAATTATGAGTAGCCCCACCATCAATCAATATTGTCACTTCGTGTCCTTGCAAAACTCCTTGAATTATAAAAAGCATGGTACTTGGGTGGTCCGGAAAGAGTAGCGAGAGTGCTTCCTGGAGTGCTCTCGAATTCTAACTCATCAACCTTCATCGACTTCGGCATGATTTCCTCTGTCTTTGAATCTTCTTCGGGTTACCTGCTATGTAATGTATTTTCCCTTTTCCCGAGCATCTATGTCTGGGCTCCCACAGCTCTCTACAAGAAAAACACTTCTTCCTCTAAAGCTCGTTCTTAGTTTCTTCACTCTTGTTTGGTTTAGGAGGTAGGGCCATCGGTGAAGGGATGTCTTCTTTATGCTGCCCCATGGGTGCATTCTTAAGGTAGGACTTGCTCCTAGTTGTAGCAACCTCCAATCTCAATTCCCTTTTGATCACATCTTGTAAAGATCTAAGCTCCAAAGCACTAACCACGCCCCTAAGTGACTATGTCAATCCCTCAACAAACAAGAACAAGAGTCTATTTTCAGCAATATCCGGCACCATGACTAACAACCTTTGGAACTCAGCAATATACTCTTCTACCAAACCATGTTGTTTCAGCCGTGTCAATTCTCTGAAATACCTCTCTGGGTTCTTTTGATCAAATATGTCTATGAGCCTTTGTGTAAAATCAGCATAGGTCATGATGTTTTGATGCCTTTGTGTGACGATCCCGTGATGCCACCACTCATGTGCAACACCCTCAAGATGGAGAATAGCAAACTGGATTGCTTCATCTTCTATCATAGGGCTGAGTTTGACATATGTGTCCAATTTTTGAACCCAAGATCTAGCTGTGACCTTCCCAAAGCCATCAAAATTTGGGAGTGACATCTTACTTAACTTGTGCTGGAGGTCTCTGCTGCCCTACTGCATGAATTGAGTTCCTCTAGAACCCTTCATAGCATTGTAAAATTGGATGAAAGGAATTATCACGCCTGACCTCTAGATCAATCCTTGAATATTCAGCTACACAATCACTGGGATTAAATGCTGCTTGATTTGGTACTTCTTCCTATGGAAGTGGCACTATTCTAGGCAAGAATGTGGGTTGAGTGGGACTGGGTGCTGATCCCATTTGAACCTTGTTATTCATGTGTGTGGTAGCTCCATTCTGATTTGTATTGTTGCATTCTACCCCATTATTAAGTGTGGGTCTATTGGAACTGTTCATGTTCTGCATCATCTGGATGAGTAATTGATTTTTTTGCTCCTGCTGTCTCATCACTTGCTCATGTCTTTCTGCCATCTGCTGCATAAACATCCTCCAATAATCCTTATCTGCCATCTTTGTTTTACCACTGCCTCCTATTCCAACTCCTGTTTGTTGTGCTTCAGCCTCTTGTTTCTTCTTTTCTCTGACTGATGCACACCAATCTCTCTGATTCAGACCCTGCATACACTAATTTCCCCTCAGGCTGGCAGGTTAGCCTGCTCTGATACCAATGTAATGTTCCTTACAAGTAATTTCAAAAATTCACTCAAATAGTAACCAAACTCAGCAGTTATACACAATCATATGAATTCAAGCAGATTCAATTCATAGCATCACAAGCGGACATATAGCTATCTGGTAAACAGTTTACACAATCCTTACACCACACTGCATTTGGAGTCATATAAGTTCCACTTACAGACTTGTTCATGAATAGTTTGAGGTGCTGGTAACAGTAAGCCTGTTACGGTCATGCTCAGAAAATAATAAACTTATACAAATTTTCTTACAAAGAGTGGACCCTTATGTCAGGTGGCATATGTATCGCTGGAATACTTCAGGGCCTAAGATCTAATGCAACCCATTGGCGATGGTTCTGTTGAAGCTCTCCTAATCACCCGACCTGTTGGGCGATCCTCCGATTATTTGACACTGCCAACGTGGAGTTGATTGAGCACAGAGTTTCCTTGCTGGATTGGTTGTCTTCAGCACGCCAGTTAAGACTTGTTCCTGCGGTGGTTATGGGAGATCGTGGTGTCGCAGACACCCACAAGATCTTCTTAAATCGCTTCCTCTAATTGCCTCCAGCCATCGTTCCACTCCAGATCTCTTCCTTCCCACGCAGCAAACTGGATGAAGCAAATTAATCACTCTAGATCAGGTCAACTTCCCAGTTCGTAATTCGGTAGTCTTCGGAGGTGAAGCGGTGACTCACAGGCCTGGATTCACACAACTTTAGTCAAAATTAAGGCAGTCTCCAATGATAGAAGTTAAATTAAAGAACAGTAACTCGAGTAGGGTTTCCATCCTACTCAGATGGCTGCAATGGGGTTTTCATCCCAGTCCAGTGGATTGAATAAAGCAGATATTGAATTCAATATGCATAAAATTGATACCTTCCAAATGTAATCACACGCCTTCTTATACCTGTTTGAGTTAGGTGAATATAGAACAAATCGGCTCCAGAAATTGTAAAGGGGTTTGGCGCCCAAAAGATGCCAAGAGTCGGCCTCAACAAGGAGAACAATTATTAAGAATACATATTATATTAATATCATTAATATTTATTATAAGATTAATAGTATTATTTATTATAATTAATATACTTATATATAGGGTGTTGAAAAACACCGTGGGTGGGTGAGAGGGTTTGACCCCTTACAGAAGGGACATGACATCCCTGAAACTCATCTCCCAATCCCCACGTCCCTCCATCCTGAAGACTCCGCAGGACACTAACATGAGTAGTGTTAAAAACCCATGCCTAGGGTTTGGGCTCCTATTTGTGTCCCAAAGGTTGTGGTATTCATAGAAAGGCCTCTATCAATAAAACCAAAAAAAGAAAAATAGTACTAACACATCCAATTGCCTTGTCCGTCAAGGAATTGGAATTGGATCCTCCTTGACATTATGAAGGAACACAAATCAAGTAGCGGAAAGATGAGCTAATATAACCCTACCAAGAGATATTGTGAACCTTGCTTAGAGTAACTTTGACTAACTTAGGCTCTGGACTGCCATCTTAGAAACAATTTTTATTTATCTCACCAATAACCATAATGGCTAAGGCAAGGTTGGAGGCCTCCAAGGGGGTATCTTGACCACATAGTTGGCACTTAGAATTTGTCATCTTAATGTTGTGGCAAGAACAAAGAATCTAGGGAATTTTGGATCCAAATCAATATGAGAGAATCAGTCTTAATAAGAAAGCAACTTTGTCATAAAGATCAGCTTCCCCTGTTGGTTGAAACAACTATGATAACTGTGGTCCCATAGACTGATGGGTCTTGTGGATGTGTAATTAAGTCATTCCATTCCTGACATGCACAAGGTCCAGCTCTTTTTTCTGAAACAATTCTAAAACCCTGTGGAACCAAACTTTTTATTGAGAAGAATACATTTAAAATTTGCATTTTTTTATATTTTAACACCTGGCAGAATTGTTCCAAGTTCCAACTACATTGATAGTTAGCAGGTAATTCAGACTTGCTAGAAAATGACGAAGGCTTGTTCTAAGTTCCCGGTTACAAGTTTGTTTGAACCTTAGAATTTTTCTTCATGCTTACAGTAAATCAAGGTATGAATTATTTGTATTAAAAGAATGTTGTTAACTTCCCATGTCATTAAAAATCATAATGTAGAGAGAGACTCATGTACATAGTCAGATGAAATTGTAAAAGTAAATCAAAGCATAACTTCTATATTCATACCATAGAATACTATATACTTAGAAACTTAGATGAATAGACATTATGGAACATGGTTTAAAACGAGGTCAAAGAAAATAGGTGGCACTATCAAATGTTATTTCTCACTGACAATTCTTGAGCTCATGAGTGCAACGTCCTATCCCTACCTTGGCATCCACCAATGCCATTGACTCCATCTCTAAGTTTCTACTCTACATTGTTTCCCAATTCCCCAATTAAGGTCATTATTTTTTAATAGTCTGCCTTGAGTCAACAAACCAATCTGATGAGAAATCACCCTCATCCACCTCAATGGCTCTAACATTCCAAGTTTCATCTAACCACTTGTGATTATGTTAAACATCATAGTACACAAACAATAAATCATTCATTTCAGTTTTGTGTCAGCCAACATCACTTCTTAAAGTGTACGTATACAGGCATACTTTGATAACCTTCCACATCCAAAAGCACTGATAGGATGGCACAACATCCGAAAAACATGCATTTGCCTTTATCTGTGGTATTCATTTATATGTTAAGCAAATTGTTTAAAAACTTCAGGCATTAATGCTTACAACATTACAAAAGCATTCAAGCTTATTTAAATGCTTACATGGTGTATTTGATTATCAAAAGCTGGAAGCAATAAAATTTCCTGGTGGCAAGCATGTTAAACTAATACCACACATACCTTCTGTACGATCAACATTCTTCCAGGCATCTTCGCCACCAAGCACATCATCCACCTCTTTTTTGGACAGAGGAGTTTTTTTGGTAATCTGCAATGCTAACTTAAGCACTTTAGCTTCATCTTCTTGATATAAATAATAGAACAACAAATAAGGGACATTGAAGAGGATTAGCCTGTTTGGAAGAGCCATACCTTGCGTCGGATTGGAAAGACATATGGGCAAGTGGGGCAGAAAAAGCGCAATTCTTGCCTCATATATGGAAGCTCGACTTGAAGCATATTGCCACATGTGGGGCAGAATTCCATAGTTATACTGCACTCAACAGATTAATAACACAACACTTCAAAACAAAGCAAAACTGTGCATGCAAAGCATGCAAAATATTTCCATAACAGCTAAACAACATTTTAAGACAAGATGTGAAAGACTAACAGGATAAAATACACTTTGATGGCTAGTTTGGCCAAGTTTTAAATCACAACACATCCTCTATACATTTCACTTGAACTGTGTAAAGCAGAAATTTTAAAATTAAAAAGACCAATCGATATAATTATTTTTATAATCTTCATTCCCAAAGAGCTATATTGAGCTCTGATTGTTTGCATTGCATTGAGAATTGAAGACCTTTGAGAAGGTACAGAAAACAATCAAATCTTGCCAAGATTTTTATCATGTTCTCAAATAGCTCAGCACTAAGAACAGAGTCATGATTGACAGCATCAAATAGAAATCTACTACATCTGCAGTTTGCCCCACCTAATTGACACATGAAAAAAAAGGGACAAGTCCAGGTGCAAAGCCCAGGCTACGTTGGCAGAACAGAAACAAACCCCTAAGATGTGTCATCAATCTTAAAAGTTCATCGGGGTATGTGGCCAGATAAAGGTCCGGTTCGTACCTGGTCTGGATCCAGAACCGGTATACGAAGGGTTTCAGCTAGGTGGGATCAAACGACTGTGGGTTTGTCCAGGACAAACCTGGGACGAATCCGGCAGAACCCAAAAAACTAACAGTGAATCTGCCCAAAAAAAGGGTATTTTTTAAGATTATTTTTAGCCTTTGACTTTACATTTATCAGTGACTTGAGCGTAGACAACAGATTCGGGTGCACTATGAGTGGATGGAATGAGGCTGATGGTTTCTCCGTTAATGTCGGGACTACGGCGCAACCTCAATTTTGGCAGACCGCATCTGGATATTCGCCCTATGTTCTGCCAACTCACCCCCGCATTGTAGACATCTTTTTAATGTGAGCAAAACTCTCCTCACGTATAGCCAAGCAAAACTTGTATTAGTTATTCCTGTTTGCAAAACTCCAGACATCTTTGATCAATTTTTTAATTTGTTTCTTCCTCTTCACACTTAATATTTAGTTCACCCTCACCTTTTTTCTTGCCACAGTTGTATTGTGCAGAACTATATATTTATAATAGGTTAAAGATTTGGATGAAATATATTTAAATTTTATAATATTACCTAATCTTTAATAAATATATACATATATTATTAAATATACAATTGATGCTACTTCCTTTTGGTCGCAACATCATCTCAAAGAGGGTGGGAGCAAATAATTAATTAAATAATAAAATTATTTAATTAATTATAAGACAAGCTAGGGGAAAATGGATAAAATTAATTAAATAAATAAATGTAATTTATTTATTTAATTAATTGGCTAAAGGGAGGGGATAAGATGACAAGAGACGACTAGGATGGATGACAAGGTCAAATCTAGGTGTCTACAACAATATTAGTCAATATTATTATTAGTTAATACATATACAATCTAAGATATTAAATCTTTATACATATAGGGTATAGACAAACCTAACCCTAAAAAAAAGGTTGCCATATCCATGTACCAAACTGGAACCAGAACCCAAACCGGCTGGTAACATTGAGTGGCATCTAAGCTAAAGGGAAGTCTGAGTGTACCATGTAATTACTCAAGGGCATGCATCTCAAAAAGATTCTAACAAGGAAAAAAGAATATATACCAGAATCATATTTGATCACATTACTCTGCAGGCAATGAAAAATGGTGGATGTATTCATTTAGTAAAAAAAATCTTCGTGAAATCAAAACCATAAATCATTTCATAAAGAACCTAGCATAACAACAGATACTGAGATGGAATGTAAGTATGATCTGTTTATATAAGTATGATCTGTTTATATGCCCTTACCAATCTTGTATGTGTTAGATCACGCAGAGATAAATGTAATAATTTCCTCTCGCTGGCATACTTAACCTGCTCAATTCATAGCTTAACCGTAGTGTTCAGTTAGCAAGGATGGAAAAATATATGTTGCAGCAATATAGAAAGGGTAATTTAATTTGTTTCTCTGGTGACTCATGCTTGGAAGGGTATTCATGGACATTAATATGATTTCTTTTGTTCTTTCTGTATTAAGAAACCATTGTAGTAGCACTTGCCAAAGAATACGTTGTCATTCTTGCAATCTAACTGACAACTGTTTAGGGTCTTAATGAATAAATGATGGTTGTTGATGGAGAGTACTGCTGATGTATGAAGGTAGTGACATAAGTCTGGATATTGGTTAAATAGTCAATACTTTTTGCCTTCTTAGCTGAAGCCTGGAACGACGTAGAAACCAGGAATATCTTTTTGCCGCCTTAGCTGAAATGAAGGCTAGAAACCAGACTGAGTATGGCTGCAATGTAAAACCATAAGGGCAGGCCATTTTCTACACCCATGTTCAGTGTATTTGACAGCTGACCAGCCTTCTTCAAGAGGACCAGAGATTTGTACTTCTAAATATTTGTTACTGGGCAGGTTTGACCTTGTTCTGATTGATGTAGGAATAATGCCTGAAGCTGGAAACATTCATTTTCATGTGAACAAAAATTGCCTCAAGGAGTGGAGGACAATGAGAGAACTCCCCTGTTTTGGAGTAGAATGGCATGCTTCTATTAGTACGGACCATGTACCTATGTTTAAGAGTGGACGAAGCAGTATGGGATGACACTGCTTGGAGATATCTGTTGGTGTTGGAAATAAGCCACACCCGGACCGATGATGGACTGGTCCAAGAGGGGCCAGTAGCTCAATGTTAGAGCACTACAGCAGCGTATGGAAGGTCCTAGGTTCGAGTCCTAGCCGGTCCATGTCTTTATATGGTATCAGAGCCAAGTTAAGCAGAATCTGGGCAGAAAATCGAACTTGAGAAATTCAGATTTAATAAATCTCATTTCTCAAATAGCAGCAGCAATCCGATTCGAAGATAGATTGGAAGGAGGAAATAACTTCTCATCATGGAAATTCAGAATTATGATGATACTAAAAGAAAATAAAGTTGATTCATTTGTGAGAGAAAACAAAACGAAACCGGAGAATGATCCTGATAAAACGACATGGAATGAAGGAAATGACAAAGCCATGAAAATCATAGTTGATGGAGTTAGAGATCATATCGTGTCGATTCTGACAAAACATGAGACTGCATATCATATGTTTAAGTCACTTGAAAGCAATTATGAAATTAATAACTCCAACAGAACCTTAGCCCTAAAGAGAGAAATAAATCATATAAGTATTGTTGATGATTGTTTTTCAACAAGTCAACAATAGAGTAAAACACTAGAGTATCCCACTCTCTCTTGAATAAAGCTCTTCAAAGGCTAAACTATGCGATCCAGTGAAGTAACTCCAAGATTCCTTATTTATGATTCATGATGGGTTAACTCAGTGATTACATGTGACCTTGCTGATAATCACAAAGGGACTTACACAGACTTCTTCATATTTCATTTAGGTTATTCCTCCTTCAATGTGGATGACATATCAATGATAAAGAAAAGATAAAAGATAAAGGTTCGAAGAAAACTAATCTAAGGTCAATGAAGCAATGATGAGGTATGAACAGACAAACTCCTTGATAAACCTAACTCCACTTTGCCAAGGATGCCTACAACTACATGAAGTTGGTGCAATCTCCTAAGGTATGCGAATGGTTTTCAAATCATGAAGGCTCATATAAGCACCCATTGAATGGCGCAGCTCAAACAAGAATTCACAATCAAACTCAAGCAAATTAAGCTCAGACTAGCTTTACACAACACTTCACCAGCGATGAATGTTAAAAGCATGAGCTAGGAGTTGATCAAATATTCAATACATACATACATTACAACAAAGAGCTTCTAATCCACTTCTAATCTACTTTGGAACATCTCTCCACTTCGTTAAGATACAAGAAGCCATGCTACTCCACAAGATAACACTTAACACCAAACAAGCTCCAATGTCTTTGCATTAATCTTGAAAAATATGTACAACTTCAAGTCCTCTCAAAACATTTCGAGAGTCTCTTCTACTCTACTCCTACTTGCCTACTGACTACTCTCTAATAATCTTACAAATGAGGCAACAAGGCCTTTATATAGAAGTCCAAATTACAATGAATGGCTAAGATCAATTCATGTAGCCAAGGGTTCAAATCATGCCAACTCAACAGGTAGTTACAATAACTTGCTATTTTTAGCACAAAAAGAGAGGCAATGAAGGCACGTTTTCCAATGTGATAAGGTAAGGCGAAATCATTTAAAATATCTTCCACATAGGAATCCCTTTGGCTTCCTTTAGTAAATGATACATTTAATGCATTTAAAATGATGTGTACTCGCCACATAGATGCCACCTCAGCATACTTTGAAAATTGTATCATCAATGTGGTTGCTTGAAATTGTATGTTTGGGAATACGTCTTGTAGATCTTGCCTTGTTCATTCTTCTTGTAGACTGAATGTATGATACTTGTTGCTTCACTTGACTAACCTCATGATTCTTTCTTCTTCTTGTAGGTAAGTTGATATGATGATCTTCTTTGATGTTTCTTCATATAGAGTAGTACGAGATGATGATGATGCTTCTTTCATGTAAGAGTAGATGATGATGACCTGAAGTAGAGATCTCTCTTGGACTTTAAGGTTGAATGGAACTTGAAGTTAAATGGATGAAGTGCCTTGCTTGATGATATGATGAGGACGAAGTAGTTCTTCATGATGATCTTTGAAATTCCTCCAAGTGTGAATAGCATGATAACATCTTCTTCTCTCAATGATGCATCTTGGTGATGACCTTGAAATGCTCCAACTTGAAGTGATCTAGGTACTCGCTCTTGATGATCTTGAAGTATTCTTTAGATGATGACTCCTTGAAGGTGATTCCAAGCTCCTCGCTCAAAGGTGACTCCTCAAATAACTCCTATCCTTTTTGATGTACCTACAAGACAAGATAAACAATATATCAATCAATTTATAACAAAGGAAACACTCTAAACATACAAAAATCTTACTTCAAGCTTAGGCGCGCATATAGGTAATAAGAGGAGTAAAAGGGCGCCTAACATAAATTTAGTCCCACATTCATCACTTTAATGATTTCAATCAATTGTAATGCTTTTAAAGAAGTCAATCCCCCTTAAGAATTCATCCAAAAGGTGCCTTTAAATGCAATTTCTCCCTTAGGCGCCCATTTAGGTTGGTAGATAAGTGAAAGTGCGCCTAGCACACTTAAATTCATAATTGACACCTTAGGTGATTTCAAACACTTGAAATAGCATAAAAATGATCTCCCTTCTCAAGGCGCCTACTTTTAGGCATGAATTTGATTGATTTTCCCTAAGGCGCCTATTTAAGGTGGTAGAGGTAGGAATGGACGCCTAGCTTTGATGTAACCCTTTACTTCAAAATACCCTTGTGATCTTGTCAAACTCAACACTTTCAATGTGGATGGATTCAAACCTAGTTTTCCTCTTAAGCGCATCTTAAGATTTGAATAGGTAGGAAATGGCGCCTAGATTCTTTCACTTCACATTATTCATGTCAAGGCGCCCAAATGGATCTTTGGATGCAATTTCCCCTAGGCGCTCATTGTTGATGCTAAGGTGCTCAATTCTTCAAGGCGCCAAAAATGGCAACAGGGAACAAAGAATGGGCGCCTAAACTCAATCATGTCAACTCAAGGCGCAATTTTGATGATCACTTGAATGTGAAATTGGCGCCTAACTCACAATGTGTTTAACTGGTCAAATTTTCACTTCTTGAGGTCTCTTAGGAAATTTTCAATCAAGGCGCCTATCTAGGAGAGGTTGAAGGTTGATTGTCCTCTAGGCGCACTTTTGGGGTCTCTGCAAGTGGGAAAATTGTGCCTAAGTACTAGAACAAATTCGCGCCTACAAATGTAAGTCGCCAAGGTAAGGTATATTGAAAAATATATTTAAGTATAAGTTGAGAATACTTCAAATATTTTTCAATATACCTTTCAGGATGTTTGATATAGGTCTCAGATCCACTGGATTTAACATGTAGATTATAGAATTTGGAAGATCCACCAGATTTCAGACTTAGCCAATTTTTCAGTGTTTCAGGATTTCAGGCTACCAGACTTAGTCATTTTCAGGATCTCAAACATCATGATAGGAGTTAGTTTAAACATATCATGCTCTTTCATGCTAAGGCGCAACTTTGGGTTAGTTTGAACATCTCTTCATGCTAAGGCGCCAAAATGAGGTAATTCAATGCATGAAGGCGCCTAGACTTGAATTTGCTCATTGTTGATGTCTTTAAGGCTCTTCCGCACTTGATTACATCCTTGTGAGACTACTTGAACCTTAGGCGGCCACAATGAAGGGCGCCTAGCTTTACTCGCTCATTTCCATGCCTTCAACTTAGGCGCACTTTTGTGGTTGAATAAAACATGAAATGGCGCCTAGACCTAAATGCCTCTTCCTTGTCAATTTTGTAGTGTTTCAAGCTTCGCAACATCAATTTCAATCAAGGCGCTTTGGTTTTAAGCTCTCCTTGCCCAAGGCGCAATCTTGAGGTTGTCTAGATGATGGAAGGCGCCCTAAATTCTAGGCGGAGTTTTGAGGTGATCCTAGAGCAATTTCGCGCCCAGAACTGACAATGCCCAAGGTAAGGTATATTGAAAAATATATTGAATTTCTTATACTTTAAATATTTTTCAATATACCTTTCAAGATGTTTGAGATAGGTCTCAGATCCTCCAGATTTAACATGCAGATTCTAGATTTTTGAGGATCCACCAGATTTCAAACTTAGCCAATTTTCAGGATCTTCAGGATCAGGATACCAGACTTAGTCATTTTCAAGATCTCAAACATCAGGATCAGGGCATCAAGGGACTACAGGACTCAAACACCATTGACTTCATCATGAAATAGCTCTAAGACATCATACAAGACTCAGCAAAGCACTGGAGTTTTTAAAAAAACAGGGGGTCCCCATTTGCCATGGGGCGATGTGTGATTTGGTCACAACAAGTATGAACAATGGAGAATCTATCAATGCATACTTTATGAGAATATCTGCACTAAGGGATCAACTATCAACACTTGGGTACCAAATTGAAAGCAAGGAACTAACACTTATTGCCCTAGATGGTCTCCCAAATTCCTGGGAGACATTTGTTCAAGGCATTAGTGCAAGGTCTAAATTTCCAAAATTTGACCGCCTAAGATCAGACTGTCTTCAAGAAGAATCTAGACAGACAAAGAAAGGGTCAAAACAGAAAAATATAGATGAAGATCTTCATGTTCTAAATACAAACTCTCACAAGAAAGAGAAGAAGAAACACTTCAAGAAGAGGAAAAATCATCACGGGAAAGGTTCATTCAAGAAAGACATTTCTCGCATCCAATGTTTCAAATGCGACCAATATGGACACTATGCAGTTAGATGTCCTGACAGAACCAAGCAACAAGCATCTTATGCCAAAATAAAGGAGCATGAATCCGAGAAATATGTATTCTACTCTGCACTTTCAAACCAAGTAACAAATAAATCCAACACCTGGGTTATAGATAGTGGTTCATCAAGACACATCACAGGGTTCAGGGAACTACTAGACACCATGGTAGAAGAGACTGACGAAGAAGTAACAATTGGAGATAACTCTGTACATCCAGTCAAGGGTGTTGGCACATGCACCCTCAAATTAAAGACTGGCATCTCCATCCAACTTACTGGAGTATTGTTTGTCCCAGGCATCAAATGATATCTAGTCTCCATATCTGCACTTGAAGATAATGGATATAGGGTGACCTTTATGGATAGCAAAGTATTGGCATGGCCAAAGAATTCTACTATTAAGAAAGCCAAAACCATAGGTCATAGACAAGGGTACTTGTACGAGTTATGTACGGAACCAAAACTAGCCCTAATTCATGAAACTGCAGACTCTAATGAAATATGGCATAGAAGACTAGGACACCTAAATTTCCATGCCCTATCTTCCATGGAAAGACTAGTTACAGGGTTACCCAAACTCAAACAATGTAATTCAGGGGTATGCAAGGGGTGTGCCTTAGGGAAAAATACAAAGGGGTCCTTTAAATAGTTCTAGCAAAACAAATAACGTATTAGAACTAGTCCACTCAGATTTATGTGGACCCATGTCTATACCCTCCTTAGGTGGATTTCTATACTATGTAATCTTCGTTGATGACTTCTCCAGAAAGACATGGATCTATTTTCTTAAATGTAAAGAATCACAGGAAATCCTTAAAAGATTTAAGGAATTCAAATCCATTACTGAAAACTCTTCCGAGAGAAAAATCAAAACCTTAAGAACAAATAATGGGAGTGAATACACTTCAGACATTTTTAAAGACTTTTGTAAAAACACTGGGATTAAGAGGGAGTTCATTGTACCTTATAATCCTCAACACAATGGAGTTGCAGAAAGAAAAAATAGAACCATTGTAGAAGCTGCTAGGGCTATGTTACTTGATCAGAATATAGACACTTCACTTTGGGCAGAAGCATCTAGTACTGCTGTCTATATATAGAACAGATGTCCTCACTCTCATATTGATGACAAATCTCCTGAAGAAGCCTTCACTGGCACAAAACTAGACATTAGTCATTTAAGGATATTTGGTTGTCCTGTTTACATTCATGTGCCCAAAGAGAAAAGAACTAAGCTAGAACCTTCTGGGAGAAAAGGCATCTTTGTAGGCTATAGTGAAACATCAAAAGCTTATAGAATATATATGCCTGGTCAAAGACATATTGAACTAAGCAGAGATGTGATTTTTGAGGAAGACATAGCTTTCAAAAGAGCCAGAAATTATATTGAGTTAGAAATTCAAACTTCGAACTCAAGCATAGAAGAGGATCCTACACCTGAGTTTCAGAGGGAGTATCCTGAGGAAGAGGTAAACCATGAACAAATCACATCACTAGAAAATCCCAAGAAAAGACCACTCTGGGCCACCAAAACAATGGAAGAAGCTAAAAATTATGCCGCTCCATCAAGGACTTTTAGGGAAAGCAAAAGACCTAAGAGATTCTCTAGTTATGTAGCTTTAATGAATGAATTCATTAAATCAGAACCTTCTAGTGCTATAGAAGCTCTTAAGCACCAAGTATGGAAGGATGCCATGACAGAGGAGTATCAATCCATCCTAAAGAATGATGTGTGGGATATAGTACCTAGACTAAAAGGGAAATTTGTTATTTCTTCAAAATGGCTATTTAAAATCAAACATGCTGCAGATGGCAGTATAGGGAAATACAAAGCAAGATTTGTAGCCAGAAGATTTTCACAAAAGGAAGGAATTGATTACGATGAAACCTTCGCTCCAGTTGCACGATATACATCAGTCAGGGCAGTTCTAGCTATTACAGCAGCCAAAGGGTGGAAAGTCCATCAAATGGACGTAAAAACTGCTTTCTTAAATGGAACCATTGAAGAAGAGGTTTACTTAGAGCAACCCGAAGGATTTGAGATTCACAATGCAGGATCCCATGTATGTAAATTAAGGAAAGCTCTATATGGACTTAAATAGGCCCCCAGAGCCTGGTATGAAAGAATTGACAGTTACCTATTGAGATTAGGCTTCTCAAAGAATGATGCAGATCCAAATCTCTACTTCAAACAAAGCAAAGGTGATATGTTAATATTGATATTATATGTTGATGATCAATTGATTACAGGAGAAGATCACCTTATTGATCAGTGTAAGAAAGATCTAGCTTCAGAATTTGACATGAAGGACTTAGGTCTATTACACTACTTCCTTGGACTGGAAGTATGGCAGAAATCAGACTGTATTATTCTAAACCAAGGGAAGTACACAATTGATATATTAAAAAGGTTTGGTATGATGGAATGTAGACCTATGTCTTCCCCCATGGAAACAAATCTTCATAAATTGAAGGAAGCAGCAGCAAATTCTCCGTTGGCAGATCCCACTCTTTACAGACAGATAATTGGATCCTTGATGTATTTGGTCAATACCAAACCTGATATCTGCTATGCTGTAAATGCCTTAAGCCAGTTTATGTGTGAGCCCAAGGAGATACAACTTGTAGCTGTGAAGCATATAATGAGATACCTTCAAGGTACTCTAAATTATGGCTTAAAATATGAAAAGGTTGACTTAGATCTACATGGATTCACATATTCAAATTGGGCTGGAAGTGTAACTGACTGGAAGAGCACCTCCGGATGTTGTTTCAGTTTAGGGTCAGCAATGATATCATGGATCAGCAGAAAACAGTCTTCAGTTGCTCAGAGTTCTACAGAAGCCAAATATATTGCAGCTTCTATGGCTGCTAGAGAGGCAGTATGGCTTAGAAAACTGCTTGTGGGATTATTTGGTAAACCTCTGAAACCAACTATCATCCACTGCGACAATCAAAGTTGTATTAAGCTATCCGTGAATCCAGTATTCCATGATAGATCTAAACATATTGAGATTCCTCATCACTATGTGCGTGATATGGTGGAAAGGAATGTGATTCAGTTGGAGTATATCAGTACAGGAGATCAAACTGCAAATATTCTTACCAAACCACTCCTCAAGGTGAAAGTTGAATACTTCAGGAAAAATCTTGGTATGATTGAAATGTAAGATTCTAATTGATTTGTACTAATATATTAAAGATGTTTAATGTGTAAACATCTTGTGTCATATGTGTGACTCTATGACATTATGGGCCTACCCATTCTGTGTTTATTTACAAAAGGTGACGATTTTTTGGATAATCTACGCTTGTACCTAACATTATAAGGTGACGATCTTATAATGTTCATTAGACTGATACCATGTGACTTGATATTGGTATGAATCATGGAGTTATCATGATTAAGTTATGGTAGACATTGTGACTTAATGTCAGTGCACATACCATAACAAGGATATATAAGGAGAATGTAATGTTCTCGAGTATAGTATATCCTTTAGTATCACGAGGTAGGTGATGCTACGTATCACGAGATAGGTGATACTATATATCATGAGTTATGTGATATTAAATTACTTTGTGAAACTCATTACAGATCAGATAATTGATATTCACAGAGATTATTGTGATATTGTTATCTTCTCGAGCTAAGAGGGAGTGTTAAGTTGTTTGTAGCTTCGATCAGATAACGTATCCATTATGATCGAATGACACATTACCAAAGTATAAACACCGATCGCATTTTAAAATGGTGATTAGTAATTGTTAATATCGATGATTCAAATGGTGATTGCTAAAGAAAGGGTAGGAGTCACACCTGTGATAGGTGTGACTCCTTGGGGAGTCACGTCTATCACAGATGTGACTCCTACCGTAAATCGTATATATATCGTCTTTGCCCTGCAATACCATGGATAGACACAAAAATCGGAAGTGTATGAGAAGTGGAAATTGCATCGACAAAACAAAAGAAAGTAATAAATTAAGTCTGCAATACAAATATCCAACATTCAGAAGTTATCTAAGTTAGAGATCATAAAGTTCGATTTGAATTTACAATATCGACGTTAACATTAAAAGAGGTTCTTAAAATCTTTAGATGGCCTTGGAATCCATGAAACATATTCACAAGTAATAGCCTTGGCAAACACAAGAATAGAGTCTGATTATTCATGAGGCACAGTATACTAATAAGGCATATGCATGACTCTTGACCTCTTGTAGATCCTAATGAGCCTAGTGGAGATAGAATTCTGTAGCAGAAATGGGCGAGTGTAATGTCCCCTTTCCATCAGTAAAGATGGAATATATAGGTTAGCCTTTTTATTTCCCGAAGGCTAATTTATGTGGGTTAGGGAAATGATAAACTTAAAGGATTAAATAAGTCATCCAATATTTTATTATTCAAAACATTCATTTTGGGAAACTTATATTCCTTTTTGTTTTATTCTCCCCACTCCTCTGTTGAGCGTTGATTTGTGGTGGGGCCCTCATTAAGTGGATGCCTATGTTGGTGAAGGTGGGTGGAGCGCTCAGAATATGGTGGAAGATGCAAGGAATCCAACCAAATACATCTACACCCACACATGGGTCCTCAATCTCATGCGAGAGCACACTGATCGCAAGGAGCTCATACATACAGGATTCACAAACTTCGCCACTAATTTCCTCACCTTGAAGAGTATAGCAATTGCATTGCCCAACCTTAGGCACATGTTTGTGGAGAAAGGTGGTTGGAGAGTCCTTACTACAAGAAGGCCGAAGTGAAAAGGGTCGTGAAGACCATTTGTTACGATACATTTGCCTAGACCATGGAGGAGATCATCAAAAGTAAGTTTTCGATCAAAAAAATATTTATTTTTAAAATTTTACAACATTACAAGTTGCCGGTTTTGTAATATTATAATATCTTAGTTTGTTGATTTTTAATTTTTTAATTAAATTTCTGATTACTCTAATTTTCTAATTTCTTTTTCATTCACTCTCTTGTTTTAGGTGTCAGAATCGTTGGTAAGAGTTCTATGAATGGTGGATGGCGATAAAAACCCCTTGGGGTGTCTATATGAGGCCATGGATAGGGCCAAAGAGGCAATTCAACATTTGTATGGGTTGAATAGAACCAAATATGAACCTATATGGCACGTTATTGATCGGAGGTGGAACCAACATATTCATGTTGTCGCCTATTATTGAACCCCAAGTTTTTCTTCTCCCCTTCATATAGAACAAATGAGTAGGTTATGCTTGGCCTCAACACATGTATTGAGAGGTTGGTCCCCAATGAAAACCTTCGAGACATCATACACAATGAGTTATAGATTTATAAGGGGGTGGAGGGAAGATTATTTTCATCTTCATCCATTCATAGGAAAACCACTTTGTAGCCAGGTTAAAAAACATATATGCTTAATTTTAGTTTACTATTTATTTTAACTTTTAAGTTCACTAAAATCCTTACAAAGTTCTAAATGTTGTCCTTGCAAAATTGTGGTAGGAAGATTTTGGTACCTCACCACCTAATCTTCAAAAGTTTGCCATCCACATTTTATCCTAGCCCTATCGTGCTTTTAATTATGAGCATTGTAGACACCTAAAACTCACCACCACATCATAACTGAATTCCTATCATTAATCCCTTATCCAATCCTACAATAATTCATTAAATAAATTATTTCATTGATTAGGTTATCCCTTTCCCATCAACTAATTAAATAAATTTTATTTAATTAGTCTATCCTAATGTTATTTAACTAGTTAAGTTATTTCCTAATGTTAGTTAATTAAATAAATCATTTTATTTAATTAACTATGCTAAATCCACATCATCTATTTTCTCTAATTAAAATTTCTCATTCCTAAAACCTACATCATCAATCCTAAGTCAAAACTAATCTTCAATCCTAGCCATTCACTTAACCAATGTAATCTCACCCTCCATTTCACACATATGATTTTCACACACGCATGAGATCAATCACATGTCACAATCATACATCCTTATGTTTCTCACAAGTGTGAGATGTATTACTTGTCATAATCACACATCCCTATAATCCTTCTCACACGTGTGATAGCTTGCACAAGGTTCCAAAAAGTACCTTTTAATCCTCACCCTCCATCTTTTCCTAGAAAATCCTATCCATCCAAATCTTCTCAATCCAAACTCTCATCATGTGCATCAATCACCAAGTGCCACTTAGTGGCTTCTCACGCACCTTAATCTCTCATTCAACCTCATCCATTGATCTTCCAAATCAATCTCAACCATTGATTCTCCCATCCAGAAATCTATAAATCCAATATCCCTCAAGCCACTTTGAAGCAAACAAGTGAAAGCAAAGGCATGCTATAGGGATCTTGAGCAACCATATTCAACATCAGCACCATCACTTGGAGCCATCACCAAAATCATGGAAGGTATAAGCTTGTTTAAGTTTGCATTGTTTTGTTTATTTTTCATTTATGCTCCAATCCAAGGTAGAAGGTTAGCACTTATTTGCATTTACATGAACATGTTGAGGTTATCCAAAATCCTCCTGGCACTACCATCTCCATGAGTCAACTCACGTGGGAAGCTAAACCAAGACATTTCATGCCATCCATAAAATCCATAAAATCCAAAATCCATAAGCATCATACAATCCAAAAGGATCCCACTAGCCAAAAAATACTCTTAGGGGAATATATCAAGGGCCTAATTGATATAGAGGACCTTGAAGTAAAATAGAATACACCCATCTTGTCAAAGAAGCAATTGAAGCTATGTCAAAAGCTCATCCCAAAGCATGATCAACCTTGCCCATAACCAAATTAAGATCAAACTATCCAAGCCACTCCCATCTATGATCAATATCTTATCGATGATCAAGAGAACCATGTTGACCCCCTCAGCCAACTTTACACCATCCATGATCAAGAAATCCAAACTAATCCCATCCATCATCCAGTTATTCCTCTCCAATATCCAACTAATCCTACCCATCATCCCACAGCTTCCCCTTCCCATGAGGAGATCGTTGTCCCCATTGAACACATAGACAAGCAAGATGATCATAATCAGCATTTCAATAATCAAAGTGTACATGATATGGATCACGTCAAGCATGAGGACAAGCAAGTCCAAGTGATCACATTGAGCCTATAATTGACCAAGCCACTACAATCACAAACAAGGAGAAAGCACAATCATCTTAACAAGTTGGTCCAGCGACCTTCATCAAATCCGATCTCCTTGTAGATGAGCAAATTGCAAGTTCTAATGGTTCCTGGAAATACACTAATGGACTAGCATCATGTTTCAATGCAACAAGTATCCCATCACAAACAAAATGTGTCAAATCATGGGTTACAATGGCAAAGGCTTGGGCCTTCATGAGCAAGGAATCTTAGAACCTATACAAGTATAAGTAAATCATGGACACCATGGCATTGGCTACAAGCAATCTAATGATGTTAGTGATACCTCGGCTAATATTGAGGCAACCGCATCCAATGCAAACATCAAAATAGAGGCCATTCATAGCCCCTACAATAATCTCACTGCCACTAATCCTTCCACCCCCACCTCCAACCATCCCATCAGCCTTCACCTCCCAGATCCTAAACCCATTGATCTAGACCAAAAAGCTCATACATCGTATAGAGCAAAGAGTCAACATCAAGCACCAAATACAAAACAAGTAGAAAATCAAAATCAAGCAAAAGATCCAAATGAATCCACAAGGCGACATGAATTCAACAATCAAAAGAGAAGCCATAAAGTGATATGAATCCCAAAGCAAAGTGGACCAATCAAATCAAGCAAAGCTAAATGTCCAAATCCAGCAATCACTCAAAACGTGGAGCCACATCAAAAGATGCACCTTGCATATAATAGGTGTCCACCGCCTTCAAGCTTATCATTGCTCCCAACACATAAGGTGTATCAAAATGTTGCATATAATAGGTGTCCACCACCTTCAAGCTTATCATCGCTCCCAACACATAGGGTGTGTCAGAATGTTGCATATAATAGGTGTCCACTGCCTTCAGGCTTATCATCGCTCCCAACACTTAAAGTGTATAAGAATGATGCATATAATAGGTGTCCACCACCTTCAAGATTATCATTGCTCCCAACACATAAGGTGTATAAGAATGTTGGTCCTAATCACCATCCTAATCCAAAACCCAAACTCCATAATCCACCATCCCAAGTATGGCGAGTCAAGAATCTTCCAACCCAATCTAAATCGTCAATCCCTCCACCTAAATCCTACAAACCTCAATCACCTAATTCCATATCCAACATCCCCCGTCCAAATCCAAAATCACACCTCAAATCCAAAAACCCCAAATCTGAAATCCGTTGCATTGTGGCAACAACGCTTTATCATAAGGGCTATGATGGCACCCTATTGAGATGTTCACATTCGAATAAAGCCAACTCAACTATCAAAGGGCATCACAATACTTGCAGATCGTACATCAATGGAATGATCCTAGCATAATAATTACGCCAAGTAGGGTACTATTGGTATGTCATGACATTCAAGACGGCGACATCAGATCACCAAGAACTTGATACCTAAAGCAATAGCAAAATAAAAAAATAAAAAAATCCAAAGAGTAAAGAGAAAAAAATTGTCCAACAGTAAAAACCACTCTCGTGACACCTTGGGCAAGTACCATGATGAAAAACCGTTCGTGGGCGTCATGTAAATCAGCTGTCTATGTGAAGGCAACCTTCTTCGATCAAATCATCCCCATCCCATCCATCCTCCATCATACATATCCCTTCCACCATACCATCCCATCATCCCCAACCATTATAGCTGCATATCTATCCCATCATCTCCCCAATCTATCCTCCCTTCCCACCTTCAATCTTGATAAGGTCAAGGGCATAATGTTGACACATGTTTTGGACACCCCTTGGTATACCCAATCTTTTGCAACAAGTCCTACAATATATCATCACACGCATTGCCGTTCAGCGTCATGAGTGGCATATGAAGACTAGGGCATGGTATTCCTATGCAACGTAGTCCTCTGAGATCACATCTTGAACCCCTCCATCCATCCATCATGAATCCCCCCATCCATCCCATCCACTATGGACAATCCCTTAATCCATCCATCCAATCCTCCCTTCCTCCTTGTCCCTAGACTCGGTTTTCCCTTGTCATTGGTATCCAACAAAAGGCTATCCAAATAGAATCCAATGCAACTATCCCAAGCAATTCCATAGCAGTCCAATTTGCCGCAAGCAATCCTACTCCACCTAAATCTTGCTAAGCAATCTAAGCAAATCATCCAAAGCATCAATCGGTTTTGTTCCCAACCTTGCTACAAACCTTGATCAACTTAAATCATATCATCATCGAGATCAATTATTCCCAATCCTCATGTTGTTCTTAGGATATATCACTCCCACATCAACAACCCTATCATCATCATCCATCAATCAATCTTTGGCCTTTCAACTTGACCAGGGGCAAAATCTTTGTCTTTGTGAACATTTGTGCATGCTTGCTTGTGTGTATTATCATTTTGTCTTGCATTTGTATTGTTCCTTGCCGCATATTGCCACAACGACATCATGGTCTTCCATATCATGGTGCCATATGGCATATGCTTGCAACCTTTTTTGGGGGGTCAATCTTTCATGCATATGACACAACGCCATCATGGTCCCTTATACCATGGTGCATAACATCACATGCTATATCAAACACCAAGTTGCTCAACCTACTCAGCATGCATATCATCCACCCCATCCATTTGCATCTCCCTCCCCTCCATCTCTCAACCAATCTTCTCATCCTCAACATTTATCTTGTACCTACTCCTATTTGTTATCCTCCAATCCTATTCATGTTAAAATTTCAATCATGATGTAAAATCATCTAATGTTGCAATAGCATTGAATTAAACATACAAATCATTGAAATTAAAATAGCAGAAACGATAAACACGAGTACAAACAATTTACACCTGTAATCTACTTCACATTCCTTCAAAAACTTACAAGGCAACCTCCACAACTAATGTTACTCACAGTTGCACAGAATTATTACACTATATTGAGTTCGATTCATTTTCCAGTCCTTTGGAAAATTTACATCTTTCAGTCCTTTGAAAGACAATCTGAATAATTAACTTCTATCTATTAATTTCAGATCAGAATGTAATTGTTTCTTACTTCATATATCTTTGGATGGTGGATTGACTACCATATATACCCGATTGGATTTCAAGAGACATGACTGTTCCAATTGATGCCACTTTGTCTTATATGCAGATTGTTCTTTTTCATAATAAAATCTGTTTCATTAAAGTCTGCCCTTTTAACCTCCCGAAGCTACAAAACATCAACACTCCCTCTTAGCTAGGGAGGTATAACAAAGTCTTTCTTGAGTCCTAGTCAAGGATATCATGTCTAGTCATGGACTCTCTCAACATGACACCCACAATGGCTACACCCATTTGTGAAATAGTTCATCACGGAGTTTCTTAACGTGATATCGTCATGGAGTCGCTCTAACATGACGTCCACCATGGCTACTCCCATGTGTGGAAAGAAACGTGTGCACAATTGCCCATCAGGGAGTCTCTCAACGTGATGTCGTCATGGAATCTCTCAACATGACGTCCACCATGGCTACTCCCATGTGTGGAAAGAAACATGTGCACAAGTGCCCATCACGGAGTCTCTCAATGTGATGTCGTCATGGAGTCTCTCAACATGACGTCCACCATGGCTACTCCCATGTGTGGAAAGAAACATGTGCACAATTGCCCATCACAGAGTCTCTCAACGTGATGTCGTCATTGAGTCTCTCAACATGACGTCCACCATGGCTACTCCCATGTGTGGAAAGAAACATGTGCACAATTGCCCATCACAGGGTCTCTCAATGTGATGTCGTCATGGAGTCTCTCAACATGATGTCCACCATGGCTACTCCCATGTGTGGAAAGAAACGTGCACAATTGCCCATCACGGAGTCTCTCAACGTGATGTCATCATGGAGTCTCTCAACATGACGTCCACCATGGCTACTCCCATGTGTGGAAAAACATAAGTACAAAGGATTCATCATGGAGTCTCTCAACGTGATGTTGTCATGGAGTCTCTGAACATAACATCCACCATGGCTACTCCCATGTGTGGAAAGAACCACATCTCCGTCTCAGAGATGGGCGAGGGCTTTCACCTCATATTCTCCGTCTCAGAGAAATATGCATTATAGCAAAGATCGTTGATGTTGAGTCTCCCTCTCAGCAAGGGCGACATTCTCCACTACTCCAAGCTTGTCCCGAAAATATGCAAACTTCACTCTAGCAAGAGGCTTGGTGAGAATATCAACCGTCTGATCATCAGTGCAAATGTACTTGAGTTGAATTGCTTTCCTCAATACCATTTCTGACCCTGTCATACTTGATGCACCCAATGTACCAGACATTGACTTCACAACCCTTTGCAAGATCCCTGCCTTGACTTAACCTGATTTGAGCTTATGCTAGAATGTTTCATTTGTTCAAAGATTTTAAGGGCTTCCTTGCCACGGCCATGAATGGCATATCTTGCTATCATTGCAGTTCACGACACATCTTGTGGATGCATTGTGTCAAACAATTTCCGTGCCTTTTCTAGGTTGCCACATTTTCCATACATATCAATAAGGGCACTGACCAGGAATATATCAGATTGAAGTCCACTTTCCACTATTTGGTCATGGATTTCCATACCCTGTTGTAGAGCTCTGAGACCTGCACATGCCGGAAAAATGCTAGCAAAGGTTTTCTCATCCAGCTTTACCCCTGTCAATTGCATTTGTTTGAATAGCTTGATGGTGTCCTCTGCCAATCCATTGTGGCTATATCACTGTAATCCGCTTCTTATTACTTCACTATGAATTGCCACGCCCTCTTACACTGAGGACAATATGGAACATGCAGGTAGAAAAGCCGCAAAGGTAAATTGATTGGGTTTCAAGCCTACCTTCAGCATCTGCCTAAAAAATACCAGTGCTTTTTCAGAAAGCCCAATCCTCACATATGTTGCAATCATTATAGTCCATGTCCACACATCCCGTTGGGGAATTTTCCCAAATAGTTGTAGTGCCTTGTTAATTTTCATCTATAAACCTGAACCTGCTCTGATACCATGTTAAATTTCAAATCAGATATGCTGAATTTATTTCATTTCTTACTTGATATATCTTTGGATGGCGGATTGACTACCATATATACTCGATTGGATTTCAAGAGACATGACTGTTCCAATTGATGCCACTTTGTCTTATATGCAGATTGTTCTTTTTCATAATGAAATGTGTTTCATTAAACTCTGCCCTTTTAACCTCTCGAAGCTACAAAACATCAACACTATCTTGCATCTATATTTAGACTATTCAGCTAAAATCTAATCTTCCAATAAAGTGATCTTATCTCTCAAAAAGAAAACGAAAGAAAACAACCTTATCTCACGCAGGAGATGACTTGGAAGATAAGTCTAAGTCATTAATGCTTTCACACTTTTTATTAGACTTAATTAACCAAATAAAAGATTTCACTTTAATCACTAAAGTGAATTACAAAATAGAAATAACTCGAACTACCTGCACATTCACATTGATCCTATGCAGAAGTTCCAAACTGAGCTAAAAAAACTTAACACTCCCTCTTAGCAAGAAAGGAATTTTGCACCAATCCAAATTTGTCTCTAAATGATTCAAACTTCCCTTTTGCTAAGGGTTTGGTCAGAATATCAGCTAACTGTTGCTTCGTGGAAATGTACTGGAGCTTCACTGCTCCCTTCTAGATCTTGTCTCGAATGAAGTGGTATCTGATCTCTATGTGCTTGGACCTATCATGAAACATTGGATTCTCCGAGAGTTTGACACAACTCTGATTATCACAGTAAATGACCATGGGATCCAACTTTTGATCGAATAAACTTGCAAGTAACTTGTGAAGCCAAATGGCCTCACAACTTGCGGTACTATCTGCCATATACTCTACCTCTGCTGTGTTGAGTGCTATTAAATTTTGCTTCTTGTTGAACTAGAACACAAATCCTAAACTCAAGCTAAAGCAACACCTGAGGTGCTCTTCCTATCTATTGCATTGCCTGCGCAATCAGAGTTTGTATACCCCTGCAACTTCACTTCACCATCTCCAAGATACCTAAGACCATAATCCACTGTGCCCTTCAAATATCTAAGCATATGTTTTGTTGCTACCCAATGCTCCTTTCTAGGCTCCACCATGAACTGACTCAAGATGTTCACTGCAAACATAAATCTAGTCTTGTGTTTACCAAATACATCAAGGAACCTATCAACTGCCTATACAACATGGGATCAATCACCTCCAAATCTTAAGTTGTTACCTTCAGATTAGTGATCATAGGTGTGGCCATGGGTCTGCAATTCTCCATCTAGAATCGCTGCAGTATCTTAACTACATACTTCCCTACCCAAAGAAAATCTCCATAGGTTTCTGCCAAACCTCTAACCCCAAAAAATAATGCATCAAGTCGATGTCCTTCATCTCAACCTCAACAGCTAACTCTGCTTTGCACCCTGTAATGAGTTGTTCCGATCCTGTAATGAACATATCATCTACATACAATATCAAAATAAATATTTCTAACCCATTCGCTATATGATATAGATTAGGATCTGCTTCACTTTTGGTGAAGCGCATACTTCACAGTTATTCATCATTCCCGGAATACCAAGCTCTCAATGCTTGTTGAGTCCATACAAGTCTTTCTTAATCCTACAAGCATGGGATTCCTTCCCGTTTACCTCAAAGCCCTGAGGTTGTTCTACATACACTTCTTCCTCAATAATCCCATTGAGAAAAGTTATCTTAACATCCATCTGATGTATCTTCCATCCCATGACAAAAGCTAAAGACATAACTGCTCGAATAGAACTATATATGGCAACTGGAGCAAAAGTCTCCTCATAGTCAACTCCCTCCTTCTAAGAAAACCCTCTCGCCACAAACCTCACTTTGTACTTCTCAATGCTGCTATCTACAGCATGCTTTATCTTGAAGAGCCACTTGGAAGTCACAAATGATTTCCCTTCTGGTCTTGGGACTATGTTCCATACACCATTCTTCATGATGGAGGTGTACTCCTCCACCATGGCATCCCACCAAACCTATGGGTCTACTACCTCCTGAAAATTGGAAGGCTCAGAATCTATGATGTTGCTCATTAATGTTGCTAGAATTAGTTCTCTGTGTAACTTGTATAGGTTGCCTTCTCTAGCACCTATAAATTGTGTTATATAAGGGCTAGATCCTATCATCCTGATAAGAATTTGCTAATCCTTGAAATCAACTACAAAGCACTTATCCCCCATTACCAATATTGAAAGAAAATTTTTCTTGAGACCAGGAACAAGCAAAACATCATCCACCTCTAAAGAGGCCCCTGAGTGATGTTGAAAGAGAATTTTACCAACACCTACTACTAGATACTTAGCATCATCACCAAGTTCAATCTGAACTCCAGAATTGTGTTCTTCTAGTCTAGTAAAATATTGTCGGGTTGAAGTCATATACCGAAAGGCCCCACTATCCACATACCAAGCATCTTGTGAAGACGTGCCAGTAGAAAGACAGGGAACCGTTGAGAATTTCTTCTCAAATCTAGCAGCAAACTTGTCCATCTAAGTTTTTACAAAAGCTAATACTTCCTTCTACTGCTACTTCCCTTGGTTCTTCTTCCTGTTTGAACACTGTGATGCATAATAGCCAAACTTATGACAACCGAAGCACTTGATTTTACTCAAGTCCTTCCCTGACTGTGAGGATGAATCCAAATCTTTTCCCTTTCCTTTGTTGTTCCCTTTTCCTTCATTTCCCTTTAACTCCATTAGAGTTTCCGTAAAATAAACTCTTGGATTTGGGAATAAAAGAACTGCTCGAAATTTTTTGAAAAAATAACCTTTTTCAAAACCTCTGGATACGAACCTTAAACTGTTGGTTTCAAACTAAAAATCCTAGATCAATTTTTATTAACCCTGCTGGTTAATAAAAACTTTCTAGTTTGCTTGCTACAAACCCTAGTTGCTAGTTCAAACACACTATTTGCACTTTAAACCCTAGCTAGTTTAACAAACCCCTGGCCGTCACTTTTGCCCTAGCCACTGGCAAAGAAAACTAGTAAAAAATCGTTTAAAAACACTTGAAAATTAAAACCTTGGTCATTGTTTCTTCCTGCCTAGCATCACGGGTTTCAACTTGCAAGAAAAAAATCTACCAATCACAGATTTTTACTCCTAGCCGCAGAATCTCTCGATCACGTTGCAAATTTTAAACTACCCAAAAAATGAGCCCTGGCCCACACGATTTTTTATTGGCTATGGATTAAAACCTTTGGCACGTGATTTACATTCGCGATTTTATTTTCCTTGAAGCCGCAAATCCAAAGTCGCAAGTTTTTCTTACTTGGCCACCGCAATTTGACACAAATCTGGCATGCATTTTCACTCTAATCTAGATGTGATTTACCATTCCTCTAGCCGCAAAACTCCCTAAAAAACCTCGAATGGTTTTATTCCAAAAAATCTCTACATGATTTTCCCTTCTCTATACGCAATTTTTTTATAGAAAATATCGTGATTTTTCTTCAAAAAAAACTCCTGTGATTTTCTCCCTCTGCTTGGTCACACGATTTCATCACAAAACCCTCTTGCACGATCTCCAAACCAATCTGCCCTTTTGGTTTTTAAACCGAATGCTCTAATACCATATTAAAATTTCAATCAGGATGTAAAATCGCCTAATGCTGCAATAACATTGAATTAAACATATAAATCATTGAAATTAAAACAGCGGAAACAATAAACACGAGTACAAACAATTTACACTTGCAATTTGCTTCACATTCCTTCAAAAACTTACAAGGCAACCTCCACAAATGATGTTACTCACAGTTGCATGGAATTATTACACTGTACTGAGTTCGATTCAGTTTTCTAGTCCTTCGAAAAACTTAATTTTTTAGTGCTTTGAAGACAATCTGAATAATTAACTTCTATCTTGCATCTATATCGATACTATTCAACTAAAATCTAATCTTCCAATAAAGCAATCTTATCTCTCAAAAAGAAAGCAAAAGAAAGCAACCTTATCTCATGCAAGAGATGACTTGGAAGATATGTCTAAGTCATTAGTGCTTTCGCACTTTATTAGACTTAATTAACTAAATAAAAGATTTCACTTTAATCAATAAAGTGAATTACAAAATAGAAATAACTCTAACTACCTGCACATTCACACTAAATTTGTGCAAAAGTTCCGAACTAAGATAAAAAACTCAACAATTCATCCATCATTAACATCCACACTTGTGTCCTCATCTTTCTTTCCTAACATCTTTTGCATCCATTTTGAGAGCACACCCATGTTCTTCCAACACGCCTATCCTCTTGAGGGGGCATCCCTTATCCATTTACTAACTCCACTTTTCTTTAACCGACTGGGGTATCTCACCTCCCCCTTCATCTCATCAAACACTATATTTTATCTTCTTTGAAATGCCATCACATCTCTTAGTCGCAACACCATCTCAAAGAGGGGCAAAATGTAGACACCTAAAATTCACCACCACATCATAACTGAATTTCTATCATTAATCCTTTATCCAATCCTGCACTAATTAATTAAATAAATTATTTAATTAATTAGGTTATCCCTTTCTCATCAACTAATTAAATAAATTTTATTTAATTAGACTATTCTAACGTTAGTTAATTAAATTTAACTAAGCTAATTTCTTAATGTTAGCTAATTAAATAAATCATTTTATTTAATTAACTAAGCTAAATCCACATCATCTATTTTCTCTAATTAAAAATTCTCATTCCTAAAATCCACATCATCAATCCTAAGTCAAAACTAATCTTCAATCCTAACCATTCACTTAACCAATGTAATCTCCACCATCCATTTCACACATGTGAAATCAATCACATGTCACAACCACACATCCCTATGTTTCTCACATATGTGTGAGATGTACTACTAGTCATAATCACACATCCCCATAATCCTTCTCACATGTGTGAGAGCTTGCACAAGGTTCCAAAAAGTACCTTTTAATCCTCACCGTCTATCTTTTCCTAGAAAATCCTATCCGTCCAAATCTTCTCAATCCAAACCCTCATCATGTGCATCAATCACCAAGTGCAACTCAGTGGCTACTCATGCGCCCTAATCTCTCATTCAACCTCATTCATTGATCTTCCAAATCGATCTCAACCATTGATCCTCCCATCCAAAAATTTATAAATCCACTATCCCTCAAGCCATTTTGAAGTAATCAAGTGAATGCAAAGGCATGCTATAGGGATCTCAAGCAACCACATTCAACATCAACACCATCACTAAAATCATGGAAGGTATAAGCTTTGTTTAAGTTTGCATTGTTTTGTTTATCTTTCATTTATGCTCCAATCCAAGGTAGAAGGTTAGCACTTATTTGCATTTGCCTAAGTAGCTAGATTTTCCCTTCTTCAAGCACAACTAGAGTGTTTTTGAGGTCATTCACACAAAAAAATGCAACAAGTTAACTCAAAAGTGTTGGAATGACCTTGTCTTTGTGCAGTACAACCTTAAGTCGCATGAAAAGAAAGTAGAGTGGTAGAATGCATATCATGCATTTGACCTTGATGACATTGATCCATATTCAGATTGGCTTGTTGAGGATGTGGATCCACTGTTTATTAAGATAGTGAGGTTTGTTTGGTTTTTGTTATTTTTTATTCCTTTATCCTAGGAGCTCATTGGTTCCCGCACCACCCCCTCATTCTATTTAGAGTTATTGGTCTGCAAATAACCATTCTACTTCTCTCTTCTCTTGCTGTTCCTCCTGATGATGGATCATGGAGTGTGATCCAAAACGTTGAGGTTAAAAAACTCTCACACAGTTAATTCCAGAAATATTGAACTACAATCATTACGGACTATGGAAATTTGATGTCTCTTATCCACTGTTTATTGTTGATGATATGGCTGACTTGGAGAGGGATGCAATGGAATGAAAAGAATATGTGGTAGTATATGAGGAGGTAAAAGGCGAGGTCAATAAGCCATCAAAGGCAGGTTCACTCCATACACAGCTTGATCCTATGCCCTTGGCTCCCATTGAGGCTCTTGTTGAGGATACTGCAACTGTACCATCCAATTCCACAACACCCACATGGTGGCAGCAAACTTTTATGAGTTTTAGTCATAGAAGGAATTTATGATTTGTATTTTTTATTGATATTGAAACTTGAAGTTCATATGTATTGTAAATTTGAAGTCGTATTTTGGTCTATGATATATATTGAACTCTAATTTTGATTTATATGGAAGGCAATCAGTAATATTTGTGTTTTTTAAGAATATTTTTAATAATTTATGTATTTTTAAATGTTTGATAAACTTGCCAAGTTTTTCCCCGAAGTTTTTGCCAAGGCCGGAGTTTTTTAAAAATTTGGGTCAATCAAGTTATTGTTGAGTCCAAGTTTTTCAACTATGGTGTGTATATATGTGTGTGTGCATGCAATTTTTTCTATGTTTGATTTTTTTTGCAAATTTTGAATTTTTTTCATAAATTGTAAACTAAATATGGTACCAGACAGTGTGGTGCCATATCAAAACGTATCAAATATTGACCAAATATAGGCTCGTATACGGATACATATGAGTATGGTGTCCATGCCATAATTGGAAGTATCATATCCATATCGAGTTCAAATATGTAGATACATGTATCCAAATAGGGAAGGGGAAGCATATGGCAACTCTATAATATAAGTGACTAAGGAATATACCCTTGAAAGGAGAATTATTATGGATTCACAATCAAGATGAGGGAGAACGATTATTGTAGAAGTTGATCTTGGTGTATTTGCAATTAGGTGAACATGCATAAAACAATTATATTCAAGAGGAACTCAAACAAGAACACCAACGGGTGTAAACATCCATTTTATTCACAACCAAGCTACAAGTAAATGTGTTAAGCACGAATCACACCAATTACATTGTTAATTTAAATAAAAACAGCTTCAAGTAAAATTCACTTTGTAAAAGAGAATGACAGAGTTTAAGTTTGGCTAGAAAATTGGTGATGCAAATTTTCTAACTTGTACCACTCTCTTTTAAAGTGAGTTTTTTTTTATTCTCATAAACTTAATACCTGCAAGGGTCATCAAATGTCAGGGACATCCTAACATCCCCCTAGGATTGCCTATGGGGAGAATGCCCCAAGGGATGTCCCCCACATTGAGGGGATGGGGAGATGGGGACAGAATAATCCCAAGGATGCATCCCTAAGAACATTGATTTTGAGACACTATCTACTCTTCACATAGCTTTCAAACCCCTTGGTCTCATTACTGATTTTTGGACAAATTAATTTTCCCTAAAATGGGGTTCCTTGCAAAGTGATTTTGATTAAAATTCAATAATATTACAATGTCTGCTATGGTGCGATAAATATGACTGCACCAAAAACTTGAGATTCATGTGTTTTAGTGTTGCCATTCTCTGGGTTGCAGGGCTTGTTATTTCAAATCAGTGAGGAATTGACAAAATCACTAGGCCATCTAGTGTTAATTATTCATTTTCCATCTTGGAAGGTGTAGGCATGGGGATTGACATGGTACTGCAATTTTCTCTTGCAATGTTATTGCTATTGTTCCAATACATGTTATATCTCAATCAATTAAAAAGGTGTCTCTTTCTTAGTCAAACTGTTGGTTTACAACTGCTATAAAGTAAATTATAGTGTGCTTGTGATGACATTTTAATGTGATCCAACCTGATGAAAATATATGCTAACCTTACTGGTGCTTAAAGGGGGAATATGCTCTTAAATCTTCTTTTATCTCCACAACTGTTTTGTTTTCCAATCTTTTTGTTTGGTTTTGTTTCTGATTATGTAAATCAACTCATCTTGTAAGAATTGGAGCATTCTTCATTTTGTAATAGTCACCATATGTCTCAAGATAAAAAAATGGCGCTGCCAAATTTCAGTGCTTTTGGGTTTCGGATGCTGTGGGCGAAGCTGATGGAAAGAAGTTTCTTCTTGGCTGCACCGAAGCTTCCGTGCTCGTGTCTAGTTTGGTGGGGAGCGCGGAAGAGTAGAAGATTGCAGCGCTATCTGCGTGTGGGGGCGCCAAAGGGCAAGTTGCTGGAGGTTGTCGTTCTCCTGTGGCAATTAATGAATCCGACGGTACAGAGTGCAACAATCAAAAGCGACCTGTCCAGGTCGCCTCCACTGTTCCTACCAGACCCTATGGGCAGCAGTGCCCGCCGTTTGCTGATAAAACCGCTAAGTCTCCTCAAGTCCGCAAAGGGGGCCCGATGCCAAGATCCAGTATCGCTAGAGGCTCCTATAAGATGATAGTTTCATGCCCTAGTTTAGCTAGGGCTTCGGATGATAGATGCTCATATAATCCTTTGATGGGTGATGCAATTCCTCCCCATCCTGTTGGCAAGTCTCTGGAATTGACAGGCTCCAAGCTGGGGGATAGCCTGTCATTTAGGAACATGCTTGTTGGATCGAATCAAAAGAAAAAATTCAAATCTGCGGCTTGGGATGCTCGTCCTTTGAAGGATAACTTGGTCTCCAAATGGCATGGGATCTCCAAGAGCTGTCCAAAAACCCTCATCAAAAAGGCATCCTCCACCCCTGTTCTGGTATTTTCGGAGAAGCTAAAAAACGAGGTCGATGTTGGCGAACAGTATTTTGCATCCAACGGTTTGATTGCCAGTTCAATCGTCTTTGGCCAAAGTTACCAGGCCTGTATGATTGAATCTCAAGGGCTTGGCAACCCTCGCTCAAAGGTAATGTAGAAATTTACCCTTGTGCTCAGGGGTCTTTTACTGTGGTGTTTGATTGTGTCCAAGACAGGCATGCAATCCTTCAAGAGAAATGGTGTTGGGGACAAAACCTGCTCCTTAAACCGTGGTTTCCAGATTTTAATCCCGCAACTGCAACGTTCTTTGTAAAACCTGTTTGGATTCGTCTTCCAAATCTCCCGTTACAATTCTAGTTTGCTGATTGCTTTCAAGCGATAGGCGATTCCTTGGGAAAATTCCTAGCAGTTGACTCAGATACAACTAATTTTACCCACACAACATTTGCCCGCATCTTGATTGATCCGGATGTCACAAGAGACCTTCCTGCAGACATCACATTCAAGTTTGTTGACCACAGCTGGACTCAACTTCTTGATTACGAAGGTTCACCCTTCCGTTGCAGGAAGTATTTTGAAACTGGACATATGGCCAACTCCTACTCCAGATTCATCAAAAATTCGGTTCAACAGTCTTGGTGGGACAACGCATTACCTCACCATTACTCAATCATAGCCCCGTCAAAGATAAAGGAGAAAGTTGTGCCCTCTCAGAAGCCTGGGCCCTCCTCAAAAGTCGAGACAAAGATAGCTAAGACACTTCTAACTTCAAAACCTTCTTCAGATGCGAGTTTGGCTCAAATGCAGGGTCTTGTTGTGACGTCTACACAACATCGCCCCATTGCAAATGGGGACCCCCTTTTCTTTTGAGCTCCAGCGCTTTGCCATGAGTCTTGGATGATGTCTTAGATTTAGTCGGTGGTGTTTGAATCTATAACCTCGTACTGGAAACCATAATTTCCTGGAGTGTGTTGAGCGCGGAGTATGTGGAAGCTAAGGGCTTAGTAATGACAAGGTAGGTTGCACCCCACACAATTGAATTAACCTCATGTTCTGGACTTAGATAAAATCGCAACGAATGACAAGTTCAAACCAAGGCGCAATTCAGGAGTCTGAAAGTGAGCAAAGTGCGCCTCCATCAAAACTAGCCTCAATCACTCCAAACCAGGGCGCCTTGCATGAAATGATGTTTTGACCCTCAAAATGCCTTAAACATTGAGAATTTTGTAAGAAAATGGCCTGAGAACCCTAGGCTCTAATTTGCTCCTGTAGAATCACCAAAGTGTGCCTAGGATTGTTGGAGGACAAGACATTATCCAGAGACCCACTTTTGCGCCTAAGGATGAAACATGAACTGTTTGACTTAGAAAATGTTGATAAACACCAAGGGTAGTTAGGCGCAAATTCACTCCTGTACATGTCAAGATGTGCGCCTAAGGAGAGAACTTGTGAAATCATCATTGGCAATGGCAAATGTGCGTTTGAAGATTTATTGAAGGTTTAAACTTAGTCAAAATTGCTTCAAGGAAAGTTAGGCGCATTTTATCACCTATAGAGCCATCAACTTGCGCCTTGAGAAGAAGATGTTAGAATTTATTAAAGGAGGTGGCACCTTGAAGAGTTAGTCCTCCCAAGACACCTTTAATTGTTCAAATTCAAAAGTTCATTCACCCAACCTAAGGCACCAATTTGCATCAGTAGGATCATCTTTTTGCGCCTAAGAAGAAGTATGTCCTAACTCCATGAGTTTTGAGGAACTTTTAGTATCAAGACTTCTCCTTGGACCTATGCATCGGTTTGAATTGATAAAACTTGAAGTATGAAGCCTCCCAAGTCTAGGCGCAATTTCACACCTGGAGAGTCACCAAAGTGGGCCTAGGCAAAAGGAGGTTTGGAATCATGAAATTTGATATCACCTTGAAACAATAAGTCCTCTAGACATCAATACATTGGCTTGAAATCATTAATTTGAGCATGTTCACTCTCTAAGTCTAGGCGCAACTTTGCTCCTGAACAGTCACCTTTTGGCGCCTAGAGAGTATAGAGTTTGAAATCATAAGAGTTGGCGCCTAGTAATGGAGAGTCTCTTGAAAGCTTTAACATGAGTTTGAAACCGCAGAATGTCAAAAAACAAGCCAAAGTATGTTAGGCGCACTTTTCCACTTTTTCAACCATAAATTTGCGCCTCAATTGTAAAGGCATGAATCAATGTTGGGGAGACCTTACTTTGTCAAAATAAGCATTTTTAAGCATCCACAAGAGTTTGAAATCATAAGTTTGCACCAAGTAAGATAGGCGCACTTTCACCTCTCTGCAAACCAAAATCTGCGCCTAGACTAAGTAAGATGTTAAATGTGCTAGAAAGTGCTTAAGGATGATTCCGTTGTGCTCTGAAATCGAATATTTATCAGTGGCTTAACATGTTGCTTTCTTTGTGTTGCAGGAGCATCAATGGAGTTGAAAAGTCATACAAGGAGCAAGGCGCCTAGAACCATCTTCAAGCAAGGAATGAAGTTAGAAGGCAGTCACTGCAGAGGAAACATCATATTATCACTCCAAGAGATCACTTCAAGTTCATCATGCCAGTATACTTCATCATCTGCATCATAGAGGACATTCATCCATCAAACTTCAAGTTCTTCCTGAATTTTCAAGTCTCTGAGAGAAGTCTCCTACTCCATGATATGAAGGAAGCATCATTATCTACACTACTCTCTATGAAAAAGCATCCAAAGAAGATCAACATATATCCTACAAGGAGAAGAAGTATCACAAAGTTAGGCAAATGAGCAACATGTATCATACACATTCGACGTACAAAAGACACAAGGCAAAATCAACAAGGGTACATCCCCAAACGTTCAAGTTCGTCAAAGCAATCACATTCGAAGACATCACACAGATGATGCAATTTGGGAATATGCCCAAAAGCATATTGAATTAACTATTGGAATCCATAAGAGTTGTCGGGGTGGCACCTACATGGCATGCGCATCATCCTCACCAATCAAATGTTGCCACGTCATCCTTGTCTATGTTCAATGTATCTATTACAAAGAGGACGCCCATGTGGAAGATGCTCTAAAGATTCTATTTTTTTTCCTTATCTTCTTGGAAAACGTGCCTTCATTGCCTCATTTGTGTATTAAAAATAGCAAGTTGTTGTAACTACTTGCTGAGATGGCATGATCTAGGCCCTTGGCTACTTGAATTGATCTAGGCCATTCATTGTAATTCTGGAAAACTATATAAAGGCCTTGTTGCCTCATTTGTAAGAGTTAGTTCTCAGTTAGTTAGTTAGTAGAGTAAAGTAGAGTAGAAAGGGACTCTCGAAATTCTCTGAAAGTACTTGAAAATTGTTGTAAATATTTCTCAAGATTTAATACAAAGACATTGGAGCTCGCTTGGTGCTAAGTGTTGTCTTGTGGAATAACATGGTTTCTTGTATCTTGATGAAATGGAGAGATGTTTCTAAGTAGATTAGAAGTAGAGTAATAGTAGCTCATTGATGTAATGCATGTATGTATTGAATATTTGATCAACTCCGAGCTCATGCTTTTGACATTCATCGTTGGTGGAGTGTTGTGTAAACCTAGTCTGAGCTTCACATAATTTGCTTAAGTTCGATTGTGGATGCTTGTTTGAGTTGCACCGTCTAATGGGTGCTTATATTAGCTTTCATGATTTGAAAACCATCCGCTAACCTTAGGACATTGCACCTACTCCATGTAGTTGTAGGCATTTTTGGCAAAGTGGAGTTAGGTTTATTTGAGGAGTTTGTCTATTCATGCATCATTATTGCCTCATTGACCTTAGATTAGTTTCTCCAAACCCTTATCTTTTTTCCTTTTCTTTACTATTGAGGCATCGTGCATACATCATCCACACTGAAAGGAGAAATAAGTTGAGTGAAGCAAGAAGTCTACGTAAGTCCCTTTGAGGAAACAACAATATCATATCATACCAACTGAGGTTATCCTATGAGCAAGTTGAGAACCAACATACTAGAACCTTGGAGATATCCCACTGGATCACATTGTTTAGCTTTTGGGTATCTTTGTTCAAGAGAGGATAGATTACCTTAGTAATTTATTTTGAGTTTGCATGTGCATAAAAAACACATCAACAGAATTGGCGCTAGAAGGAGGGCAGATCAAAGATATTGCTCCATTCAAAGACATTGCTCCATTCGTTGCACGCCCTTCTCCTCCTATCGCTCAACAAAATTGGTGCTAGAAGGAGGGCATGAACATGGACATTCTTCATTTCAAGTAGAGCAACGAAATACTCCGAGTAGTGGATTGAAGTTTGAAGTGAACTTTGAAGGAAAGATTTGAGATTTCAAGATCTCTTATATTTCAAAAAATACAAAAAAAGTAGAAAATTTCAAAAAAGCAAAAAATACAAAAATACAAAAATTAGAAGATGGATTTCTCAACCATGGATTCAAGCTTTGATATGCAACAAGTTGTTGGGTATGATCCTGCAAATTTGATTGCAATTGTTCTCCAATTATGGTGGTCATTGAGTGAGCGTCTTGGTGTCAAGAGTTTGAAAGACTTCGAGTGCAAATATGGATGCCGTATTCATAATACAAATGATCATAAAGAGACAAATTGTATAACATTCTTATCAAGGATGGACTTAGCCGTGCAAAGGAAAATTTCATTCTTACAAGTACATGAGCCGGTAGTATTTTCAACGATAGATCCTAATACTCCTGTCAATGGTAAAGCATTCAAGGAGCTTAAAGAGAAAATCAAGAAGGAATTAAAGAATGACAAGGATTTAGGTGTAGACGATATATTGCTTTCTAGAAATTGGTGTAGGGTGCATGATATAGATCATTTGGAATACACTTGTGAGAAATGCTGGGAAGCAATTCATTAAGCCATGAAGGAAGTAGAAGCTGGTGTACCTGTTGAGGAAGAAGTCTCTACTACAAAGAACCTTGATAAGCAATGTACAAGTGAGAAAGAATATGAATCTGAGTTTATCAATCCTGGAGAGGTAGAAGCATTCGAACAAAGGTTATCAAAAGCATTAGAGGATTGTAAACAGGGTTTAAAAGATGTTAGATCACTTGAAGCGGCAATTGAGAAAGAAAAGGGCTCGAGCTTGTGGCAGGAACCTGAATTTGATGAAGATAAGTTTCTTGAGGAGTATGCATCTACATTACATCTAGAGATCCTCAAGAATGAGCTACAAGAAGTACAAAGGACATTATTAGAAGATCATGAATTAGAAGCACTGCAAAGGAATTTAGAAGTCATTATTCAAGAGTACGCTGATGAAGAGCCCTTGAGTAAACAAGAGCAATTCGGAGGGGCGCTCGACGCTTCCATCATTATGCAAGAAGATATCAAGCCAAAAAGAATGACAATTGAAGAGCATGTTGCCGCTATGGATGCTGAGATCAAGAGGTTGTTGACACCATTGCTAGAGATCATGAAGGAGCTGGACAATGAGATCATGCAATACGAAGAGGATGAGAAGCCCATCAATCATCAATGGCGACCTCCTCACGGATGTATAGAGTATAATCGAATACTTGGTAGGCCATGTCTGGTAGATAGCGACGAACATCAGGTTGTCTCTTTCCCTTTTATTGATTGGAAGAATTTTGAATTTAAACATCATGAACTTCTAATTGATAGCATTGGTAGCACTAATAGTAATGATATTGATGATGATCTTGAACATATTGAATACATTGAATGTGAATTTGATTATGGCGAATTGGGTAGATCAACCCTGCATTTGGATATACCATGGTCCTAACAAGAACCCACAACTGATCATAATAGTGCCAAAAAAATTTCCTACGTTTGAGGTCTGTCGCCTGAAGGGTCAATGGTCTGAGTGTAAGGATGAATTTGCTTGGTTGAGGGCTATCACTACTGCATTACCGTTGTTGTTCATACTAAGAAATCATATTAGGGCATGTATATGTTTGGGTGTCCTGGGTCGCATTTGTCTGTTGCTTGTACATAGCTAGGTTATAGTAGGGTTTTCCTATCATGTTGCGTCTTAAAGTAGATTTGCTCCCTTGAGGTCCTTTGACTCAAGTTTTGGTTTGTCTTAGCTTAGTAGTTGGTCTTGCTTTCGTAGATTAGTTGTTCGCTTTCCTTAGTTGTCGTTGTTTGCTTTCTGTAGGTGTTAGTTGTTTGGTTGGGTTGTCGTGTTGGGTTTCCCATTTGTAAGAAAGTGATGTTATCTTAAATACACACTCTGGTTTCAATCTGTGATAGTATGTTAGTTTATTTCTTAGACATCCATTCATGAAAGCCTTAGAGTCCAAAAGCGTTTTTCGTTCAATTTATCATCTTGTTAGACTTTGTACTTGACTTGGAAGCTAATCATATATTGTGTCTCGACACTGCAATCTTTTGTTTTAAATGTTTAAAAATGATAAATCTTAAACTTTATGAATTCTTAGTTTTCTTTTGAGGAACATGGGTCATGACTGATGGATTTCCCGTGGATTCCATCGCTAAGTTCGGATGGCACGATTGCTTGCTCCTGGGAGATGAATTAGTTGTTTAGTATTACTTGAAGTATTTCGGGGTCTTATATATTTCACACATTAATGATCTGGAGGTTTTCTAAGTCTCGGTGATCTCGTGTTAAGTGAAAAGCTTGGATCCCCATTTTTACCACCAACGCCAGTCCTGCAGATCCAGATGAGAGTGGCAGGCGGTACTAAGTACTGCTAGCCTATATTGGGTGAAAATAAAAGGTGTTTTTCAACACCATACCCACTACAAAACATCAATATGAAGATTATCATTTGAAGACTCTCATATGAAGAATATTATCTGAAGATTATTAACATCAAAGATCATCAAAAGCATTATCAAGAAAGAATATCACTGCAGAAGAATTATTACTGGAAGAATCATCATTTGCTTTCATCAAGGCTCATCACACCTCAGCATCAAAGCATTCTCCTGGTGGTAAAATGATCCCAACTTCATAACTTAGCACGAAGGATCTTGGGTGAACTTAGTTGCCAAAAGATGGGAATGAATCAACTGCACACACTTGGTTCTTTGGGATATGGATAGTCATGCTGGCAGTTAATTTTGATCCTTTGAGTATGTATTTATTTTATTCGTCTTAGTATGTGGGTGTAAATGGAAATTTTGAAACTTGATTTATGTTTGTCATTGGAACTGCTAAGAAACCTGTTTTAATTGCAATTTATCTTAACTTCATGCCCAAAAGATGAAGTGTCTTGATCCAATCTATGATTCTTTTCCCTTTTGAGTTCGTCGTCTAGCTGGTTGATGAGTAGAGGAGTGTCTGAAAGTTCTGGGGTTTGGATTGAGTCTTTGTCTTTGAAATGTTCAGGAACATTTATTCGGATTGGCGCTAGATGTTGTGACGTCTACACAACATCGCCCCATTGCAAATGGGGTCCCCCTTTTTTTTGAGCTCCGGCGCTTTGCCATGAGTCTTGGATGATGTCTTACATTTAGTCAGTGGTGTTTGAATCTATAACCTCGTACTGGAAACCATAATTTCCTAGAGTGTGTTGAGCACGGAGTATGTGGAAGCTGAGGGCTTAGTAATGACAAGGTAGGTTGCACCCCACACAATTGAATTAACCTCATGTTCTGGACTTAGATAAAATCGCAACGAATGACAAGCTCAAACCAAGGTGCAATTCAGGAGTCTGACAGTGAGCAAAGTGTGCCTCCATCAAAACTAGCCTCAATCACTCCAAACCAAGGCACCCTGCATGAAATGATGTTTTGACCCTCAAAATGCCTTAAACATTGAGAATTTTGTAAGAAAATGGCCTGAGAACCCTAGGCTCTAATTTGCTCCTGTAGAATCACCAAAGTGTGCCTAGGATTGTTGGAGGACAAGACATTATCCAGAGACCCACTTTTGCGCCTAAGGATGAAACATGAACTGTTTGACTTAGAAAATGTTGATAAACACCAAGGGTAGTTAGGCGCAAATTCACTCCTGTACATGTCAAGATGTGCGCCTAAGGAGAGAACTTGTGAAATCATCATTGGCAATGGCAAATGTGCGTTTGAAGACTTATTGAAGGTTTAAACTTAGTCAAAATTGCTTCAAGGAAAGTTAGGCGCATTTTATCACCTATAGAGCCATCAACTTGCGCCTTGAGAAGAAGATGTTAGAAGTTATTAAAGGAGGTGGTGCCTTGAAGAGTTAGTCCTCCCAAGACACCTTTAATTGCTCAAATTCAAAAGTTCATTCACCCAACCTAAGGCACCAATTTGCATCAGTAGGATCATCTTTTTGCGCCTAAGAAGAAGTATGTCTAACTCCATGAGTTTTGAGGAACTTTTAGCATCAAGACTTCTCCTTGGACCTATGCATCGGTTTGAATTGATAAAACTTGAAGTATGAAGCCTCCCAAGTCTAGGCGCAATTTCACACCTGGAGAGTCACCAAAGTGCACCTAGGCAAAAGGAGGTTTGGAATCATGAAATTTGATATCACCTTGAAACAATAAGTCCTCTAGACATCAATACATTGGCTTGAAATCATTAATTTGAGCATGTTCACTCTCTAAGTCTAGGCGCAACTTTGCTCCTGAACAGTCACCTTTTGGCACCTAGAGAGTATAGAGTTTGAAATCATAAGAGTTGGCGCCTAGTAATGGAGAGTCTCTTGAAAGCTTTAACATGAGTTTGAAACCACAGAATGTCAAAACACAAGCCAAAGTATGTTAGGCGCACTTTTCCACTTTTTCAACCATAAATTTGCGCCTCAATTGTAAAGGCATAAATCAATGTTGGGGAGACCTTACTTTGTCAAAATAAGCATTTTTAAGCATCCACAAGAGTTTGAAATCATAAGTTTGCACCAAGTAAGATAGGCGCACTTTCACCTCTCTGCAAACCAAAATCTGCGCCTAGACTAAGTAAGATGTTAAATGTGCTAGAAAGTGCTTAAGGATGATTCCGTTGTGCTCTGAAATCGAATATTTATCAGTGGCTTAACATGTTGCTTTCTTTGTGTTGCAGGAGCATCAATGGAGTTGAAAAGTCATACAAGGAGCAAGGCGCCTAGAACCATCTTCAAGCAAGGAATGAAGTTAGAAGGCAGTCACTGTAGAGGAAACATCATATTATCACTCCAAGAGATCACTTCAAGTTCATCATGCCAGTATACTTCATCATCTGCATCATAGAGGACATTCATCCATCAAACTTCAAGTTCTTCCTGAATTTTCAAGTCTCTGAGAGAAGTCTCCTACTCCATGATATGAAGGAAGCATCATTATCTACACTACTCTCTATGAAAAAACATCCAAAGAAGATCAACATATATCCTACAAGGAGAAGAAGTATCACAAAGTTAGGCAAATGAGCAACATGTATCATACACATCCGACGTACAAAAGACACAAGGCAAAATCAGCAAGGGTACATCCCCAAACATTCAAGTTCGTCAAAGCAATCACATTCGAAGACATCACACAGATGATGCAATTTGGGAATATGCCCAAAAGCATATTGAATTAACTGTTGGAATCCATAAGAGTTGTTGAGGTGGCACCTATGTGGCATGCGCATCATCCTCACCAATCAAATGTTGCCACGTCATCCTTGTTTATGTTCAATGTATCTATTACAAAGAGGACGCCCATGTGGAAGATGCTCTAAAGATTCTATTTTCACCCTTATCTTCTTGGAAAATGTGCCTTCATTGCCTCATTTGTGTATTAAAAATAGCAAGTTGTTGTAACTACTTGCTGAGATGGCATGATCTGGGCCCTTGGCTACTTGAATTGATCCAGGCCATTCATTGTAATTCTGGGAAACTATATAAAGGCCTTGTTGCCTCATTTGTAAGAGTTAGTTCTTAGTTAGCTAGTTAGTAGAGTAAAGTAGAGTAGGAAGGGACTCTCGAAATTCTCTGAAAGTACTTGAAAATTGTTGTAAATATTTCTCAAGATTTAATACAAATACATTGGAGCTCGCTTGGTGCTAAGTGTTGTCTTGTGGAATAACATGGTTTCTTGTATCTTGATGAAATGGAGAGATGTTTCTAAGTAGATTAGAAGTAGAGTAATAGTAGCTCATTGATGTAATGCATGTATGTATTGAATATTTGATCAACTCCTAGCTCATGCTTTTGACATTCATCGCTGGTGGAGTGTTGTGTAAACCTAGTCTGAGCTTCATCATAATTTGCTTAAGTTCGATTGTGGATGCTTGTTTGAGCTGCGCTGTCTAATGGGTGCTTATATGAGCTTTCATGATTTGAAAACCATTTGCTAACCTTAGGAGATTGCACCTACTCCATGTAGTTGTAGGCATTCTTGGTGAAGTGGAGTTAGGTTTATTTGAGGAGTTTGTCTATTCATGCATCATCATTGCCTCATTGACCTTAGATTAGTTTCTCCAAACCCTTATCTTTTTTCTTTTTTCTTTACTATTGAGGCATCGTGCATACATCATCCACACTGAAAGGAGAAATAAGTTGAGTGAAGCAAAAAGAAGTCTACGTAAGTCCCTTTGAGGAAACAGCAATATCACATCATACCAACTGAGGTTATTCTATGAGCAAGTTGAGAACCAACATACTAGAACCTTGGAGATAACCCACCGGATCACATTGTTTAGCTTTTGGGTATCTTTGTTCAAGAGAGGATAGATTACCTTAGTAATTTATTCTGAGTTTGCATGTGCATAAAAAACACATCAACAGGTCTACAATCAGATAAGGAAAATCTAAACCCATCTACAGGAGATCTTCAACAGGGTGTGGGGTGTTCAGCGGCTCTGGGAAGTAGGAGTACTCCACAGACTGAATTAGTGGATACCTTTAAATCGCAACAGAAAATGGATAGGGAGGGTTGGCAAGAAGTGCAAAATAAGAAAAAAAAATTCTCAAGCCAGATTGGAATCAGATTAAATTGCATTTGCGATCTCACACCAGTTTTGGTGTCCACAAGACTTCTTAGAATTAGGAGTTGTGTTTGTTCCTCTGTGATGCAAATTTTGCATGATGGCCATGGATTTTGTATGATGTCCATGGCTGGCCTTTTTGTATGTTTTAAATTTAATCAATAAATATTTCTCTTACCGATCAAAAAAAAATAGTCAGCATATGTCTTTTTTGAACTCTTGACTCAAATATTTAGAAAGACAGTTGCCTTACTTCATATCCACAAATATTTAATCACCCAAAAAATAAGAAAAAATTGTTTGTGCATGATCCTGCCATAACACTAGCACAAGAGAATTTGATTATGTGCAATCCTCTAACCACTCAAAATAACACCATATAATAAAGCTCCAACCTCCCTCTACTAACTAATATAAGACTTGAGTGATCAATACACTGGGGTGGATATTCCACCCATTCAGTCATCAACAAACAAATTCTACTGACAAGCTCTCAAAAACTACCTCAACATGCACCAATACCACCTATAATGGAGCCACACACAATGACGTGCAAATAAAGGAAAACATAGAGAACTTCTCAAACATGCAAAAATAAACAACCTTGCAATATCACACACAATTGAGAAAACAAGGTTAATCCTAGTGAAATCCTCAAATGGGACCAAAGCTCCAGTAAGAGTGAGCACTTGCTCCTCCTGCCACTAAACCACAGTAGTACATGTGTATACCCTCATGGGCTTTACAAAAGCTCTTTTCACATAATCAAGCTCTGTTGCATGTGTATACTGTCCTAAAGATGACATGGACCTACAGCAGTGATAACAAAGGACAAAATCCATAGAAAAAAGAGATGAACTTCTACCACCAACTTGGATAGATGATGAGTCCCAAAACCTCCATGAAAACGGAGAGCAGCCTTTTGATGGACTAAAACCACTGTAGGATGAAAGTCCTCTTCTTCATCTTCTTACCCCTCCTATTTCTGGAAGCAACTGCAATAGCAACTGGCAGCACCATGCTCAGTCCTGGCTGATACAAATTTTCATCCTCTCTAGAATGAAAATAAGATGGATTTGGTTGCAATTACCTTGCTACTTCAATATGCAACTCCCCCCTTTGCAGACATGGTGTCGCCACAATTTTAACCATCCCCTCCTTTTCCATTTGAACCCAAACTAGAAGAAAATAGATAGCCAAGAGTCCCAACCATTTTAACTTTTACTTCCCAAACCTTTCACCTTCCTCATTTACGCCTACCAATGTTCATCAGGGATAGGCAAAGTCACCTGCTAAGGGAAGCGAATAGTCGTTGTCAAGGAAAGGGAAAACAGTCCCCACCCAAGAAAAAGGAATAATCACAATCAAAAAAAAGGAAACAGGCACTGGCATTTGAACTTTGTCCTTTGACTTTTGTTGCCACGAACAGGCACTCTTGTAGTCATTTTAATTTCATGGCATTTTTGTCCTTTGGTGCAGCTGTTGTTTTGTTTGGCTGTAGGCATTTTATTCTGCCATCTAAGTCGCTACTGGAAACTGCCAAAACTACTCGATATGTTCCCCTAGCCATTTGGCCAACCTACAACATTGTTGCAAGCAATATTATCACCTAAAACAAAAGCAATTCAAGCGACAAAGTATTCTAACAGACTGATCTGGAGCCAAGAAGACTGAATCAGTCAAACAACACTTGGAGTAAAACTTGCCAAATGCAGCCTCTTCTGCATGTTACTCATGGTAACATCTGCTTTCTCTTTATTCATCATCCACTTCATTTTATTTACAGTGAAGACTCAAGCCTTCCAACCCTACCTGCAGCTCATTTACCTAATCTTTTGCCAATTGAGATGTATTGTTGCTATCCACTCAAAACTTCTCCAATTAGACAAGTTAAAATTTAAAGTCAAGCTACAATTATGTTTTCCAGTCTACCGTTTGCACCTCCCTTCAGGAATATAATTGTGTTTAAATCTCGAGTTGATTGATTTTATTGAGGATGCAGGGCCTCGTTTTTCGTCAATATTTTTGGCAGGTACATACCTATCGGAGCTGGTACTGAAGCAAACATTTTCCCCTTGTGGAGAAGCACAGGAAGAAGCCAAGGATGAGGGCAAATTCTTTACTAGACAAATAGATCATAAGATGTTGGTCCAGCAATCAGGCACTGTTGGGAACCACTGTTATGATCTGCATAATTAAGAATCATAATATGGTTTGCGACCCATTAAATTTTTCAGTTTTAAATACAATTTTTGAAGCAATCGGGTATTTATCTCTTGTCTTCACTTTAAGCTCATTTGATTTCACTACATATGGTTTTTGAAACGATCAGGTCTCTCTTGTCTTTGCTGCAAACTCATTTTACTTCACTAAAGCAGCTCAAATAGATGATGTAGGGACAGTGGCAGAAATTAATGTTATAACCTATCGATCCTGCCATGGATTTTATGACATTCTGCAGTGCATATGGCAATGTGGAGTTGTCAGTGGGGTATAGTTGCAGCATGCAGATGAATGTGAAGATGTTTCTTACAGTCTATCCAGAAAGGGGAGTGTGGCAGACAAGCTTTTATTAATACTGCTCATGTTGCTGGGCAGGAAATCTACATTAGTGTTAAAATGATACAGGAAGGAAATAAACCTTTTTCTGAATCTTCACCTCCTAGAAATTCTTGAAGTTCTAATAATCGAAGGGAAAATACAGCTCATCCCAGAATGAACATCTGAGATCAGTAAGTGTCTGCAGTAACAATCATTCTCTCTGATTGCCTCAAAATACATACTACCATGCCATAAAGCGGAATCAGACATAGTTCATTTCCCACATTAACCCTTAGAGGAAAGTGATTGCAATTTAAACCAATTTCAACAACATACATTAAACAGATTCAATAAACAGAATCACTAAACATGAAAGATAGAGCAAAAGACAAGAACACAAAGACTTACGTGGGGAAAACCCTTTCGGGTAAAAAACCCCACACTCCAAAACATAGAGCCATTGTATTATTCAGCAACAAGCGTACAAGTTACAATACAATATCACGCTCATAGCCTTTACTGGAGATTTACATCTTGTTCCATCTCTGGAGAAAATCAGGCAGCATTTCCTTACATCTAGTGACACCTCTCTCTCTATTTGGTTACAATGCACTGTCGCATTAATACAGACTTCACAAAAGTTTCAGGAAGCCTATCGCTTCAACTTCCACCGGCAATCGAATAGCCAACCGCCAGAGGCCGCATTGATTCACAACAACGATGTGAAATCAACGAGTAACCTAGTGCCACGTGTCGACACCTTACTCGTCAATCAATCGCCATTGACCTTTTCCACGGTTCCATCTTTGTCCGTCATTCCCAGGCTTAACCGCTATACTGCAAATACCTTAGACTGACCTGTGCGGGGTGGCAGGATCTATACGGCACCACCGCAAGCCATCTTACGGGCTATCGCGGGGTGGCGGGGTAACTCCCGCTCTACCACAACCACCATCTAATGTCACTGCAGGATTGCGGGCTCCCGCACTACCGCACGCTCAAATGAAGACCGTCGCGGGACTGCGGTAACGCCGCCAGCCCGCACTCCTCTAGACTGCACCCTGTAGTACTGTAGTAGGTGCTCCCTGTGGTACTGCGGTAAAGACCTGAATGCAACCATTAAAGTCTGAGACTAACTGCAACTAAGCTAGGGTTTTATCAATGAATTTGAGACGCACATTCTCAACAATAATGAATCTATCTTTGTGCAAATATTCGTAAGGATTGAGGTGAGCTTGTTCAGGGTTGTATCTTATGTGTTTTCCAACTCTTGATGGGTGTTAAGCTTGGATTAGTATTGAGTTAGCAATTTGAGTCTGAACAAGTTGCATGATTGAACAGAATGATGCCAAGTTTTAACCCTATGCAAGCTTGCCCCCTTGATCATAGTGTCATTTGCATAAGAAGCACATACAATGAATCTATTTAGTCATCCAATCATAACATGGGTTTTCTTATCAATCTCAAATACACCTACTTCCAAGATCAATCTAAAACGTACTTCATAAGCCATTGTTATGGTAATTCAACATCAACCACAAGAAAATGGTATAACATAACAAAAGAGATCAATTCCCAGTAAAAGATGCCAACAAGGTCAACATAAGTTCATGTAACCCGCACAGTCCTATCCAAGTCCAAATCAATCCAAAACATATACAGCTGCAAGGAGACTACTATCATCATAGTCCGTATTACAAAATCTTCATACGGGTACTAGCATGAAAGGTAATGCTTCATTTTAACTAATACAACAAGAAATAGTAAGCTTTGATTATAGATAGGTTATAGTTCTCCCGAAGAGATTAGTCAACTTAGGCTGAATGCCTTCAGTTACTGATTAACAAAATTTCAAATTAAGGAGTATAGATACTTCTAAAATGAAATGAAGTGTGTGGCCGTATTATTGTATATTCATCTTCCTTAATATAGCGAGAGAAACTAGGGTAAGTTTCTAGATAAAGCCAATCCTCACAAGGTAACTAAGGGCAAGGTAAACTATTCTCTGTCAAGAGAGAATATCATATCCTTATTACACTGTTATACATAACCACCATTCCATTCTCAACATGCAATTACAATGCTTTAGAGTGGATGTGCTATCAGACAGCTAATATATCAGGATGAAATTACACATCCTATCAACCACTTATTCCATAGTAATATGTTCAATCATGCAACTTGTTCAGACTCAAGACTTGAAAAACACAGAAGATACAACAAGCTTATCTCAGTCCTTAAGAATATTTGAACAAAGACAGATCCATTATTATAACTTTAAAAACTCTCCAAGAGGTGAAGATTCAGAAAAAGGTTCATTTCTTTCCAGTATCAACTTAACATTTATATATAACATTGTAATAGCAAGATAGCTTATTACAAAGCACAAATACCACAGTCAGGGACACCTACATTAATCTTTAAGTATTGGGATTCATAGATATATAAACCTAACAAAAGGCAGAATAAAATTTAAGATGATTTTCAAAAGACCAGTAAATTGGGATCACCCCAACTTGTAAATCCCTATCAGCGTGCCTGTTGCACCTTATGAAGCAATTGCTAGTTATTGTTTATAATAAATCATATTAACTATTTAGTAGTACGGCCAATTGGCATGTGTGAATAGGTTTTTAATCTGCCGCAGAATGAAGGGTTCAACATCTTCACTTATAGCTGTTTTGGAAGTCATTCTCTGCTTTTCCTGTGCAGGTTTTCAAGGTTAGGCTTCCTTTGCACATAGACATGCAGCCGTTTGGGAGTGCTGTGCGCAACTCTCTGTATCAGGGAGCTGTATCAGATGGATGGCTGAACAATACCTTCTACATCCCAGATCTGGAAATGGTCAAGTTTATTAAATTGACCCTTACGCAGGATGACATTGGCAAAAACTGGGGTTGCAGACAAGGACATGAACACAAATTTGGATTTAAGTGATATATATTATTATAACATTTAACGGATGGAGATTAATCAGACCTTGGAAGCACTCTTAACAGTCCTCTGCATAAAATTATAGACCAGTACTCTAATAAATAATCCCAAGCATACATTATAGACAAAGACAGGCTAAGTACCAGTCCTAAGCATAAAATTATAGACAAAATAGTCTTTAAATTTCAGGCAACGAGATGAGGACAAAATTTCCGATATTGATTAAAATAAGTCACAAAGAGGAAAGTAAAATAAGTACCAACCAATTCCTGACAGAGTGCTGCTGGACTTGTGGGCTTTCTATGATCTCACCAGAAGTACAATGATGACCCCCAGCAAGAAGGTTTCGACCTCCACTAAAACCTGCACCAGTTCGCCAATCGTCAACCTGCCTTAGAAAGAACAAAGTCCCATTGAAAAAGAAAAGAAATCAATAGCTCAAGCCTAAAACAGGACAATTAAATACGAACTTTATTATTTATTCTATTTTTCTAATAGCTTCTTTGCTCCTTCAAATATAAATAGACCCGTAGATAAAAAGAAAGAAAGAGATAGATTAAGCCTAAGAGACAACAACAAAAATAACACACTTCATAATTTAATAATTTATTTTGAAAGTGTCTTAACCCCTTCAAATATAAATACATCAGTAGATAAAATACTTTATGCTTCAGCTGTTTTCTTAGCTTTTATTACTAGCTATTGAACCCATAAGTTCAATGGGTAGGCTGAAAACTTTCTGAAGAAATTTTAGAATTTGTTAGATATTTAATCCACTAAATTCTATAAGTTATTTAATCCACTAAATTCTTATTAAATTTCATCACACTAACTATTATTTTCTTACATTTAACATATTTTTCTATTAAATACATACTACGAAGGCTTATAATCATTTTTATATGTATTTGATATATGAACTTTTATAATATCTATCACATATTAATTCTACTAATTTTATAATCAATAATTTAATATACATTCTATTATTAATAAATAATTAATTATATTATTTTATTAATATTTAAAATATTAAATTTATAAATAATATATATACAATGAATCAAATATGAATATTACAATTTTGTTATAATATTTGCAAAAAAAAATTATTTGTTTAACATAAAAATAAATATTATTTGTTGAATAACTAAATTCGTGTCTTATTTTTTACTTGATTTTAGTGTGTTTGTTTTATTCAAAATAATATTTCCCAAAAAATTTCTCATCTAAAATAATACTTTGTTTTGATTGGTAATCATTAGATTAAAAAAAAATCATTGCAATGAGAAAAATAAAATAACAGTTTATCAATTGTTAAAGTGCTAAAGGTAAAGGGAACTTTTTTGTTTTTTAATCATTTATGACATTTTGTAAAAAAATAAAATAAAAAACTAATAATTTATCAATAAAGAAAAAAAAAATTATCATTTATGACATTTTATAGAAAACTAAAATAAAAAATTAACAATTTATCAATTGTCAAAGTGATAAAGGTAAAAGGAACTTTTTTTTTATCATTTATGACATTTTGAAAAATAATTAATGGACAAGATTGATTTCATGGTAGTCTTTTTAATCTAGGTGTTCATCTATATAATTCAGCATGTGATGCTCACATAGGGAAGGCTTTCAGCGTAATTATCAAAATTAAAAAATTAAAATATATGGGGTTTTGTTAGCTTTTATTAGCCGATAGGCTTTTATATGTGAGCATTATAGTGCTCAGAATTGTCTCACACCGTAAAAATAATTCATCCTCAGAAATTTTCTAAACTTTCTGGTTGTTCCTATCGGCGTATTCCTTGAACCTCCTATGGATGCAAGTGCTAGTCATAATCTTTTCGTGGAGTGGTGGGCATTAAGGGGTGTGTTGTTCCAAAGTGGTATTTGACTAATGGATGTTGCATAGGAGTTTGTTTGGGCACCAAATAGATTAAATTACATGTATGATAAACATGTGTACTAAGTATTATTATTATTATTATTATGCAATTAATTAAATTCAGTTGACTAATGAGAATTCAGTATTAAATTCATTTGGCAAAATCTCTAAAGTTGAAACTTATTTTTTATTTAATGATTTAATAATGGTGAAAAGTGGAATTTTTAATTTTTAATTATATTAAAATTCAATTGACCAATGAGCATTGAGTATTAAACTCATTTGACAAGATGACTATAGTTGAAACTTTTAAAAAAAATTTAATCTGTCTTTCAAGTACGAAGTTGGCAAGTTGGCACAGGTACAAGGTAGTGATGACTGTATAGGCTGACGTATACTCAGTTTTGTTTTTCGTCAGTTCACATTTGCCAGCGTACAAATAGCCTGTGCTAAAATGGGAATTTTGGAAGAGGGTTTGGACATCCATCAAAGCATAAAAGAGAGGAATTTTGACAGGTTTTGTAGATGTAACAGCCCTGGTAGACATGTATGCAAAATGTGGAAGCATAGAGAAGACCCTTGAACTGTTTGACAAAATGCCTCAAAGAACTGTGGTTTCATGGAATGCAATGGCTGCAGGATATGCATAAAATGGATTTGTTCAAAAAGGCTTTAGAAATTTTCAAGCAAATGCAAATGGCAGGTGTAAAGCCAGACTCCACAAACCTTTGCCAGCATCCTCCCTACCTGTGCCAAAATGGGAGCATTGGAACACGGTATGGACCTCTATCAAAGCATAATGAAACGGGGGGATTTTTGTCTGATACTGTAGTTGGAAATACTCTGGTAGACATGTATACAAAATGTGGAAGCATAGAAAAAGCTCGTGAACTATTTGACAGAATGCCTCAAAGAGATGTAATCTCGTGGAATGCAATGATTGCAGTATATTCACAAAATAGATTTATTGAAAGGGCTTTCAAAATTTTCAAGCAAATGCAATTAGCAGCCACCCCACAGCAATTAGTTTGGTTGACTGCAGTAGTGCGGAGGATACCCCCGCTAGCCTGCTCGCCTTTGGCAGGGTACCTGCGGGGGAGTGGGGAATTTCATGGAATGCAATGGCTACAGGATATGCACAAAATGGATTTGTTGATAAAGCTTTAGAAATCCCCATATACTCTGGTAGAACATGGCCTATCAAAATGAAAGGGGAGATATTTATACTAAAAGCATGAATATAATGAAAGGGGTTAACCAGATACTATATTTTGCAATGCTTTCTTATTTTTGCAATCACAGCATATGATGAAATTCATGCTTAAGGTAACTAAACGAATATGCGGGGAATTAGTGTCGAATAAGATATTATCCACATGCATAGCATATTCCCGCAAAGCTGTGAAAAAACATCCCTTTGGATTTTACAGAGGTTTGTGCCTATATATAGGATATGTGGGCATTTAGGCCTCCATAGGATATTTGTTTGAAGTCCAATAGAACAATGTGGGAATATTTAACCACACTGGATATGCCTAGTTGAGTATATAAAACATCAAGAACCTGGGGATTAGTGGCTTCAATGGCATAGTAAATCAAAACAAAGACTCGCAACTCCTCGCATCTACTCAACACAAATGAATGCATCAAAATTTAAACCACTTCCAATAACATCATCCTAAATGATCTACAAGCCACAATGATGTCACATTCCAAATGACAGGGTGAAGTAATAAAGCACAATGTTAATCACAACTTCTCAAGCCAAAGCATACTAAAACCAACCCAAGCTGACTCACAAGAAGCACATCAAATTAAGTCAAAAAAACATGCCAAACCAAATCTTTTTAAGGTCAAAATCATCCAAGCCAAAGATAATTGAACCCTTAAAAACAACCGAATGTACCTCAAGACTTAGGTGGCCTATCGAGATTCTCAGATCATCAAGGTGAATCAAGCCAATACAACCGAACCATACTATTCGGCCAAGGTCTAGAGTTCTCAAGAGGAACCATTGAACAAATTAAAATCAATCTTTACATTAATTAATTACAATGTCATTCATTTTATTCAACATTACAATTGTAGGACCCTGATGCAATGTCTCTTATTTATTTATTTATAAATAAAATTACAATAAGAATGTTTTCGCGAGTATAAAGTCGAATACGCTGCTTAAAAAATTCCCGTCCTACAGTCCACAGACTAGCATTTTATTTATGGCACATCGAACCTCAGCTGAACTGAACAAAATTTAGTATGCTATTACATACGATTTGCAATAGATGTACTCACTGATGTTGCATAGCTGTGGCTGACAAACTGCATCAAAATAGATGAAATTTGGAAATAAACATTAGAAAAAACATGTGTTCATAGTTCACATATGGGAAAGGGGTTTAAAAAGGGCATTAGTCACAGTAGCACAAACCTTCAGAGTCCTTTTTTCATATATTTGACAGTCATATTATCACTGACATGTATGTTTTAGTTTTTTTTAAGGATTGATGGTAGAATGAAAACAATAATTTAAAAAATTGTTGTTTCTGCAAACTTATAGACAACAATTTTAATATAGAAAAAATGTTAATGAAACTTGTGCAACATACAAATTGAATAGAATGAAACCAATAATTTAGAAAATGGTTGTTTCTGCAAACTTATAGACATATATGTTTAGTAAAATTGTTGTCAACTGTCTATTAGATATTTACCTGCAACTGCAACATCGAAAAACCTACGCCATGAAATTAAAGTTGCTAATTCTCATTGTCTTTTCTTATGTGGTAGCCTCTCAATACAAAATGCGATATAAAACATTGAATACAATGCAGTTAGTGTGGTCTGCAGATGCAGAAAGTATTATTATAGAGGGAGTAGAGTACAGATTCAAGTAATGTCATTGAGATCACCCATTGAACACACCAGAAATAGCCAACAACAATAATTTACCAGTGCCTACTTTGCAATATCCTCATAGTAATACTCATTGTAGTTCTTATACTTATTTGGGTCTCATGCTTACAACTGCACTGAATTCAGTGGGTTCAAAACTGGTTTAAAGTAAGCCTGTGTACAGTTCATTCATTCTATAGCAAATAATGCCATATGTACATCTAAGCACAGACTATACAACTGTCTTATTCTTTAGGGGCCAGTCTTCTGATTGTACTCCTCTTTATGAAGGTAGTGGACTCAATGAATCAAAACCAGTTTGAATCCATGCTTTGCCTTCTTCGTGAAGTCCTTTTCTAATAAGAGCAGAATGTTTGAGACCCATGACTATCCCATCACAAAAGGAAGATAATACTACATTTTCAAAATTATGGTAAATGTTGTATCTGTTCCTCCTTCCCTGCCTGGGTTGTCTTTTCTGTTGTAAGCATTTTTGCTGATGCTAAATAGTCTGGACGTAGTGCAAGTCTAGAATTGCACAGTGGATTTTTGTCAATCATGTTTCCTAGTTAGGGAAGGACATATGGTTAGACCAACTGGCAAGACAAGGCCTACTTTGATGATTAAACGAATAGATAAAATTGCTCCTAGGTGGAAGAGAGCTCATATTCTTGTTTTCAACAGAGGCCATTGGCAGGCATATGGAAAGACAGAAATGAGCAAAACAGTATTGTGCTTTGATCAGTAGTAGTCTGAGTTATTTTTTGTCACAGAGAATTCTATATTTATTGAGATCTTGATTGTGTATCCAGGTCTCCTGTTAAACTTCCATTTCAAGCTTTCATTGGTGGTAGTTGCTTTGCACGGCCTAAAATTCTAACAGGAAAGACTACCACCCAGAGGGAGATGAAGTGTATGGACACTTAGATGTACAGTTGACAGCATTTAAGTAGGCATTGACAACATGGGGAAGATGAAATAATGAAAATTTGGATCCTGCAAAAACATGTGTTTTCTACCGTGGTTACTTCCCTGTCCATTTTGGGTAAGTACAGCATTTCCGTTTTGTCCATGTTTTCGAATTAAAAGTTATATATTCGGTCTCTAAGTAATTTTGGACACTAGGAAGACCAATTGAAACTTTGGTGGCAAGAGCACCGGTGAAACCCACCCCATTTTTAATGAAACGTTTCTTGCTAGCTATCCAGTCAAAATGCAAAGTGTGTAAAATGTCATCCATCAAATGCATACTCCTGTTACAATTTTGAATACTAAAAGATTGTCAGAACTTTGAAAGGGCGGACACCCTTTGTTGGATTGTGAAGTCCAACAGACACTCTATTCTCCCGCCAAAACATGTGTCTCTTGATCTTCCCTATCCATTGTGGATATTGCTCTATTAAAGAGAGATGTATTGCTGCTATCAAGCATATTTGTATTCACACTTCATACAGAGATAATAGAATTGTTCCCCTGCTCCTGTGGATGTAGCCAATTCATGGTGAACCACGTTAAATCTGTTGTCTCGTGTGTGTGTCATTTGTTCTGTGTTTTGTTTCACTTTGCTTTCATTGTTCCATTGTTTTAACAATTGGTATCAGAGTTCGGGTAAGGCGCTGGTTGAGAAATTCGTGACGAATTTCGAAGAAATGGAAGAAGCGGACAAGTGGAGAATAGAAAAGTTTTCGGGGCAGAATTTTGGGCTTTGGAAGCTGCAAATTCGTGCTATGCTAATTCAAAAAGACTTAGCTATCACGTTGAAAGGAAAAATAGCAAAATCAGAGAAGATGACAGATGATGAATGGGATGTGATGGATCAAAAGCAGCTGCTACAATTATCCTCTTGTTGTCCAACAATGTCTTATTTAATGTTGCAACAGAAACTTCGGCAAAACAGATTTGGGACAAGCTTTGCAACATGTATGAGACGGCATCCGCAACCAATAGGGTCTTCTTGTTAAAGAAGTTATTCAATCTGAAAATGAAAGAGGGAAAAAGATTTTCAAATCACTTGAACGAATTTAACATTGCAATTAGCCAACTAGTTTTTGTAGAAATTAATTTTGATGATGAGATGAAGGCTATGCTACTCCTGTGCTCGCTTCCCGACAGCTGGGATAATGTCGTGATGACGATCAGCAATTCAGCACCTGGGAGAAAAGGATCTGAAGACAGAAAAGAAAGCAATGTTAAGATTTGACGATGTCACTGCCACCCTCCTCAACGAAGACATGAGGAGAGGACAAAATAAAATATCCGGTGAAGCCTTGGTTCTAGGCAATAGGGGAAGAAACCAAGATCGAGGAAAACAAAATAGGAGAATATCTAAATCAGCAAAGAGATCAAAGTCAAAAGGATGGAAAGAAGGTTGTTGGTTTTGCGAGAAAGATGGACATGTCAAGAAGGATTGTTGGTGTTACAAGAAAGCCCAAAAACAGCTGAAAGAAAATGAGATTAACACGACTCTTGAAGATGATGGAGGAGCTCTTGTCTTGGTAGCAAGTGAAGTTGAAGATGACTCATGGATTTTAGACTCCGGTGCCTCCTTTCATGCAACTTCAAACCGGGATGCCTTCCAAACATATCAAGAAGGAAAATTTGGCAAGGTTTATCTCGGAGACAATGAGCCGTGCGAGATAGTCGACAAAGGTGACATATTGCTACAACTAAAAAATGGAAGCAAGTGGCTACTAAATGATGTCAGACATGTTCCTAAACTTAAGAGGAACTTGATTTCAGCTGGACAACTTGATGCGCAAGGCTGCAGCATCACTTTCTCTTCCAACATTTGGAAAGTAACCAAAGGCGCTTTAGTTGTTGCAAAAGGTAGTAAATCAGGATCTCTTTATGTGCTCGAATGTATCGTTGAAGTGGGAGCAGTGATGGCCGTAGTTGACAGCGGGACAGAACTGTGGCATAGGAGACTTGGCCACATGAGCAAAAAGGGAATGGAAGTATTGCTCAAAAGAGGCCAACTTTCTGGTTTACAATCAGCAGATTTAGAACTATGTGAGCATTGCATTTACAGGAAACAAAGGCGGGCCAGCTTCTCCAAAACTGGACACAACAAGAAGGCAAGACCCTTGGAACTTGTGCATTCGGATGTCTTCGGTCCCACAGAGGTAACCTCCATTGGAGGAGCAAACTATTTTGTAACCTTTTTAGATGATTGCACCCGTAAACTTTGGGTCTATATGCTCAACAGAAAATCAGAAGTGTTTGCAAAATTCAAAATTTTTAAGGCTGTTGCTGAAAATCAAATTGGGAGCAAAATTAAATGTCTTAAAACTGACAATGGGGGGAGTTTTGCTCTTTAGATTTTGATTTACTGTGCAGATAACGGCATTCAGCACATCAAGGTTGTACCATTTACACCTCAGGAAAATGGTGCAGCCGAAAGGATGAATCGCACGATTCTAGAGAGGGCACGTAGCATGCTCTCAAATGCTGGTTTGAGTAAAGAATTCTGGGCTGAGGCAGTTAACACGGTGGTTTATTTGATCAACCGAAGTCCTTCCACCAAACTAAACTTTGATATTCCGGAAGAAGAATGGTTTGAAAGGAAGATTTCCTACAATCACCTTCGAGTCTTTGGCTGTGAAGCGTTCGCTCACATTCCAAAAGAAAAGCGAACAAAATTGGATTTCAAATCCAAACAATGCATCTTTGTCGGTTATGGGGAAGAGCAATACAGTTTCAGGTTGTGGGATCCTGTAGCAAAGCAAATCATTCGCAGTCGTGATGTGGTATTCAACGAAAAAGTGTTCCCAGCCCTACAAGCACAACAAACACAAAATAAGGAGTATATATCAATTGATGATATTGGGTGTGATACATAGTTTTCACATCCAAAACTGGCATCAGATACAGATGAAAATTCAAATTCATCATTAGTGCCTACTCCGTCACTTCGCTTGAACAGAGATGCACAAGGAAATGTAAGTTCAATTTTTGGAAATGATGACATTACACAGTATATGCCACCGAATTTCCAATCACCACATTCAATGGGAGCAATTCCCACACGGGCTGGTGAAGCAGAGACGTCCTCTATGGGATAGCGCTCTCATAGACAAGCTCCTTTTGATACGGGCAAGTCACAAGCACTGCACTACATTCCTTATGGTCAATGGTCTCAGGGAGAAGGTGACTGTTTCAAGAAGACTATGGAATCCTTTTCAACACAAACAACGACTTCCCCTCCATATCCAAGTCTTCCCCCAATGTAGCTTGCAGAATGTTCAACGCGACTTGCAGAATGTTCAACGGTGCCAGTTGAAAGTTTAATACAAACTACATATGGTGACTCCGCTCATATTGGCAAACAAAATATAGGGGAAATTACTCCCACGCGGGCTGAGGATGGTCCACAGAGATCAAACGCCCCTCTAAATGTCTTGCCAGTATTGTTCCATCAACCGCCTGGCTTCCCTCACCCACGGCCTCAGGAAGGAGGTCAGCAGTTTAAAAAGAATGTGCAAGCTAAATGTTCAACGTAGCCAGTACAAACTGCGAACCCACAGCATTTTCAAACTCCTTTGACTGCCACGTAGCATCTCTAGCATTCTAATGCAGTAGGAAATAATTCTACATGGAATCAAAAGGCAGAGCATTTGTCTTCACAGCCTACGCCAACAGCAAAGAATTCACAAGAAATACAGAGGGAAAAGCGCATACAGAAAATTGATGTTGAACAACATAATCAACAACAGAGGAATATTGCACAAGAACAGGGCAGTCTGCAGGGACAAATTCCTCCATTGAGGAGGTCTGCCAGGGAGAGGAAACCTCCTCCAAAATTTGATGATTATCAATTGCTCGTTGCTAACCTATTAGAACCAAATACATTTTGAGAGGCTTGCAATGATAGGGACAGTCAGAAGTGGATGGCTGCAATGAAGGATGAAATGAAGTCACTAATGGCAAATCATACTTGGGATCTGGTCTGGCTTCCACCTGATCGCAAAGCTTTGAAGAATCAGTGGGTCTACAGAATCAAAGAGGAAGAAGGTGGCACAAAGCGCTACAGGGCCAAACTTGTTGTGAAAGGATATGATCAACAAAAGGGAGTGGACTTCAATGAGATTTTCTCACCAGTCGTGAGGATGAACACAATTCGAGCCGTTTTGGGTTTGACAGTAGTTTATGACCTTGAGCTTGAGCAACTCGATGTCAAAACCGCATTTCTCCACAGTGACATAGAAGAGGAATTGTACATGCATCAGCCAGAAGGTTTTGTCAAGCAAGGGCATGAAAATATATTTTGCAGATTAAGGAGGAGTTTATACGAGCTGAAACAAGCCCCAAGGTAGTGGTACATCAAGTTTGATAACTTCATGATGGAAAATAAGTTCATACATTCTGAATCTGATCCATGTCTGTACTACAAGGTCTTGCCAAGTGGTGAATTTGTTTTATTGCTACTCTATATTGACGACATGCTCATTACCGACACTAACATGAGAGTCATTGCTGATTTGAAGCAACTCTTAGGAAACAAATTTGCAATGAAGGACCTCGGGGTTGCAAAGAAGATTCTTGGCATGACCATCATTCAGGATAGAAAGAAGAAAGAAATCAGATTGTCTCAGCAAAAATATATTGAAAAAGTTTTGGACAGATTCAATATGAAAAGTGCTAAGCCAGTTAACACTCCACTTGCTGATCATTTTCACTTGTCTTCAGCATTGTGCCCCAAGACACAAGAAGAACAAGACTACATGAAGAACATTCCATATTCTTCAGCCGTGGGAAGTCTTATGTATGCAATGATATGCACCCGTCCTGATATTTCCCAGCAGTGGGAGTTGTGAGCCGGTTCATGAGTAATCCCGAAAAAATTCATTGGGAAGCTGTGAAGTGGATATTAAGGTATCTAAAAGGCACTTCAGATTATGCCTTATGCTTTGGTGAGAAAGTTGCACAGCTACAAGGCTTCGTTGACTCTGATATGGCGGGTGACTTGGATAAAAGAAGGTCTACATCCGACTATGTTTTTACTTTTGCCGGGGCAGCTATCAGCTGGGTCTCCAGATTGCAACAAGTAGTTGCTCTTTCTACTACTGAGGCTGAGTACATTGCCCTCACTGAAGGAGTAAAAGAAATGGTTTGGTTGCAGCGTTTGCTTACTGAATTGGGTTCCAAATAGCAAGCTTTCACACTCTTTTGTGACAGTAACAGCGCTATTCATTTGGCCAAGAATACGGCATTCCACAATAGAACCAAACACATTGAGTTGAGGTATCATTTCATTCATAGCATGATTGAAGAAGGCAAGTTGCAAGTTCAAAAGATCGACACCAAGATCAATCTGGCTGATGCATTGACCAAGGTTGTACCTCCAGAGAAGTTTGAATTCTGTCGTGCTTCTCTCGGCATTGTCAAGATGTGACATTGAGACTGGAGTAGGGGAGTGAGCAGTAATCAGTGGACTTCAAGTGGGAGATTGTTGGATTGTGAAGTCCAATAGACACTCTATTCTCCCGCCAAAACATGTGTGTCTTGATCTTCCTTATCCATTGTGGATATTGCTCTATTAAAGAGAGATGTATTGCTGCTATCAAGCATATTTGTATTCACACTTCATATAGAGATAATAGAATTGTTCCCTTGCTCATGTGGATGTAGCCAATTCATGGTGAGCCACGTTAAATCTGTTGTCTCGTGTGTGTGTCATTTGTTTTGTGTTCTGTTTCACTTTGCTTTCGTTGTTCCATTATTTTAACACCCTTCTGTTTGTGGCAAGCATTTTACAGATATAGATGAAAAAAGAATGAAGTATCAGGATTGCACTCACTGGTGTCTGTCAAGGATTCCAGATGCATAGAGGCAGATTTCTTGGCTATCTATATGAGCAATAATGTGAGAAGGCTAAAGGATATCAAAAGCTTCATAGCAAATACAGTTAAATGAGTTCCATATTTCTTATCTTTGTGAAGGGAGGTTTTAGGATTTGCGTGTTAGGGTGTTTTGCAATAGTTTTATTTAACCCATTACCTACATTGCTCTTTATAATCAAAACCAAATATTTCTTGGCCAGTTGATAACTTACATGGCTGTTTTGTATTAAGCTGTAGAATGGAATATTACAGACAATGGTTCAGGGAAACATTGTTGTCATTCCTTTTCAATTGCACCCCGTTGGTTTTTCTACTCGACAGTTGCACGTTGCTACCCATGTCAATGCAAGTTCAATGAGTTTATCCGACAATAGTGCATCTGCTATCAGTGTAAAAGAAAATTTGTTGATTTTTTGTAGCTCAGAAGGTGGGCCCGTGTGGAGGGTGGAAGTTGCTTAAAGGCAACTCGAGTTGGATAATTAACAAAAGCATGATTTTTTTTTTATTAATAGAATGTTTCTTGAGTTGTGAGGTGGGGATAACACCAAGAGTGATTTTATGTGTAAAGAAAGCCAAGTTATGTAAGGAAAGTTTCTTTCCTCTTACATCAGCAGGGCTATATATGTAAGATTGTTGTAGCAACAAGTAATTGTATTATGTGTGGAAAGTTTGTTGTTGAGGCTAAATAGAAGATCCAACATCTGCAGGTTTTTCCCCATATTGGGGTTTCCTGGTTATATCTGTGTTATTGTCTCTTTGTGTATGGCTTCTTGTTATTTTTTGCTTCTGCTATTATTAGTTGTTAATTAACCCAGAGTATTGATTGTTATAAATCAGATAGAGGTTCTATTATGTGAATTTATTGTGCAATTAATCTGTAACTGGGTTATTAGAAATTAGCATGGTATCAGAGCTCTAAACTCTGAATACGAAGCCAAGATTTGTGACGCAGATTTCAAGAAAAAAAAATTTTAGATTTTCGTCTCCAGTTTCTTCTGTGGCTATGGCAACCAGTGTTCGATATGAGGACAGACTTGAGGGTGCATCTAACTTCTTACAGTGGAAGGTTCGGATTACATCCGTTCTCAAGGAGAACAGGTTGTGGATCTATGCTAGTACAAAGGTGACACCACCAACAAATGATCCTGTTGCCCTAGATTCGCATGAAGTCAAGGAGGCCAAGGCTCGGAGGATTATCCTGGACGGGGTAAGAGATCATCTAATTCCTCATTTATTAGGGAATGACACCACTAAGGAGATGTGGGATACGATCACAAAACTTTATCAAAGCAACTATCAGAGTTGTAAGATGATGCTGAAAGACAAATTGCATAACACCAAGATGTCTAAAGGCTATAGCGTGACCTCTTACTTGTCCAAGCTGACACAGGTCAAGGATGAGCTGGCTGTTGTTGGAGAGACAATTGCTGAAGATGAGTTGGTGCATATTGCCTTGAACAGTTTTTTGAAGCACTGGGAAGTGTTTGTCAAGTGTGTTGTTGGCAGAGATCAGCTACCTAATTGGGTGAGGCTTTGGGATGATTTTGTTTAGGAAGAGATCCGTGAAGGTGCTCATCAAGGAGATCAAACAAAGAAGGGTCAAGACGAAGAAAATCTTGCTCTTGCAAGAAAGGGCAAGCAAAAGTCCAATAAATGGCAAACGGAAGATTCTTCCAAGAATGGGAAGAAGAAATATTTGAGCAAGATAAAATATTTTTGCTGCCATCAAATGGGTCACTATGCCAGTCAATGTCTAAATAAGAAAAATAAGGACAAGCAAAAGAAGCAAGTTGCTGCCACAGTAGAGGTGGACGAGTTTGCATCACGGTTTGAGAATGAGTTTTCACTCATTGCCTGTCTCTCAAGTTCAATTGCCAACAGGGTATGGTATATTGACAGTGGGGCTTCTTGCCACATGACGGGAGTCAAAGAATGCTTCACAAATGGGTTTGAGGATTCACCAGATGGATGTAAAGACAGCCTTCCTCAATGGAGAGATTGAGGAAGACATTTACATAGAACAGCCAGAAGGATTTGAAGCACATGCGAGGGATTCTCATGTATGCAGGTTGAGAAGAGCACTGTATGGGCTCAAGTAGGCTCCTAGGGCGTGCTATTCACATATTGACAGTTACTTGCAGAGCGTGGGCTTCATTAAGAGTGAGGCAGATCCGAACCTGTACTATGTTCAGGTGAAGGGTGAACTTCTCATATTGGTGTTGTATGTTGATGACCTATTTCTCACAAGGTCAGAGGAGCTCATAGCCCACTGCAAGCAAGATCTTGCAGGAGAGTTTGAGATGAAGGACTTGGGGTTGATGCACTACTTTCTGGGATTGGAGTTGTGGCAGAAAGAGGGAGAGATCTTCCTTGGACAAGGGAAGTACATAGTTGATACCCTGAAGCGATTCAGGATGGAGGACTATAAGCCCATGTCCACACCACTTGTGACCAACTGGAAGAAGATTGATGCTTCCAGATCAGAGGTAGTGGACCTAACTTTATACAAACAGTTGATAGGCTCTCTTTTGTATCTGGTCAACACCAGGCCAGACATTTGTTTGTAGTGAACTCACTTAGTCAATTTATGGTGGAACCTAAACGTGTGCACTGGATAGTTACAAAACATGTTTTGAGGTATCTCCGAGGCACAATTGATTATGGGCTAAAGTATGTTTAACAAGATGGAGTGAAGATTGAGGGGTTCACCGATGCAGATTGGGCAGGCAGTACAGCTAATCGAAAGAGCACTTCATGCAATTTCAGTTTGGGATCAGGAGCAGTCTCTTGGTATAGCAGGAAACAAAAGTCAGTTGCACTAAGTTCTGCGAAGGCCGAGTATATGATAGCTAGTATGGCTACATGTGAGGCTATCTAGCTTCGAAAACTTCTAACTGGGCTCTTTGATCAGGAGCTAGATCCTACAGTCATTTACTATGATAATCAGAGTTGTATCAAACTCTCTGAGAATTTAGTGTTTCATGACAATTCAAAGCACATTGAGATCAAGTACCACTTCATCAGAGATTGTGTGGAGAAGGGGACAGTGAAGCTCCAGTACATTCCTACTGACGAACAGATAGCAAATATCCTAACCAAGCCCTTGATGAAGAGTAAGTTTGTATACTTCAGGGATAAGCTGGGTGTTGTGCAGAACACCTTCCTCGCTAAGAGGGAATGTTGATTTTTTGTAGCTCAGAAGGTGGGCCCGTGTGGAGGGTGGAAGTTGCTTAAGGGCAACACGAATTGGATATTTAGCAACAGCATGATTTCTTTTTTATTAATAGAATGTTTCTTGAGTTGTGAGGTGGACATAACACCAAGAGTGATTTTATGTGTAAGGAAAGCCAAGTTATGTAAGGAAAGTTTCTTTTCTCTTACATCAGCAGGGCTATATATGTAAGATTGTTGTAGCAACAAGTAATTGTATTATGTGTGGAAAGTTTGTTGTTGAGGCTGAATAGAAGATCCAACATTTGTAGGTTTTTCCCTATATTGGGGTTTCCTAGTTATATCTGTGTTATTGTCTCTTTGTGTATGGCTTCTTGTTATTTTTTGTTTCCACTGTTATTAGTTGTTAATTAACCCAAAGTATTGATTGTTATAAATCAGATAGAGGCTCTATTATGTGAATTTATTGTGCAATTAATCAGTAACTTGGTTATAAGAAATTAACAAAATTAACCTAATCACTTCTAACCTTCCCCTAATCTATAGCCCAACTACCTCTAAACCCTAAAAAAATTATACTTTTATATTTAAGTATGCATGATTACAAGGTGTACCATACCCAGGTTCCCAACACAATCATCATTTCCCATACCCGTAGATTATAGGGGTAGGTTTTGCGTCATTCTTAATTTTCTGAATATACTTATGATGAAGTTGGGTTTCCCTGTTACTCATATTCCCAAGCTCTATGTGTATGTAAATAGTTAGAAATTGTCTAACTGTAATATTAAAAGGGAGTTGCTCAAATATTAAACAAACAATTTAATGGATTTACGAACCTTTCAACCAGATGGAAGGACGTCCCACGATGAAGTTCACTTGCTGCAGTTTGTTTGTTTTTTGTTTTGTTTGTTTATTTTTGTTTTTTTAAGTTCGTCGACTTCCAAGCAAGCCGCTCACACAATAGAAACAAGTGGCAAGTAGTGGCCACTACGTGCCTTCTAGTGTTGTAATTATAGTATGTGTTTTATTGTAATTATAGTTGTGTTTTAGTTTTAGTTTTAATTTTTTAATTCATTATGTAAACTTCAAACAAACCAACAAAATTGTTATTATTTATAGTTAGAATATTAATAATAATATTAATTATATTATTAATATTTATTATAACACTTGATATATTATCTTAATTGATATTATAGTATTATAATATAGTATAATATTAATTGATATAACATTTGACTTAATTTTCTTCTTAGAATAAATATTTGTTGTATAGACAAATTGGATTCCAATAATGTTTTGTAGTATAATTTATAAAAAAATTATTAATTATTTATTGATAACAAACAATATTTATATTATTACATTACTCTAATATTATAATATTTTTATATAGTATTATATTATATTTTTATTTTTTATTATATTGTTGTATTATATTATATTTATGTTTATGCTTACTATTATATTATTATACAATATTATAATATCAATTAAGATAATATATGAAGAAGTGTTAATAATGGATATTAATAATATTATTAATAGTATTATTAATATTATAACTATAAATAATAACGATTTTGTACCTTTGACAAAAAGTAATTTTGAAGTTTAGGTAATGAAGTAAAAAATTAAATTCTAAAAAACTGATGATTTTTCACTTTCATAATTATCCATTTAGGCATGACTTAACTTGTGGGAGGTAAGATTAGTGTTCATAATTTGTTTACTTGTCACATCCTCCCCTCAAATTGAATTTCTCTCCACATTTATAGGTGTTTGTCCCACAATCTGGTCATTTTTTTGAGCCAATCACAATAGAGATAGATCATTTTTCACTGATTTTTTGTTAAAATTTTATCATCTTGACATAGGAAAAGTTCAAATTTATATCAAATTTGCTCAAGAAAAATAATCATGTGTCTTGATTGGTTTACCGTTAATATATTAATAACTAGATAAGCCTTAGCGAATGCAATAGTACTGCAGAAGGCAAGTACTAAAAAGGTTATAACAAATATTTGACTACATGTATGTAAAGAAAAATAAACTTTTCTTAAGTGAGGCTAAATGACACATAAGCATAGATTAATTTAGAGTGATGGATGTCGGCATAGAGATTAGAAAATTGGAATATTAAATGTTATTAAAGAAAAAAATTAAGGAGAAAGGTATTTAGTTTTAGGTTCAATGAAGAAGGATGGAATTAATATGATATTAAAATTTGTTAATCTTAAGTTTAGATATAGAATCTCTTTATTTGTGTTTTACCTTGGACTCTATGCAAGATCTATAAAGGTATTTAGTTTTAGGTTCAATGAAGAAGGATGGAATTAATATGATATTAAAATTTGTAAATTTCAAGTTTAGATACAGAATTTCTTTATTTATATTTCACCTCAGACTTTATACAAGATCTATCTCTATTTGAGTCAAGTTTGCACCTAGATCATTTATGTGTCAACGGATGTAGCCTCTATCATGCAAATTTGATCATGTTGGTTGTGTGCTTCTACTCTCTGGTTCACCCAATTGTTGTTTACATTACTCTGAATTGTAAAGTACACTTTCCATAACTTTATCATAGGGATAAATAAATCAACTCATTAATAATAATAGAAACTAGAAAAGATACATCTTCCATATATGTAAAGATATCAACTTACATCTTACAAATACATGTGATATATCCAAGTGTTACCACAAGAAAAATAATATATAATGATATATCTCTGGCTCTCATGCCATATAGTCATATCAATACAATAATCAAGTACAATATACATGTAATGAATAATGATTAAAGTCACTGTCGTTGGCCGCCACTAACCTACATGGTCATCCATAAGCCGGGAGATGAAAACATGGCCCAGACGCTTGTCCGCCCAACCACGAAGCATTACACTTCCCCGAAATCTTTCCTTACATGAAGGATACCTGACCCTGCATGAAGCGCCTAGCAACCTGGAAACAATAGGCAGGAGGGCCAACCCAGTGCAACCTGATGTCTAAATACATATCTTTCTAATAGATTGTGTAATATCTCACAAACAGGATGTGGCAAAGAAACATATTAATATGATTTCGCTAGACACATACATTCAGCTATTTCAATGAAGACATGGCTTTGACCAAAGCACTTAAAAATAACGGTCAAAATCCTAAAAAGAGGATCAGCCTTCTCTGCTAGCCCACATTAGGCACTCTATACCGAAAGGTAAGCCCAATACACACACATAAAAAGATAAACTATTTTCCTTTCAAAACAATTCAGGTAACACATGTATTTACCTGATAACAGTTAGTAATTACTTTCTTGCAAAAACAATGTAAATACACTTTTCAAGCAAGTACAAGATCGATAATGATGCATGCATATCATAACTCTAACAATGAGCTTCATGCATGATTTATTTCAAATACCAATACTATTTTTACTCATATTTTTCTAACCATTTCTTGATTTATGCAACAGAGATAAGACAATTTAGTTATATACTGAGAGATGCCAGTATCATTTATGTTAGAACTTCTATAGATATCTATATGGTAAATATACATAATCTGCATTGCATACACGGATATTTCAAAATAAGGCTAGTTCAATGAATTTCATACCCGCATGTCAGATCATATTTATAATATCGTCATGTTTTTAAATAAGGAAATGAGAAGAATTATATTTCCTAGCAAACTCAAATTCATTTATGTTAGGTAAAATATACAAGATCACCAATTAGAGGGGTATTCCTTCCCTAAGTTTTGAACAAACATTTGCAAACAACATCAAACACAACATGTAAACCTTACAACATCCTATAGAGCCAACAACTCAAATTCAAACCTTTTGGTAAGTTTTTGGAAAGCTCTGCAACTTTTCCCGCTTCTCGATCATTTGATTTTGGTACTGTGCGGGAATGGAAGGAGACAGCTCCGGGGGGGGGGCGTGACCTAGCCCCCTCCCCTGACTCTTGGGGATTTTGCTGCTGGCACAGCTTGTCGAGAGGATCTCATGAATTCGCCCTTGAAATAAGGATCAAAAAAGTGGAAGGAGGCACTTGTTGGTGATGTGCCTAGTGGGGTAGGTAGCTCCAGTAGTATTCCAGTTGTGTCTGAGACTGATGGGGCTAAGGCGCTTAAACTTCTTGACCAGACTGTTTTATGAGTTGTAGCCTCGATGGAGAACACTTTGGTGGGCAAGTCCTTTGCCTTCATACCCAATATTGATTTGGTCTTACGTTGGATTTCGACCAAATGGGCTCTTAAGGCAATGTCTCTGCCAGTGCTATTATGGGTGGTATGTTCTTGTTCAAGTTTACTTCCCAGGAATACCTCCTATTGATCCTGGCTGGGCGCCCCTGGCTGTATGGAAAGCACTCACTTTCTTTATGCAAATGGAAACTAGGCTTCGACCCTAAGGCAGACCTCAATTAGTCAGCTCCCATTTGGGTGCAGTTGTCGGGCCTCCCCCTGGAATACTGGGATGAGGAAATTTTTGCCTGGATAGGCAACACATTTGGAGATTATGTGACGGTGGACAAAGTCACCAAAGCCAAGGCAAGGCTAGTTTATGCTCAGTTATGTGTCAATGTTGATGTTCTGAAGACCTTGCCCACTTCCATTATTTTGGAATCAAAATATGGGAAGTGGACTCAGTGCATCATGTATGAGAACTCTAGAGTTTTCTGCCAGAACTACATGAAACCTAGGCACATTTTCACCCAGTGTAGGTTCCCTACACGTCCTTCATCCCAAGTGGTGGAGCGGGGTGTCGTGGGTGGGAACTCGGAGGAGTATCCCTTTAAGGATGACATCCTAAAAATTATGGAATCGCCCCCTGCCTCTTTGGAGAAGAGTGAGATGGTTCCGATGGAGGTACCCCTGCAGGAGGTGGTGGAGACTACATTGCCTGTAGAGGTTGTCCAAGGGATGGCTGACAACAGTTTGGCCCACGAAGGGGTGGAACGGGAGTCAGATGATGTCTCTAAAATGGGGGATGTGGCCCATGAGTTTGCTGTCAATAATGGGGCATGGGAGGATTTGGAAGAGAGGGAATTTACTTCGACCTTTGGGGTGCTGAAGGAGGTTCCCCAGTAGAGCACAGTGTAGGTGATGTGTGGCCCTGGTGAAAGGCCAGGTCCCCTTGTGGGTTTCTCCCCATCCTTGGGTGCCGAGACTAGCAAGGGCTTGGGGGATCAGAAGGGTTGGATCACTGCGAGAAAGAAGGGGAAAGGAAGTAGTAGAAAGATAGTCGATGTGGGGGGATGGTAACAAGGGTAGACCCACACACATGAAGACCAGACAGAGGAAGATAGATCTGGAAATTGCTAAGGGGAAGTAGTCCACCTTGTTGGCCCCCTCTAGAAAGACCAAGAAATGAAGATCATCTCATGGAACATTAGAGGGTTCAATGGTCCTCAGAAATAGTTACTAGTTAGGAATTGCATTGTAGATAATAAAGTCGATATTATCCTACTTCAGGAGGTTAAAATGATGGAGGAAAATTTCAACCTTGCTATTAAAAAGATCTAGCCCAATGCGAGTTATGCTATTAGTGAAGCCCTAGGAGCTTATGAAGGAATTGCTACTATATGGAATCATAATCTGGTGGGGAGTGTGATTTACTACTCCAGGCATTCCATCGAAGTTTCCTTCCAAAATCACCTTGAGAGGTGGACACTTGTCAATGTTTATGCTCCTAATTCTCGTAGCAGAAGGAAGGAGGTCTGGGATAGCTTGACCGACAGAATCAAGGGAACTAGAGGAACCAACTGGATGGTCGCGAGGGATCTTAATTCTCCCCTTTACCTGTCTGAGAAAATGGGGGGCTCATTGATTTCTCTGATAGCATGTTGGACCTGGCTAAGTTCTTAGGGAATGCTGGTCTCATGGATATATAACTGGTGGGGCAAACTTTTACCTAGTCAAACAGGAGACAAGGGAACAATCTTATCCAGGTCAAGCTCGATAGATTCTTAGTCTCTTCTTACTGGGCCATCTTGCATCTTGTGCATCTGACCGCCCTTCCTCGGATGGGCTCAAACCATAACCCTCTCTTACTCAGTTGGCACGAGGAGAGTATGTGGTGCAATCACGGTAGGAGGGTTCACAGAATGAACTGTCCGGACCGTGTAGCAAGAGTAAACACAATGGAAACAACTCAAGAAAATGAAACAAATGCAGATTCAATCATTGAGTATTAAAGAACTCAAATACAGTCTGGTCGGCAACATGCGGGCTTACAATTAGGGCTCACAAGCCTGATTACATACATGCACAAGATAAATCTTTGAAGCTCTTTCGTACAAAAATCTAAACTATCAGATCTTTCTTATGTGAATAACTACTTTCCTAAGGATCTATTACATCAATATATATCATTTTCGGACCAATAGATTCCTACACGTCAGCCAAGGAAGATCACAAACTCTAATGAAGAGTTGTAACGTGTTCATAGATAGGTCAAACCTAAATGCATAGAACACTTCCTCAAATGAATGGAATAGTGTGCGGAGCCTCGGGGAAGGCCGGCCATGAACCAAAGATCATTGAATGATGTGTCATTGAGATTTGCAAGCCTTCTCCTTTAGCTGATTGTATGAGACTGTCAGGATGCTCTGTTCTGAGAAAATAGTTGATCTTCTGATAGCGATATCTTTCCGGTAACTGATCCAAATGCTCTGAATCCTTGATATGATGTAAATGAATGAATGTAGATGCTAAGTCTAGATTTGCAAGATGTGAAATGCCAATACCGGACCACAAGCTAAAAACTGCTTCTGATTGAACTGGAAAATGAAAGAACTGAAATGCAAATGTTTTTTTGGTTGATGCAAGATTGCTCTTGAACCAGGGATGCTCCTACATCAGACATCCAGGGTTATTGAAAAAGTGAGTCCCTCACTTTGTCGAGGCTAAGGGAGAACCAAGACGGTCCATCTCAGCTTGAGAAATCCATGATGAATCTTCTTCCAGTCTGCCTTTCCACTTCACGAGATATTATTTGTATTGTCTTCCTCTAGTGTTGCGTCCAACTCTGCTATCCAAAATGTCTTCAATCTGTTCCAGTGCTTATTGTGGTAACTGCTTCTTCAAGTCTTCTTCCATGCTATCACTGAACTCTGCTTCATGATACTAATATAAGTCTACAATGTTGAAAATAGGTGATATACCCAATGTCTCTGATAACTCTACTTCATATGCATTTCTTGAATCAAGTTTTCTAAGTATCTTACAAGGCCCAAACTTCTTCATCTGCAACTTGTTATATGTTCCAACTGGAAATCTCTCTTTTCTCAAGTACACCATCACTTCATCGCCCACTTCAAATTCCTCATGTCTTCTCTTCTCATCAACCTTATCTTTGTACTTACTGTTCATATCCTCCAAATGTTTCTTCTCCTGATTATGCACTATCTTCATATGATCTGTAAATTCTTCTGCTTCTGCACTTCTTTTTTCTTCCATACCAATGTTCCTCAATTCTGCAACTCCTCTAGGATTTACTCCGGTCACAATCTCAAAAGGTGTTCTTCTGATACTCCTATTTACTAAATTATTGTATGCAAACTCTGCTTGTGAAAGAATCAAATCCCAACTTCCAATCTTTTCTTCAACCAAACATGTCAACAAGTTTCCCAAACTCCTATTCACTGCCTCTATTTGTCCATCTGTCTGTGGATGAAAAGTTGAACTGAACTTCAAATCTGTCTTCATCTTCTTCCTAAGTGTCTTCCAAAAGTATCCAACAAACTTTGTATCTTTGTCTGAAACTATACTCTTAGGTAATCCATGCAATCTCACAATCTCCTTGAAATATAGGTTAGCTACATGCATTGCATCAGTTGCCTTCTTACAAGGTATGAAATGAGCCATCTTTAAAAATATGTCAACCACTACAAAGATTGAATCATGTCCTCTCTATGTCTTAGGCAATCCCATTACAAAATCCATGCTTATGTCTTCCCAAGGTCTCTCTGGTACTGTCAGAGGTCTATACAATCCAGTGTTCTGACTACTTCCTTTTGCAACTTGACAAACTCTACAACTCTACACAAATCTCTGAACATCCTTATTTATCTAAGGCCAAAAGTAATTTTCACTCACCAAAGCCACTGTTTTATCAATGCCAAAGTGTCCTATCAATCCACCACTATGCTTCTCCCTTATCAAATTATCCCTCATTGAACTTCTAGGTATGCACAACTGACTTCCTTTGAACAACATATCTTCTTGAATGAAATAGTCCAACCACTTACTCCTATCTACCACAACAGGTTCCTTACATGCTCTCCAAGGTTCTGCAAAATCAGTGTCTCCCTCATACATGTTCTTCAATTCATCAAAACCCAACACTTCAACTCTCATCTCTGTTAACAAGTTTCTTCTTCTACTCAATGCATCAACAACTTTATTTGATTTTCCACTCCTATGCTTCAACACAAAAGTATAACTCCGCATGAACTCTACCCATCTCATGTCTCTGATTCAACTTACCTTGACACTTCAAATACTACAAAGCTTGATGATCTATATACAACACAAACTCCTTAGGCAACAAGTAATGTCTCCACTTCTTCAAGGCTTGAATTATGGCATAGAACTCATGATCATAAAATAAATATCTCTTCCTTGCATCATTCAACTTCTCACTGAAATATGCTACAAGTCTACCTTCTTGACTTAACACTGCTCCAATTGCATTTCCACTTGCATCACAATCAACTTGAAATACCTTATTGAAATCCGGTATTGCCAAAATAGATTGCTCTGTCACTTTCTACTTCAACAACTCAAAACTTTTATCAGCTCTTGATGTCCACTTGAAATCTTTTATGTCACCTCTCATTGTCTTAGTCATAGGGTTACAAATTGAACTGAAATTTCTAATGAACTTCCAGTAGAAACTAGCCAATCCATGAAATGATCTAACCTCTCCAATGCTCTCCAGTGTAGGCCATTCAACAATTGCTTTCACTTTCTCAGGGTCCATCTTCAATCCTTCCGCAGAAATCACAAATCCCAAATATACCAACTCTTCTTTCATGAAACTACACTTCTTGATATTTATCAACAACTTCTCTTCTCTCAATCTCTATAAAGCTTGTCTAATGTGCCACAAATGTTCTTCTTTTGTCTTACTAAAAATCAGAATATCATCCAAGTATACAATCACAAACTTACCCAAGAATTTCTTCAGGACTTCATTCATCAATCTTATGAAAGTACTCAGTGCATTTGTCAATCTAAAAGGCATCACTAACCACTCATACAATCCTTCATTTGTCTTAAAAGTAGTCTTCCATTCATCTCCTTCTCTGATTCTGATCTAATGGTATCCACTCTTCAAATCTATCTTTGTGAAATATCTTGCTCCACCTAAACAATCCATGATATCATCCATCTTAGGTCAAGGAAATCTATACTTAACTGTGATCTTGTTTATTGCTCTGGAATTAGTACACACTCTCCATTCTCCATCTTTCTTAGGTGCTAGCACCTTAGGTACTGCACAAGGGCTCAAACTTTCTCTAATCAAACCTTTACTCAACAACTCTTGTATCTGTCTATTCAATTCTTCATTCTCTGTCGGTATCATTTTATGTGTTGCTTTGTTAGGCAAACTTGCTCCCGGTATAAGATCCATGTGATGACTGATACTCCTTATAGGTGGTAATCCTTTAGGTACGTTATCTGATATGATGTCTTCATATTCTATCAGCAACTCCTTTATCTCCTTCGATTGTGATTCTTCAGTCTCCTTCTTCAATGTTTCAGGCTTCTTAGGAATCAAGGCATAACACGTATTCTCATGTCTCAAACCATCTAGAAATTTTCTTCCATCTACTAAGCAGATTCTAGCATTCCCACATACTTCACTCTTAGGATCATCCTCTAAAGGAATCAAAGTAATTCTCTTTCCATTTGTTGTTATAGTATATGTATTCTTTCTCCCATCATGTATTGCATTTCTATCATACTACCAAGGTCTACCCAACAAGATACGACAAACATCCATAGGCATAATATCACACAAGACTTCATCATGATAAGATCCAATATGAAATTTCACCAAACATTGTTCACTCACCAGTACCTTATGATCATCCTGAATCCATGCTATCTGATAGGACTTAGGGTGTTTCAATCTTTCCAACTTCACCTTAGTCACCATCTCCTCTAAAACTAGGTTATCTGAACTACCACTATCAATTACAACTTTACAACACTTACCTCCAGATTTGCATCTAGTTCTGAACAGACTCTTCCTCTGCGGTGGTTCCTCATCTGTCTCTACTTGAAATAGTGCTCTCCTCATCACCAATGATTCTCCTTTCTCCGGATTACCAACTGAACTAGGTGATCCAACAAGTTCTTCTTCAACATAGGCTGCTCTTCCACTATTCTCTATCATCTTACTTGTACTACCCTGATTACACTCAAATGCTTTATGTCCTTCAACTCCACAATTGAAACAAGTACCTCTAAATGTTCTCTTATCAAATCCTCTTCCTTCTCTTCGGTATCCTTCATTTCGGTATGCACTAGGGTTTCCTCTACAGAAAAAAATTATGTCATCTCTCCGGTAAGCATTGTTATCTCTGTCATCCTTCTTAAATGGGTTGTCAAACTTGTTCTGCTCCGGATATGATCTGTCTCCTCCAAAAAATGTTCTACCTCTTTGAAATTTGCCTCCTCTGCCTCTTTGTCTCTGATCATGTCTTTTATTTAGCTTCTCTTCAACTTTCAGGGCAAAGTGATATGCTTCCTCCAAAGATGTCATCCTTACCAAACTTAGTTCTTCTTGAATGTTCAATCTCAGTCCATTTATATATCTATCCACTTTCTCCTTATTTGCGTCACTATGTCTTGTCCTTATGATCATTTTATGAAATTCTTCAGTGTACTCCTTCAAAAATTTCTCCTTTTGTCTCAGGTTTTGTAATCTCTTCAACAATTCCAACTCATAGTCTGTAGGTATAAATTGATTCTTCAACTTTTTCACCATCCTATCCCATTTTGTAATCTTTTCCTTTCCTCTTATGTTTCTTTCCAATTGAACTTCTTTCCACCATATAGCAGCATGTCCCTTCAACTTTGTCTTTGCAAATTTCACCTTCTCCGGATCTTCAATTTCTTCATATTCAAAGTATTCTTCCATGTCATTTATCCAGTCAATCAATTCTTTAGGATTCAAATTACTAGTATAATTCAGTACATCAACTCTAGGTCTCTTTCCAATCTTTGAAATAGCTCACAACATCTTTACCTGATCTGATTCTTCTTTTTCATTACCTCCTAGGGTTTCGCTAATTTGTTCAGCAGATTGAAATTCTTCTTCCTCATCGCTTTCAACATTAGGTCTCGGTGTCAATCCTCTTCGCCTATCTTCCTCGACAACATCCAAATGAATTCGCATGATCTTCATTAATTCCATTGTCTCGTCCATTCTATTAGCCAGTGTACCAACAAGAGGAACTCTTCGCGGCAACATCTTCCTAGGATCAAGTGCAAACTACCTCAAATTCAGTGATTGGGCTACAAGCGACAACTACCTCTCAATCAACGATCAGTTGCGCACAAGTAACCTACCTCAGATCAGCGATCTACTTACAACAAGATCTTACAAAATCCCCTTCGCCAATTCGCTCCAAAGAATCAAACTTTCACTCTGATACCACTTGGTGCAGTCACGGTAGGAGGGTCCACAAAATGAACTGTTCAGACCATGTAGAAAGAGTAAACACAACAGAAACAACTCAAGAAAATGAAACAAATGCAGATTCAGTCATTCAGTATATCAAAGAATTCAAATACAGTCTGGTCGGCAACATGCGGGCTTACAATTAGGGCTCACAGGCCTGATTACATACATGCATAAGATAAAGCTTTGAAGCTCCTTCGCACCAAAATCTAAACTATCAGATCTTTCTTATGTGAATAGATGCTTTCCTAAGGATCTATTACATCAATATATATCATTTCTGGACCAATAGATTCCTCCACGTCGGCCAAGGAAGATCACAAACTCCAATGAAGAGTTGTAACGTGTTCACAAATAGGTCAGACCTAAATACATAGAACACTTCCTCAAATGAATGGAATAATGTGTGAACCCTCAAGGAAGGTCAGTCATGAACCAAAGATTGTTGAATGATGTGTCATTGAGATCTGCAAGTCAAAGAATGATCCACAAGCCTTCTCCTTTAGCTGACTGTTTGAGACTGTCAGGATGCTCTGTTCTAAGAAAACAGTTGATCTTCTGATAGCGATATCTTTTCGGTAACTAATCCAAATGCTCTGAATCCTTGATATGATGTAGATGCTAAGTCCAGATCTGCAAGATGTGAAATGCCAATACCGAACCACAAGCTAAAAATTGCTTTTGACTAAACTAGAAAATGAAAGAACTGAAATGCAAATGTTTTTTTGGTTGATTCAAGATTGCTCTTGAACCAGGGATGCTCCTGCATCAGTATGAAGGGCTCCTTCCCCTTCAGATTTGAAATGATGTGGGCCCTCCACCCTGATTTTAGGGACAACCTCTCTAGATGGTGGAACATCACTGTTCATGGGCATGCTATGTATAGATTGGCTCAGAAGTTGGCAAATGTGAGGAGTAAGGTTAAAGGATGGAACAAATATACCTTTGGCAATGTCCTGACCAGGAAGAAAAGCATTATGGGGCAACTTAAGGAAGTGTAGGACAGAATGGAGAAGGGGGACCCCTCAGAGGAATTGCAGATCCTGGACAACACTCTTTCTAAAGAGTGGGTGCAGACTCTCAAAGAAGAAGAAGTTTACTAGAAACAGAAGTCAAGAGTTCAATGGCTAAAAGAAGGAGATAGGAACACTTCCTTCTTCCACCAATCCACCCTAAGACATAGGAAGAGGAATTCGGTTTGGAAACTTAGAGATGATCAAGGCTCTAAGTTTGAGGATGGTGGGGAGATTGGGAGATTAGCCTTTAATTACTTTGAGTCGTTATTGGCTGCTCAGCAACCCAATGCCTCTTTGGATGAAAGTTGTTCCCTCATGGACTCTATCCCGACCATTCTTTCTGATAAGGACAACTGGTTCCTGACCAAACCCATCATGGAGGAGGAAGTCAGAGCTGCAGTCTTCTCTATGGGTGCCTTCAAAGCCCCTAGTCCGGATGGTTTCTCCCTGACCTTCTTCCAAACCTTCTGGGAGATTGTGGGGAATTATGTCTTCCAAGCGGCCAAGGATTTCTTCCGATCTGGTAGGCTTCTGCGGCAGTTGAACAACACTTTTATTGCCCTAATCCCGAAGAAGACAGAAGCCAATCTTATGACTGATTTCAGGCCTATAAGTCTCTGCAACACGGTGTACAAGGTCTTCACTAAGATTTTAGTTTTCAGGCTTCAACCCCTCCTTAATAAACTCATTTCACCTAACCAGAAGGGTTTTGTTCCTGGGCGACAAATTCTCAATGCGGCTATCACTACTCATGAGATTATCCATTCAATCTCCAAGAGCAACTCTTTAGGTATGATCTTTAAATTGGATATCTCCAAAGCTTATGATCGTGTTAATTGAGACTTTTTGCTCAAGGTTCTTAGGAAATTTGGCTTCAATGAGAAGGTGACTAACATGATAAAGGAGTGTATATCCATAGGCTACTTCTTTGTTCTGGTTAATGGTTCTCCCAGGGGCTTCTTCCCGTCTGGGAGGGGTCTCAGGCAAGGCGACCCTCTTTCTCCCTATCTCTTTATCTTGTTGGCTGAAGTTTTGGGGAGGAATGCTTGCAACCTTTTGTTGCAGGGGACTCTCTAGGGGATCAAGCCTGCCTCCTCGGCTCAAACCTCAGTCATACAATAGTTTGTTGATGATACTATACTATTCAGAATTGCCTTAGTTGTTGAAGCCAGTAAATGGAAATCACTCCTTGAGGCTTATGAAGGAGTCTCCGATCAGAGTATCAACTTTGAGAAAAGCCACATCTACTTTCTTAATACTTAGGAGGATTTGCAAAGAAAAATCACTCGTGTCCTGGGCTGTTTGAGTGCAAGGTTCCCAGCCACTTACTTGGGTCTCCTACTTACTATGACTAAGGTCTCATCCGACTTTTGTAATGGCTTACTTGAAAGAATTCAGAGGAAGTTGGTTGGTTGGAAAGGTACCCTCCTGAGCCAAGCGAGGAAAATCTAGCTCCTCAAAGCTTCACTAAAAGATATGCCAAACTACACCCTAAGCCCGTTCAAAATACCTAGGTATGTGGCGGAGAAGATTGAACAGATTCAAAAGAAATTCCTTTGGTCTAGAGTGGAGGAGAAACGGAGAATTACCCTTGTTGGGTGGGATAAGGTCTGTACCCCTAGATGTCAGGGGGGATTAGGATTGAGAAGAATTCAGCTCATGAATCATGCCTTCTTGTCAAAGGTGGGATGGTACCTCGTCCAAGGTAACAAAGAATGGGGAGATATTATGATGACTAAGTATCTCAATGGGGATTGGGGTGGTAAGTTGCTCTTTGATGTCGGCTTGCCCAAAGGCTCTGTTATTTGGAATGGTACTCTCAAGACCCGTGGCCTCCTTCGCCAAGGAATCCGGTAAAAGATTGGAGATGGCAGGGACATTAACTTTTGGGAGGACAGAAGGATAAGCCACTTAAGGAGATCCAGAGTATGGCAGAATTGTGGATAAGGCCTGCAGATTCTTCGGTCACAAGGTGGATAACTATTTTGGAATTCACAGGGGGTTCAGGAGATGGAAGGATCTGACAGATTGTGTCTGAAATAATGAGGAGGACAGGATGCTGGCTATTCAACTTCAAAAGGATCTGGAGGACTTTAGACTCCCTCTCTTCCCTAAGCAAGATCAGATAATTTGGGACAACGATTGTAAAGGTCAGTTCTCTGTTAGAAGTGCTTATGGTCTGCTGTTAGACCCTGGGGAGGATAAATTTTGGGGGAAAGTTTAGATTCCTAAACTTCTTCCTAAAATCAATTTCTTCGAGTGGACTTTGATGCACAATAGAATTTTAACTATAGATAATCTGAAAAGGAGGGGTTTTCAAATGCCCAACAAGTGTGTCCTCTGTGGGACCGAAGAAGAGACACCAAATCATGGTTTCCTTCACTACAGTTTTACTTGGGAGATTTGGGGCTTGATCTTTCAGAAACTTAATATAAGCTGGACTTTGAATAGTAATCTTGCGGCCCTGATCTAGGACTGGATGCCCCCTTTTAGTCTGATGCTTCCAGTGTCCAAGGAGCTATGGATACAATTACCTCCCCATTTATCCTGGAGTCTTTGGAAGGAACGCAACAACATAATATTTAGAGAGAAATTCAGAACACCTGTGGAAGTTTTCCAAAGTTGGCTCAAACTGCTAACTAAGAACTCCTGCAACTTCAAAGCTGCTAATAGGCCCCCGAGATGGGAAGAAAAGTGTCTACTAAAACACTGGAACATCGGTCTTGGTAGTTGTCGTATAGATGTTTCTAAAAGGATTGCTAGAGCCAATACTAGGTGGGTCAGGCCTCAGAAAGGATGGGCCAAGCTCAATTTTGACAGAGCTGCTAAGGGGAACCCGGGGGTGGCTAGTGGGGGAGGAATCATAAGAATTGACACGAGAGCCTTTGTGGCTGCTTACTCTAGAGGCATTGGATTTAACAGTAATAATGAGGCTGAAGCTTTAGCCTTACTCTGGGGAATTAAGTTGGCTATCTCCTTGAACATTAGATTTCTTCATGTGGAAGGAGACTCGATGTTAATTGTTAATGTTGCCCTGGGCTTGGCTTAGTTTGGATGGAACTTAGCAGACATTGTGGGGGATATTAAGTTGCTGCTCAATGGGTTTAAGGAGTTCAAGATCTCTCACATTTACAGGGAAGGAAATGCGGTAGCTGACGCTATGGAAAACCTGGGTATTGGTAGCAAGGGATGGTGGTGCTAGAGGAGTATGACTTGCCTACCCCCTGAGATTCATACACTTATTAAGAAGGATGAAAATAACAACATGAACTAGTTGGCTTGGGGCCGTGACCATCCTCTTTTGACTGAGTGGTGGCACATATTATGTGCATCTTGAGACCTGACTTAATGGGATCAAGATTGATATCATTGATTGGTTCAACATATTTGATGGGGAGGAATTTTTAAATTTTCAAAACCAACTGGGCAGGAACAAGAGAGCCTTAAAGTGGCAGGTGATCATTCCTAGGAGGCTTAAGCGGTGGGTTGGTAGGGGCGAGGATTATAGCCGACGGGTAAAAGATCTAGTGATGAGAATCAATGGGGGTCAGGTTTATTGCTGGCGGGCAAAAGGCCCGGTGGTTGGCTGGCGTGCTGACGAGATGACAGGTGGACAGGTCATTAAGCAAAAAATCTTTTATCTTAGTAATGATGAGAGGGACGGATCTAGTGGGGTCGAAAAGACATCACTAAGGCTCTTGGCAAGAGTACGGTATTTGTGTAGGATGGATCCGCCCATGGGTAATAATATTTGGTTCATCTCTACGGTGGGTGACATTCATTGCCACATAAGGTGGCGGCTGAGATCTTTTCCCAAGGTGATTTTTGCGATGTGGCATAGGGTTGGCAAATTGCCACAATAATTATGATGTGATTAATGATTTTTCCTCGCGGCCTTTCCATTTTATTGAATTCCTTGCCAATCACAACAGTGCCAACTTTAGTATCTTTAAGCTCTGCAATCAGTGTGATATTCAAACTGTGAAGATGGGGGGTGAGATTGTGAAGATTGAACTGACCACTATTGAGGAGTTCAGACAGGATCAAATTGTCAGGCATATTATATAGGAACGAGAAGTGGTTTCTTTTCTTGAGGGTATGATTGGCCATGATGAAAACTTGTTGCACCAATTTGCAGAGTCATGGAATGAGGATACTAGAGAAGTCCATGTTGGGGGCATTGGCTTCCAAGTGTCTGAGGAGGTGATTAGCTAGGCCACGGGGCTTCCCACCAAAGGGAAGAAGCACGCCAGATGTAGCAAGGTGCCCGACCCCAAACATATGGGTCTCTTTTTTAGGGAGGGGGAGGTGGCCATGAAGCTGCACGATGGTTTTGATAGGGAGAAGCTACCCGAGCCTTGGGGCCAAGTCTGTTTAATGCTTATGAAGTTCTTCACTTTGGAAGGGAGGTTTAAGGTATTTTACCATTATCATTATGCCCTTCTTAACCAATTTAGGAACAAGATGGAAATTAGCTTTCCTTTTTTTCTTTAGTCCTCTCTGGAAAACTCAATTAAATTTGCTAGAGAGCTTAGGGACAAAAACCTTGGTCATCCTCTTGTCTCTATGCATTAGGGCCTTATTTTGATACTCAACCATTTCCATCTTGCCCTGTGTCCCCCAAAGAAGATTAAGGTTAATTTGATTGAGGACCCCAGACGTGTGTCTCTCCTGGCCCTAAAGGTAAGGTGAAAATGTGTATCGGGACCCCTAAGATCTCTAAAATGGCCAAGGGGGGCCCCTGCAAGCCCCCACTGGGGACCTCTACCCCTAAATCTAAAATGAAATCCCTGAGAAAGGCCCTTCTAGAGATGGGGAAAGAAAAATCTGGCTCGACCAAAAGGGAAAGGATGGTGGCTGAGGAGGAAGGGATTGTGCAGGCCAAGAAATCCAAGATGGGTACTGAGGAAGAAGGGATGGAGATTGGTTTTGTGAAAATTGTTGAATTGGACCCGGGGCCTGTTCAGATTGGGAGTGGCACTGGTGATGAGGCTGTTAAACATTCTAGTTTGAGGGTTCGCCATTCTAACCGTATTCCTAGGAAACCTTCTGCTAACCCAAAGGGGGTTGAGATTTCTAATGACTCAAAATTTATCAAGGAAACTATGGAGGAGGAGAGAATGATGCTCTGACTGAATCTGTGCATGAGGAAGAAGGGGTGAGCCATTTCGCATCCATGAACAAATTGAGTTCAGAGGAACTGGGTGGTGCTGTTGAGGAAACTGGTGATTTGGATAACAAGGGGAGTTATCTATTGTGTGTCACGACTACTGAGGACATGTGGAGACTCAAGCTGCAGATGGAGAAAATGTAGAAGAAATGGAAGACCATGGTTGAATTTGCTGCCAAGGCCTTGCATCAGGTTGCGTCAGTCTTTGCTATGGTGAAGAAGCTGGGTGATAAAGTTAAACAGGTGGGGATTGACAGCCTTGGGGACTACAAAGATATGGTCAAGTTTTTGGCCAAGTTTGGGACTACTAACAGTCCTTAGTTCTTATTTTTATTTCTGTTGTTTTTGGTTAGTCATTTTTTGGGCAGCTGTTAGTGTGTTGTTAATGTTTTGTTACTGGCATGTTTATGGCCTGTAGCCCCGGGGGCTATTTTGTATAGGGTTCTGGACCCTCTTTTCCAGCTGAACTAATCAAAAACATTTGCAAAGAGAATAAACTATAGTCATAATTGTTGAAGGCATTGAACATGCTACATTATATATATATATATATATATATATATATATATTCACAAGATCTAAACATACATGACAAGTCTACATCTGTAATTAATCATTCAAACATCTGAAGGCTGCAAGAGGGTTGTTGTAACAATCCTACAGGAAATCACGAAACTGCTACAGGAAAATAGAGATAACTGCTACAAGAAACAGAGATAACTGAGCTACAAGAATACAGAGATAAGTGCTACAGGAATATAGAGATGACTGCTACATGAAAACAAAGATAACTGCTACAGGAAACAAAGACAACTAATATAGGAATAAACCCTGTTGTGACAGAAAATAATAAGCTGCGACAAGAAATAAAATGAGCAGTTCGAAGGAAACATACACAGGCCGATGAGAACAAAAATATGCAGGCCATAGAGAAAGAATAATATATAGGCCACCAAGTCAATACACAAGCCAGTCTATTAATATCCAGTCTAAGAGAAATAAAGGCAGGCCAATTCATTAGCAAGAGGCCGATAGAAAAGATCTTTAGGCTAATTGAATAATAAAGGTCAATGAATATCTAACACAGGTCGATATATATATAGGCAGACACCATTATATTAAGGTCTTAACAATAATAATAAAGGTAGATTTAATATGTTTTAAAACTTTCTCTTCCTACAGGCCATATAAAACTAATATAGAGGCAGATAAAATGGATAACGGGCCAAAAATATATAACAGGTTGACCCCAAAAATGGGTAGTTTAAACCATTGAAGAGGATGTTTGAGGCCAACTATAGTTAAAAGAGACTGATGAGATTTAAGCAGGCCGATCATTTATAATAGATTGACAATAAAATACAGGTGGATAAAATAATTAAACAGGCCGATTTAAATCAGGTCACACAATCATAGAAGCTAACGATCTTTCAACAAGTAGAGATCAAGATAACATAAGCAATTAATCTCCCTATATAGGCAACATGGATTAAACAGATTACTACGATATATCCTAGGCCAACACAAGGAGAATGGGATGCAAACAGAGTTTTAAAAATTTAACTATTTAATTCAAGTAAAGTACCCGTTTGTCCACGCTCTTCTCAATAGGTCAATTTCTGCCTCCTGTCACCGATTGTTGATGATCACAGTCCTCTTTTTCTCCTTCTGTCACTGATTAATCTCCCTTCTTCTTGCCCTTTGTATCCTTGTTTTTATGAATGCCCCTCTTTAATATTGACATTTTTTATTTTTAGAGCTAGCTTTTCTTTTATTTTTAGTTAACTTTCACTTATGTGGTGCCAAGATACCTCATAACTTATGCTTTTTAATGCAACTCCATTTAACACTATCGTTCCATATTGCATGTCATAAGATTTATTATTATATTTAGATTTAGTTAATATATTCTTGAATTTATATATCTACATCCTTAATAATATGTTTTTATTTTAAATCTATCAAAGATATTGTTTTCACGCAAGAGTATTATATATATAAACACTTTAAATATTTATTAATAAATCAAAATGAAATCAACTTATACAATTCTAATAATCTAAGTCGAAAAGAATGTATAATACATGTCTAACTTATGTAATTCAAAAGGACATTCTGTAGCAAAAAAAATCACATAACTATCTAACCATCATACATCAATTACATCCATTAACCATATAAAATGCCCAAACAAGACTACGTAACCACATGATGATGCATTATAAAGCCACTCAATGAAGAAATATGAATGATGCAAAATGCCATGAAACTAAGTGAGTGTGTGCATGCATCAGGTTTCTATCCTACCAACTCTTTCTGGCATCTAGGACACTTCTACCTCAACCATGTTCCTATCTTCGACATTTTTCCTGCACTCAATCACACTTAAATTTTTGTCAATAGGTTAGTCCTTATAATCATAGCTGAAGTAAGAACAAGATATACATCCATAATCATACCAATAATAATTGATCATTAAATCGACTTTCAAATTTTATGCATTTTAAAATAACGACAACTTTACCTTTACGCATGTGAAATCACTCAATGGTAAAACATTCATAATTAAATGTCCAATAATCTAAATTATAAATAAAGTCCAAAGTCGAGATGTGACATGAATATTGGGAATATTTTAAAATACGTTTAGAGAGTTTCCAAATTGTTAAGGTACATGTTCTCCTAGGTCAATCCCCAAAAAAGGCTGGCTTTATGATCATGCAAATAATAGATGACAACAATCTTCAAACATGCAGATGCTTCTAAGATGATAATGTGAATTCTGATCTATTTTAGTGCACCAATGGAAGTGTTCCCTGCATGCTCTTTTCATAAATGCAAATACTTTTCCTTGATGTTCAATGATGATCAAATGAAAATAATTGAATACCTTTAAATACAAGTACACAATGCCTCACTAAATTGTGCAAATGTGTGTTTAGTCATCTCCAAGTAGAAAAAAGATGGGTGGTAGTCAATCAAAAATTTGAATTTGAGTTTTAGAAAACTAGAGGTTAGACCTATAGATGCAGGATAGATCATGTGCCCACAAGATTAACTCAGGGAAAAAGGCTACTAAAATCAAGGTGGATAATGAATGTATGGAAATATGCATAGATGCGGATAGAATATGAATAACAGATGTGGGAATGTATGTAAATGGGTGAGTAATGACACGAGGGAAAGGGCCCAACTTTTGCACAAGAGTGTTCCATTTGTTAATATGTAATTGCATTAAGTCATTCTCTCCAAATGAATACAAAATTAAATGAGAAATTGCATAGGTATGCAAATTTCACCATTACAATGTAAAAGAAGCTATTATGATAATCCTTTTTATGGAGGCCTCTGACCCACCTATGTGTTAGAAAATATAACAATTTCAACAAAAAATAATGTAAAGGATATATAAAAATAAAATAATTATTGTTGAAATTTTAGGGAAAATAAACTTTGAAATAATTAATATTGTTAAGAGAGAATATTAAATAAACCAAATGAACAAAATTGAAACATGTAAACATGAACAATAAAGGAGATGTGTACAACTAGCACATGGTAGTGAATAACACAACTTAGCTCACATTATAGTTGTAGAACATGTACATACATGTAATAATTATAAAGTTTTGATTAATTAGCAAGTGACATACTCTTATGGTAGATTTGGCTCATGGCTTAATGGTATAATGGGTCACTGTTGTTAGTCAAATGAACATGTGTTTATCAACTTCTATGAGAATGAAGCATTCATGTTGCCAAATAATTTAGAAGATGGCATGGGTGTATTTGAACATGAAGTCTTTCATTCAAATGAAGGGCTAGGTTATCACATTGAATATGTTGTTGTTGAACCTAGATATGAAAGTTTCAATTGGTACCTTAGTGCAAGAATGGTTGGTCTTGAACTGCCTTGTTTAGAGGAAAATGATAAATAACAAGATATAGCTTATGCAACTTGTATGCTTGATGAAAGTTTATATCTAGACCAATTGACTGATCAGGTATGCAATTTTGAAACATGTGAATTTGAGGCTTTTATATTTGCTCTTGAAATATCTAATGTGGATCAAGATAGTATTTAGTGCATGGACTATGAGATATTCCATTTTCCAATGCATAAATATAAGATTACTGATCCATGTGTTTATGAACCATGTTATTAGGGCTCTAATAATGATCACAAGCATTATAATTTGTGTCGTTCATATGTAGTACATGTTAAATTTCTCAATGCAAAAGAAAGTTGTAGGATTCAAATTTGATCCCTTTTCTTTAGAAGGGGTATGTTCATATTGGTGCTTGGGAATATGAGTATGTTTGTTTTGTAGTTGATGAGCTTAGTTGAGAATTTTGTTTTTTATAGAGGTAAGTAGTTGTTCCATTTTTTCTTATGGCCTTGTGCCATAGGGTTCTACAAATTCTAGTCTACAACTTTCCTCTATGCTACATATAGCTCCATTTAGGTATTGAGTCTTTCTTAATTGCACTTCCATGTCTTGTTGTATGTGAATTTTTGTTGACCACATATAGTTTTATCTTCCTTCTCCATGTGTGTCTTGTTTTGTTATCAATTTATATCCATTTGTGATATATTGGGTCCCCTATTTTATTTTCACTATCTTTTTCTTGGCATTGGTCTACTCTTTGGAGCTCCTTTTATATTCTTGTTGTACTAGTAGGGGCTAGACATCCCCAACCAAAGACATTGTTGACACTAATTCTTGTCATGGCCCTTTCTTGGCTTTTGGTTCATTTCATGGCTCCTTATTTATAACCAATCAAAGAAATTTGACTCAATGGGCCTCATTGAGACCTTTTTCAAGCCTTAAAATGGTGCCTGCTATGTGTTAATGCCCCTTTCTATTTATGTTTCATGGCCTTATGTTTTAATCAAGCTTCAAGGTTGCAATCATGATGGCCTAATATTGATCCATTGATATTGTATGAGCTCCAGGAATATGAGATCCATGATATCATGTCCTATGGAAGTGGAACACAAAGCTATGATCATATTGTGTACTAAAGGGATTTAACTCAGTGAAATGTGTGTAGTAGAGATCATTGTTTATGTGGCTGAGTTTTTGTGTTGCAGAGGGTCCCAAGGATTGTTCAATCATTTTTTATCAAATGACCCTCATAGTTTTTAAGTATAAGAGCTTTTGTGGTCCTTAGGATTGCGAGGACCATCAAATAATGTTCAAGATCTACAACTCTCAAGTGTCCTCAATGGTTACATGTGTGCTCAAGGTTAAATGCTTTACAATTGGTCAGATCTTGGCCAAGTCACTCGTGGTACGCTCCTATCTCCTATTTGCTTGTGTGCCCTCGGGTGGCATCAACAAAATGTTTTTATTGGTGCAAAGGTGTCTGGTGGTATTAAGAGCTCATTGCAAGGGAATGATGTTACTAGATGGTGGAACCATTTGATCTATAACTAAGTTGGAAGATTGTGTGGTCTGCACAACTTCTTGAAATGTTAAAGCTCTTGGCTGTTTTGGGATTGTGTGAGCTATCAAATGAAGAATGTGATAAATGACTATCATAGTTATTTTGTACTCAAGTGAAATATGTCGAGCCAATGCTTTATGATTGTTAGCACCTACCGAGCCATCATGTCCAGGGCCTTTCCCTTTTATTTGTGTGCACACATGGTTACACCAACAACATGTTCTCACTGGATGCATAAATGGTGGTGGGACCTATTGGGCTCTATTACACATCCACATTGATGATGTCATTAATGAAATGCAAGGCCATGATATCTTGTGATGAGTTGGATAATCCACTAGCCCTCATACCTTTAAGGGGTAAGTTCTTGATGTGTTAGAGTGGGATTACATGGATCATCAATCTTGTTTGAGATGATAGCACTAAGTGCATTAAAAAAGACATTAAGTGCCAAATCCAAAGCCATAATGTACGAATAGTAGCACCGTGAAACTACACCCAATCCGTAGTTCTGCTGAGTCAAACCTCAGACAAGCCTTCAAATTTGGTATAGGAGCCTATGGAAAAGGTAAGGTGGTGAGGTTTCAAGCCAATGGGCTCCCCATGTACAATGCATAAGATCTAAAGGTATAGGGGTTTGCAAACCCCATACCCTAAAGAAATAAATAAGACCTTAGGAGTTAGAAAATAAATATACCTCTACTCAATAATGATGTTAGGAGAAAGAATATTTATAGAATATGCCACATAATTATTCTGATAATGACAGTGCTTGCACAAGGATGAAACAAATGTCGTATGACTAAAATAATGAGCTAGAAAATACTTGAAGGGATTGTAACAAAGCCCTATTGATTTTACAGTCAATCCATGTAGATTTGGGACTCTTGGACTCAACTGTGAAGTCAAATTTAGACTAAGATGCACCTAACAAAACTTCTTGACAAGATCTCTATAATTAAGGGGCTTATAGATTTAGAGCCCTGATACCATGTAGAAGTCACTAAAAGGACTCACAGGAGTAGGAATCTTCTATAACATAAAATAACTTTCCACACGAGAGACATAATGAAATAATGCTATATTGCAAATAATAGTACAATGCATACACAATACAAGATGATAATGTACAATAAGAGCCCTTGCTTATATAGGTAAGGGAGAGACATTAGACAATATAGGATTATGACAAGTGTCACAATCATATGGTACGAGACACAAAAAGTAAATGCCCTAAGTAAACTCAACAATTAGGTGTGAAAAGGACCTAAAAGGGAAATTGATTAGGGAATAACCCTATTCACAACAACACTTTCACCCTCTTAAATGGTTCCTCCTATCATGAAGATCTTTTCCCCTTCTTTCTAGTACCTATCACATTTTAAAACTCATCACAAGATCACCTACATAAAATAGTTAGGAGTTGTAGTCCCTTCCATGGGACCATTCCTATTTTTATTTTGTAGGTAGTCTCATTGAATTGAAAAAATGCATCTAGAGGGTTAAGACAAATCTTTCCCTATAAAATAGGAACTCTACATATATAGTTGCATATTTTAAGTTAGTATTCAAGAGGGGGATGAAAGTTTCCTCCACCAACTTAAAAACTTTTATGTTTATATAACAACTTGCATGACAATCTTTTTAAATTCTAATTTTTGTTAATATATAGTTACTATAATTTCTCATTTAAAAATTCTTATTTCCATTTAAATTTCTAAGAAAAGAACTTCAAATTTCATAGAACACCTTGCTTTAAAAAAACTCCTAATTTATTCAGCAATACTGCTTAAAATTTTTAACCCTCGTTGGAACAATAGCCTTAGAAACATCCGACATTCCACACTACAACGTTTAAGCAAAAATAATATCGTATCGGACCCACAAAAATGACCGTGGAATCTAAAATTAGAGTCATAAAAATATCAAAATGCAGGGACTGCATTATTCACATTTCAGAAGGCCCTGAGCTCAAACCATGGACAAACTACATGTATTTTGGCATGAAGGAATGCTCAAACACAATCTTGGCCGAGGCGTATTTGATACGCTGCACGATCCTGGATTTTTGGAGGTGCTGGAAAATCATCCTGAAAATGCAGATAGAGTGAGGAATATGCTTTCAATCCTCAAAAAAGGACCCATTGCTCCCCATATTCACTGGCACACTGGCAGACCTGCAGTCCTCGACGAATTGCACTCCTTTCATACTCCTGGTATGCCCATTGTCTTCATTTTCTATATTTGCAAGCTACCGAATTGAAGTCATTTTTTCTTCCATCGCTAAATATACTGTTTATGGGGGAACCTTTCACTTACATGTAATTACCCACTATGAAGGGATGTTTGTTAAGTCAAATTCACTGGAGGCTTGCACCTGGACCTTCTGTTCATGTATTAGATCCCATCCTGGCCTCTTCTCAACATGCTGCACCGTAGGATAGGATTTGTTATATTAGTACGCGGCACCCAGGATTGCATTCGATATACGAGTACACCATATTAATATGCTGCACCCAGAATTGGAAATTGTTACTAGTACATGACGCCCAAGAATGGATGTGGTATGGTATTACACAACTCAAAATTGGATGTGTTATATTACTGGAATTTTACTTGTGTACATGTCTTTTGGGGATTTAGACCTGGGGCTTCACTGTGAAAGCCCTATGATTTACCAATTCAGTTCATCTCATCGGCAGCATTAGATTGATTTTGATAGACCCGGTCATGCAGTTTTCATATTGAAAATACTCAAATTCATGACAGAGGAACATGTTGACAAGAATGGAAAACTTATATTGGTTCTAGATGCCATCATTGACATACGGGGGAAGAAACTGAGGGATAGGACTATCACAGAGTACTCGGTTCATTGAAGGAACCTACCTATAGAGGATGCTACTTGGGAGGGGCCAGAGATATTTGAACATCCAGCACTGCATTGCTTGTAGGCAAGCAATTTTGGGAAGGATGCATTGGTAATCCCCCTTTTTAATTTGTAGCACTGAGTTACTTTCAGCGTAGTTACTTTTAGCAGCTAGACATGGCTGTAAGCACTTTCAGTTAGGAAAGTCGAATAATGGAGTAAGGCGGCTAGCTGTGTGAGTGTTCTGGCAGCATAGGAGTAGCAGTTAGATAAGCAGCACTGTAGTTCTTTGTCTTTCAGTTAGGAATGGCTGAGTCTTTACTTAGGAAGACTGAAGAGTTCAACTCCTTCTGTTCTGGCTAGTTAACCCCTTCGATTGAGGGATGGATGTACTAGTTAGCTGCCACTGTTTAAGGGATGAACTGTCCATGATTGTGGATTGCAGGATTGAGGGAGTATAGGAAGCATTGGAATGAGAAAAGAAAACACTTTTTGAAAATTAAAAACATTCAACTCTCATTTCAAGAAGGTGACACTGCTACAGCAGCTGGGTGCTTGGAACGACCATCTGTAGGTGTGGAATTGAGCATCGTGGGGAGAGAGACCCTCAGGAGCAGGATGCGATACAAGGAATCAACAAACTTGTACAGGGAGCTAGCAGAATCCCGATCGAATCCCGATTTGCAGTCTACAGTTCGTCAGAATCAACAAAGGGATCAAATCTGCATGCTGGGTCTGCCAGTGAGTCTATTAGATTAGTAGGTCCAGTTTGAAGGCATGTATATAACCAAAAAGAAACATATATATACATCTGTTGCTGAAAACAAAAAAAACAAATATATTTATCTGTTGCTGGAAAATTTTTCTATATCAGAGAATTCTGGGTTAGGTTTTCTGTGTGTTTTCAGTTAAGGATCATTTCAATATTCTTGGTGACATGGTCTAACAGCCTTCTCTTTTTTTAGTTTGACTAAGTTATTTAATATAAATTAAAATGTACTTAAGGCACTACTATGGTTAAAAGGGAGCAACAATATTCCTTGGTTTGCCCCATAGGGCTTTGACATTATTATTTTAATATTGAGCAATGAATATTTATCATGACTTCAAGTTTGACTAATTGACTTTGAAGTAGTATTTTTTTTTAATGGTGGTTTTGTTTATTATTATTATATAATGCTATATGGTATTATAAACTAAATTCCTTCTTTTAGGCTGCAAATATGTATATATTTATAATTTTTATATTTTTTTTGTATGGATGAACCCAAAACAAACACAACCCCCAATTTTATTTTGCCAAATCTGTGTACCAATACTGAACCAGCTACTTAGAAAAAATCCATAGCTGTTATGATAATTTTTATATTTTTTTTGTATGGATGAACCCAAAACAAACACAACCCCCAATTTCATTTTGCCAAATCTGTGTACCAATACTGAACCAGCTACTTACAAAAAAATCCATAGCTGTTATGATATGTTGTGGGTGAACAGATCAGTATATTCAGGTTCTGTATTTTGTGTGCCTTACATATCAGTTTGAGGCATAAGTCAAGCTGTGCTCTCTTAGTTGAATATTTCCAGCTCCAAAATGGATCTTTGGTTAAGATTTCATGCTGTACCGTTCAGTTTTACCTTTCAGTTTCAGATTCCTAGGTTTCAGCTATTGATTTTCAGTAACTGATAGGTTCCTCTTTTAAAGGTTCTTCAGTCCCTATGATCTAATACCATATACTTTCGAGTGTTCTTGGATGGTAGATACTGGTTAAAGGTCTTCCCGACAAGCTTATGTTAGCAACCAGTCTGTCAGATGGACAATGCATTCAGTGTGGCTGAAGGAGAATCTTGATTCTTAAGGATAACTTTTGAAATTGTATGTTTGTTAGGTGGTCATGGGTTGGTGTTAGGCAATGGTTCTTAGGTATCTTTCCTTGGCTTAGCCATTAGAGGGCAGTATGATTCGGCATTCCCAATTTTGTAAACTGTATGGGTGGGTCTTGAGAATGTTATCTCAATCTGGCTTTCTCTTTTTCAAAGTTGTAAGGTAAGATGTACTTAGTAAGGCTTCAGAAAGACTTATGTATAATTTGGATTTTTCATATGTTTATTGATGATCCAGGTACTCAGTTCTGGCTTACCTCTTGCTGTTTAGAAAATAAAATGTGAAGTAGTTTGGGGTGCAGTCAAATATGCTTCCTCCTCTTGTTGGAAAGAAAGAGGTCGTCCTATGGTGCCCCGTTCTTCTTGATGTACATTATTTTATTCATGTAATATAAATTTCATTAAATTTTGCCAAAAAAGGTCTCTGCAAGTGTGGAGAATTATTATTTGTTAAGTGCACAACTCATGTTATCTTTGGCAGCGTATTATACTCTGAGTTGCATTAAAGGAAATTGCAGTTTTACATTTGATAGATGCCTTTCTTACTAATTCTTGAGCCCAAGAGAAGTAAGCCAAAAATGAATATTTTTGCTTAATGCACAGGGCCTCTGCAACCTTGTAAAATGTCTTTCCTCATTTATTGACATCATTGATATAGACCAAGTTGTACTTTTCTCTATTTAGTACTTAACAGGAAATTCATCTTTCATCATATTTAAATCTGGACAATTTTGGGTTGGATGGCATTGCAGAATATGTAAAAATGCTTATTGAAGCTGATGCAGCTGGGGGAAAGACCTTATGTGGTGGAACACGTTTGAATCCCGGTTCTTGGGAAGCTGCACTTCTTGCTGCTGGCACAACACTTAAGGCTATGCAGTATATTTTGGATGGACACGGAAAGTTATGTTATGCATTAGTAAGGCCACCAGGGCACCATGCACAACCAACTCAAGCTGATGGATACTGCTTTTTGAATAATGCCGGTCTTGCAGTTCAGTTAGCCCTGCAGTCTAGCTGCAAGCGGGTTGCTGTGGTTGACATTGATGTGCATTATGGAAATGGAACTGCAGAAGGGTTCTATGAGCGAGATGATGTTCTCACAATCTCTCTCCATATGAATCATGGTTCTTGGGGGCCATCACATCCTCAAAGTGGTTCGCATGATGAAATTGGTCGGGGAAATGGTAGAGGCTTTAATTTGAACATGCCTTTGCCTAACGGAACAGGAGATAGAGGTTATGAGCATACCATGCATGAACTGGTTGTACCAGCCATCAGCAAATTTAAGCCTGAAATGATAGTCTTTGTTATTGGTCAAGACTCCAGTGCAGTAAGTTCTATTTTGTTTTTATATTTAGTGTCAGCATATGTTTGTTTTATGGCTATTAAAATGCTTCACATTATGAGATGGTCATGCAAATAGTAAAAAATGAAAATGCAACTGGCCAATACTACTTTACAAATTGCTTCTTGATTATTAGGTCCATTCCAAAAACTCAAGTTACAGGTTCGGGTTCAAGTTTTGGTAAGTGGGTTCGGGTACGCTGGTATGGCAATTTTTTTTGGAGGTTTGGGTATGTTTTGGGTTTGGGTATGTTTTGGGTTTGTCTGTACAAAAAATATATAAAAATTATAAATATAAACACATTTTACCCTAAAATTAGGAACTAAGTTCAGAATACCACATAACATACATATAATAAACAAAACAACCATAAAAATACTACTTCTATGTTAATTTGTCAAACTCAAATGTAATGATACATATTCATTGTTCAATATTAAAATTAAAAAATCAGCAATCATCGCCATATTGCTATTCATAAAGAGGATCATCATCATCATTGACATTAGATGATATAGGTAGATTAGAAGAACCACAAGGAGTGCCATTCATACTAAGAGTATATTGGCTATTTGACTCATCAAAAAATGAAGATTGTTGGGCAGTGGTAGCATCCAAGTCAGGTTGCTCTGGCTTTACATCCCACAACTTCGTTGCACCTTGTTATTTTATTTGTGCGGAAGAAGATGTAAGTTGGAATGCATGTAAACTAATTCCTATGCCTTATTTAATGCCAATTGGTTACGAGAAAGTTAGAGTTATAAAATTATAAATAAAACTTCAAACATAAAAAAAAATTATTTCAAAAATGAAAGAAATTCAAATTAGAGAGTTTTAGATAAAAAATAAAAAAACAAACTTGCAATAAAACTTTGATTGGAAGAGGTTGTAGGTGTTAGAATGTCTGGCCATGGAGGTACCACCAATTGTAAGCATCCTTTTTATACTTGTCATGAAGAGTGGAAGGACTTTGACTAGTGGAGTGTACAAAATCAGCAAAATCATTTGTATCTACATCTTCCACATCAAGATAGGGGAAGAATCTAGCAAAGGCTATCTTGTACCCTTAACTGACTTTCACATCTCTATATAGTGCAACCCTCCTCGACAAAGAAATATCCCATTGTTGTGATCATAGTTGGCAGACTTTGACTCAGCAGACTCAAAATTTGTGACTTGGCAACTTAAAATTAAAAAAATAACTTAAATTTCTTTAAAAACACAATTTTTTTTACAAAATTCAATGACAAAATGTATCCAATGAGTACAAAGGTGTTTTCTATTAGATTTGGTCTATGTTCCACAGAGTTTCTTGATGGGGAGTGGGTTTCAGGATGAAGGGACCAAGGGCCTAAGTTTGGGGATGACAGGGGGACAGTGGTGGGTGGGGGTTTGGGGGCGGAGCCCCCAACGAGGTCGAGAGGTAGTGCCCCCAGTGGGGTCAAGGGATAGCGCCCCTGCAGGGGTCTAGGGTAGTGCCCCTCGCAGGGTTCGGGGCAGCGCCCCTGGCGCATTAGCTGTCACGGTACAGGGCGGGGTCAAGGGGTGGAGCCCTTGCCACCAAGCCCAAATTAAGGCCTTCAATACCACACAAACCTTTATGGTGCATGTCATTTTCTACAATACCAAGTCCTTACTTTTCCTATCCTAATACTCACTCTTGCAACCTTTAGCCTTTCACATTTTTCACTTTTGTGACTGCTTAGGGTGTGGGTTGGGCCCATAGACCATTAGGGTTAGGGTTACTAGCACGAAGATCCAAAAAAAATAAAAAAATTGCCTTCATTGTTGCGTCTGGCGAGTTTTTACATTTAACTCGCCCAAAACTCGACGAGTTTTTACATTTAACTCGCCCAAAGCTCAACGAGTTTTCATTGAAGACCCTGCACCAAAACTCGGTGAGTTAAACTTGAAAAAACTTGCCACGAAAAAAAATTTGCGAGTTTTTGAAAACTCGGCGAAAACTCGCCAAGTCTACCAACTATGGCTATAATATTTTGGAGTAAATGCAAAGACAAAACGATGTAGTGGGGTGGTCATTTTGTTCCACCACTCAACAAGAATTGTCTACCCCTGTTTGAGGAAGGTTTTTTTAGTATCTTACTATTTCATTTATGTTGGTCTTCATCTTATCAATCATTGAATCGATGCCATCATATACCTCTTTTCTGCATGATTTATTCATGTCAGTAAAATGGATCATACTCAAGATGGGATCAATGAAACTAAGAAAATATTCTACATGATCCCACCAAGTTTCATCTAGATGATCTTCTTAACATTCCTTATCCCCTTACTATTAGATTGCTTCTATATGGACCAAAGTTCGTTGATGACCATGCTAGAAAGTGCCTCTTACATTTTCACAAGATGTCTCAAGATGATTGTATTAGAGGTGAATTGGGTCTAAACAATCTATTCAAAAATAAAAATTAAAAAATTAAAAATAAAGAAGAAAACATACCTAAATTTTAAAAAGTATATTATTAAATAACTAAAGTAGAACATAAAATTGCACGGTTTCCCTCGTAGCATGAAAAATCATAGAGTACTTGTGAGTTGACACTAGTAATGATTAACTCGCTTGCAACTTTGGCTGAGTTGTTGGGGAGTAGTCGCCGAGTTTGACTACAAGTATTTGTAGGAAATTGGGGGCTACTCCCCATTGACTTAGACTGAGTTGTAGGCGTGTTTGACCTGATAATGAAAGCTTGAACCGTGTTTGAAAACCCTGCAACAACGTTTGTAGGCATGAAAATATGTTGTAAACATTGAAAAAATGTGTGCAATTTGTTTATTTAACTACAACTAATCTCCATTGCATTGCAAAGTTTTTGAGTTTTGAAGGCATGGTAGTTTTGTTGAGTGCAAGTTGTAGGGCTTTGACAAGCATGATTAGGGCTTGAATAAATGTGATCCACATATCTTACCTATGATTAGGGTTTGAACAAATGTGATCCACATATATTTCCAGTGATTAGGGCTTAAACAAATGAGATTAGGGCCTCCGCATATCTTTCCAGTGATTAGGGCTTAAGCAAATAAAATCAGGGCATCCACATATCTTTTCAGTGATTAGGGCTTGAAAAGTTCTCTTAATGTATGTGAATCCACATCTTTTCACATAGCTTTGTTTTGTAAAAAATTAAAATATTAGATATGAGTCCAAAAAATTATCTAAATGTCTCTTATTAATAATTTCTTTCTTTGAATATATTCGCAAGTCGTGACCAATATTTCCTAATTTTGTAATGCTAATGAAATGATTAAACATTCTCTAATGCTAATGGAAAGAATGTTTTTGGAAAGATTAGTAAATGGTAAAATACAATATTAGTCCTTGCTCAATAAACAATTGTCTATGCTAATTATTTGTTTCTACAAAATCTTATATATATATATATAGCATTTTTTACATTCAAATTTTTTAGAGTGCATATAAATCTATGGTCTGAATGGTTTCACATTTAAATTGTATAATTGTTATTCTTATTGATGTATTTCTTTTGGTTAAGTTGTATAGTTAATATTGTAATTGTACATAAAATTGCTATAGCATATAGTTCTAAAAACTTGTTCCATATATATATATATATATATATATTTTTGCGCTTGGTAAACTTTTTAACATGATTGGCGACGCTGGTGCGACACGCCCTCCGGCTCCACGTGAATGCTTTTGCCCGGAGCAATGAACCGGTGAGGCCACAACACGGGGGACCTCATCCCCTAGCAAGAACACTTAAAACCTGCGAGCTCGTTGGCCCAGCGAAGGCATAAAGCCTGCGAGCTCGTTGGCCCAGCGGGGGTTTGAACTCTGGTGGCCACCACTACAACCAAGCGACTTAACCACTGAACCACGCCCTTATCGACAAACTTGTTCCAATTATTAAACTAAATGTAGAAACTAAATTTTTTTTTAATCAACATCCATGGAGACACCAATTTTTTAAAATTGCTATGTAATAAATGTAGAAACTAATTTTTAAATGGTTTTGTCAACATCTACAAAGACACTAGTTTTGTTCTATTTATATAGTAGAAGCTGCATGTGTACTTATAAATTAATAATAATTGTAGAGGTGAAGACACTAATGGCATTAGGAAGCAGAAGCTGAAGTGGTGGAAGGGATGCCACTTGGAAGCATGGTGTACTAGGATCAACCCTGGGATTGGTCATTCGCAACTATCGTGGGTTGAAGATTTACATTCAAGTTTTTAGGTGCATAGAAATCTATGGTCTGAATGGTTTCGCATTTAAATTGTATAAAATATTGATGTATTTCATTTGGTTAAGTTGTATAGTTAATATTGTAATTGTACATAAAATTGCTATAGCATATAGACTTATAGTTCTAAAAACTTGTTCCAAAATTTAAACTAAATGTAGAAACTAATTTTTTATTTTTATTTTTTTAATCAACATCCATGGAGACACTAATTTTTAAAAATTGCTACGTAATAAATGTAGAAATTAAATTTTAAATGGCTTTGTCAACATCTATTAAGGCACTAATTTTGTTCTATTTATATATTAGAAGTTGCACGTGTACTTTTAAACTAATAGTAATTGTAGAGGTGAAGACACTAATGGCATTAGGAAGCAGAAGTTGAAGTGGTGGAAGGGATGCCACTTGGAAGCATGGTGTACTAGGACCGACCATGGGATCGGTCATTCGCAACTATTGTGGGTTGAAGATGCGTGGAGGCATCAATTGCCTCAAATATTGCCTTACATTGATCTCTGTGCACGACGTCCAATTGTGCACGAGCTTTCAACCCTAACTTTGATCAATCAAAAAAGATTAGAGAAGGTGAGGACACAAGCAGCCGTTGCATTAGTAATGAATCCCAATATGGCACAAAAATCAGGGGAAGATATAGGAATAGGGATTGTGGGCTCCAGTCATGGTCCACGAATTCACGGCTTGTCCACTTCATCAAGTTTCAGTTGTATATAAAGTTTTTTGTTCCTCAAAACATGCTTGAATCACAATGTTCACTTGAGGGTACAACGTAGAACAAGGATAGGCATGAGGAAGCAGACATGGCTGGTGCTAATTTATGGTTCTACAACAACTTTCTTTTTAACACAACGAGGAGCTAATACTGGGTGAATTTGGTCACAACATTGATAATTGCGAGGAAGGTGTACAAGGCATCTAGTTCATATGACAAAAGTGGGCTGTTGCTTAAGAAGGTAGTCACAAATGCAAAAACAGCTCAAGAAGATCAAAGGAGGTAGTAGTGCAAGTTTGGATGCACCATACTTTTAGATGGGTGGATAGATGGAAGGAATCGCACACTCATAAACTTTCTAATGTTTTGAATGGTGAGATGGTGTTTTTGAAATCCATGGACGACTCAAATAAGGCAAAGAATGTAGGGAACTTGAGTACAATGTTGGAAGAAATTGTGTTAGAGGTGGGTATTGAAAATGTGGTGCAGGTTATAACTGATAAAGCAATAGCATATGTGGTGGCAAGGAGGATACTTCAGGAGAGGCACCTAATGCTTTTTTGGACCGCTTGCATTGCCCATTACCTTGACCTTCTCTTGGAGGACATGAGCAAAATTGATTGGGTGAGACCTGTGGTGGAAGAAGCTAGGAAAATCACCAAATATATCTACAATCACCCGTGGGTTCTCAGCTTGATGAGAGATCACATCAAGGGAAAGAGCTTGTGTGAGCGGGTGTGACACAATTTGTAATTAACTTCCTCACGTTGTAGAGCATTTGTAGTTTGTTGACTTCTTTGAAGTAAATGTTTATGGGCCAAGCATGGTCGAGTTCATCTTATTCAAAGAAGATTGATGGAGAGAGAGTTGCAAAGACAAATTTTGATGATGTCTTTGCAAAGAGAGCTACAAAAATCATCAAAGTAACTGCGAACTTCAATTTACATGTTAAATTGTATCAATTAATGTCACTTTTGTAAAGTTCTAATTACAAGATATTGTTCAATTTTTAAAAGTTTTTATTTCAGTTGTAACTTTAATTTGTTTGTAGGTGTTGGAGCTGTTGGTCAAGGTTTTGTACTTGGTGGATGGGGAGCAAAACCCGATGGGTTACATTTATGAGGCTACGGATAGGGCCAAGAAGGCCATCCAAAATTACTACATGGGAGACAAAGCTAAATTTGAACCCATCTAGGAGATCGTTGATTGGAGGTGGAACAATCAACTCCACCAACCGATTCATACATTGGGGTAATACCTCAACCCCAAATTTTTCTTTTCAAAAAACTTAATGGATATTAATACGGAGGTTATGGAGGATCTCTCAACATTCATTGAGAGGATGACGCTTTAGGTTGAGACGAGTGACTCAATTATCAGGGAGTTGCAAAATTACAAGAAGGTTAGGGGAAGGTTCTTTTCTTGGCCATTAGCTATTCGAAAGCACTAGGTAAGAAAATAATGGAGTCTTCACTTATAACTTACAATTATTGCTTAAAAACTTTTGAATGCCTTCTTTGTTGCTGTTTGGTGGGAAGACTAGGGCAAGACTACCCAAGTTTTCAAAAGCTAGCTCTTTGCATTTTGTCTTTATCTTGCAGCACTTTTGGATGTGAGAGCAATTGGAGTTTGTTTGACACAAAAGCACCTCAATGATCTCGTCTAAAAATACATCATCGCCTCCTTGCAGAAAAGTTGGACTTAGTTACTTTGGAATCGATTGACTTGGATGAGAGTGATCCATATGGCAACCGGAATGTGCAAGATGAGGACACCCCCATATTTACAGAAGAGGAGATTGTTGATTTTGAGAGGGAAGCAGAGGAGGGTGCAACAACAATAGCAACTATTGGATTGGATGATATCATGGGAGATGATGACGTTGAGCCAGAGGAGGAACCGTTACTCTCTAGTTCAAGGGTGGAGTCATGGCCTTCTAGTTTGAAGGTGGAGTTGCAACCTTCTAGTACGAGGATGGAGATGCAACTGACTGCAAGGAGTAAGCCCCAAACTATATCACTACAATGTATTAGAATATTAGTATAATGATATAATAAAGTGTATGTTTACACTTGTTGTAGAGGAGGAAAAATCACACCTTGACCAAAATGTATTAGCCAAGGGAATTTCCACTACAACTACACTAGGATCTGTTTTAGTTTTGCTATCTACTTGTTTTCAACAGACTAACGTTCACAGACCCTTTTTGTGCCAAAATATGTAAATAGAAACTATGCCAATTGCTGGAAGAATAAAGGAAAGCTAATAAAATACTGAGAATAAAGTGCTGCAGATAGAATCTGAGAATTTCAAATACAGAATCAAAAAGGAGGGATATAGAAGAACCTGATAACAAGAAATGAAGCTTTGTGCTAGGGACGCCAACATGTCACAGGGATGTCTGCACGTTGCGCTGTAGTCCAATCCGTATGAAAAATAAAAAATCTCTAGTCTACACCAGTTCTAGTCACTTGTACGACATAGCACCAGACAAAATACCAACCCAACAATCTCCAGGTGACATAAATGAACTTGAATAGACAAGAAATGAATAATGCAACTCAAATCAGTAAGATCAAAAATAGAAATTAGAAGATTTAAGGAAAGAGCTGACAAAAACCCACAGAGAGGGATGAAGCTTTCCACTCAAATCTGTGACTTGTAAAAAAGAAAGGAAAGTTTGTTGGGGCTGTTTGGGAGCTTGCCTTCAGGTCAAGCCCTTATTTTGGTCTTTCGACCTCCATGGGCAGCCGAGATGAGAAATAGGGACGAACAAGTGTGTGCTACTATTTTCTACGTGCGAATAGAATGGAAAACAATGACAAAATATTTTGCAAAAATAAAACTAATCTACTCAAGACAAAGTGAGCAAACTAGTATGATAACTTGGAAGAGAGAAAGGAAGGTGAGGTAACCCACACAATGCAACAAGCAACAATGGATTACATTACAATAAAGAAATAAATGAGGGTAAATGAAACCCAATCACCTGGTTAATGGAGGTGCAAACTGCCCACCTGAAGTAGAATAATCCAACAAGCAATGGTCTCACAAAACCCCACGAAGGAGCCATAGAAAAACCATCAAGATATCTCACATAAACATGTTAACAAAAGCACAACTACAAAGAATCCTTGAGAATGTACAATGGAATGCTATAGATGATCACAATGCAAGCAATACTTAACAATATTCATCAAGTTGTAGAAGAGAGCCAAAGGTTGAGTTCACCAAAAATTGCTTGAGAATTACAGAGGTAAGAATCCAAGAATGGAGAGAAAAATGAGGAAGAGGGTCAAAGAAGGCTGTTTTTGAAGGCATAGAAGCTTTACGAAGAATCTCAAACATCATTGAAGGTGGTGAGTAACGCCCAGAAATGGTCACTTGGTGCCACATAGGGGCGGGATGCTCGTGCGATGCGTGGACGTTCACGTTAAGCGCTATTGTCCAAGTGACTCTAGCTCCTGGTCACCTGAAACACCATAGGACGAAGAGAAATAACAAGACACTAAAACAAATTTTCACAAAAATAAACACAAAGGGTCAAACACAACACAAAAGCATGTGTGGTTACAAGAAAAAGGCTAAGGCAAGGCCAAAGTGAACCTAAAAACATACTAGGGGAGTGGACATCCAAAATGAGTGCAAAACGTAGTGTGAAATTGTGAGGGTATGCAATTTTTGACGTTACATTTAGCCCCCACTTTAGCTGGTTTATGACCCTAGGTGATATGCTACACTAAAGTACAGAAGGAAATAACATCATAAATATTACCTAAAAAAGGATACTATAGAGGTCGTAGAGGGTTCTTCGAGCGGAGGAATGAAGCCCCCAAGTCGAGAATCTACAAAACAGAGTATTAGACAATAAAAACCGGCACAAGAGGCAATGTCAGAACCACATATAAAATCCATGCCAAAAGGATTAGATCGGATATGATTTGCCTAAACATCAATGTTAGCAAATCATATAATTTAATGTACATTCTACCAAAATCTATAACAATCTAACACAAATCACACACAAGAAAGCAAAGAAAGTAATACAAAAGGGGCATTTTAGCACACTACGAGAGCTAGAAGGATGCCAAGTATGGTTCTAGAGCTAGCACACTATGAGAGCTAGGAACCATACCAAACTCCTGTGGGCCACAAGGACTAACAAACTACGTTGTTAGGTGACTCATAAAGAGTACCAAAAAGTAGCAAAATGGAGCACTACTGACTAGCATTGTGTCGCTAGGTGGTTCACATGTTAAACAATATCATGAATTACATGGACTAGCATGGCTAGGTAATCCTAATAAAGGTGGTCAGTCTAAGCAAGTGCATCGGCTTAGGACCACAAGCTACTGACTCTACAAGGAGCAAACGCTTCAAGGAGCATACCATCAATGTGATGTGCGTGAAAGTGAAAAGCGTAAAAGTATGCCCCTACCTTAAAATAATTGCATAAAGCATTAGTATGTAATTGATTTTAAGGTAGAATAAGGGGAAGAGAGCTTTAGAAAACATATATAGGAAGATATGTTCTGAAAGCTGCCTCAAAAAAAGGAAGGTGCTCCCAAGGAGAGGCAATCAAACCGGTGCTGCAGACATGATACACAAGGGCTTGTGTAAGCATGGTATGGCATTGAGCAACGCAAACACATCACATAAAACAAACATCGCCAAAAACACAAAGGGATCTACGTGCTTTGGGTTCAATATGCATTTATAGGAAGGGAATCATCAAGAGACAACTAAGAGAATCATCATCCTCCCCCAAGCACGTAGAACTAAGAGCACAAAGGAAGAACGTCATAGGAAATCAAAAGAAAATAAATTTTTTGGGTCAACATAGAAGGAAGCTAAATCTTCCAACGCTTTGAATCGTCCCCAAAATGTCGAAATAATCAAGTAGACAACATATAGAAGAAGGTAGAAACAAATAGAAGATGGCACAACATTTTCGTTCCTCTTGTATCCACGTGTCTACAAGGGCATCGTGGGTCCTCCAGGCAGAACTAAAACATATAAAAACATTTGTACGGGGGAAAACATGACAAGCAAGCATGCAAACACATATAAACACATGAAACAAAGGTACAACCCTCATGGGTCAGGGGTCATCAAGTCATCTATGTCCCAATCTTGGCTATCATAAGGGGACGGAGGAAGAGCTAACAAGGGGACCACATTGAGAGCAGTACAAGGAGACTTCTCTGGAACCAAATGCAGAGGATCAACAGCAGGAGTAGGATCCTTTTGAGCATCGACAGAGGCAATTGTCAACGATTGTGTGAAAATTGTGGACAATGAGGGAATATCCATGCCCGACTCAGATTCACTCTACAAGGGAGGAATCGTTTGAGTCAGTGTCAGAATACTGCACCAAACATGGCTCATCAGTGTTGTCAGCAGAAATGCGAGCACTAAGAGTTTTAGGTGGAGGAACATCCTCCACAACTGGAAGAAATGATGAAGAAGTGCTTAGAGGTGGAGGGGATGGTGGCATGTGCTTTGGCTTGCGGAATGATGGTGTAGGGTAATGCTCAGGCTTGCGTTTGGGTGTCGGACGGAGAATGCCAATGTCTATGGTAGTAGGGTGGAGGATCTTGGGGAAGATCGCATGGCGTGTGCGTTGAAATGGAACAAGAGCAGTGCAGGTGGCGCTAGAAATGACACTGACATTGGGGAAGTCTAAGGGCTTTGAAAAGGGTGACATATTAGGAATGGAAGGAAGGATGGGGTCTTCAGTAGGAGCAAAGACAACTTGCACCCTTTTAGGGTGACGTTCGTCTATGTCCAATTGAGGAGAGGAGGGGGTCGATGATGGGAGAGATTCAGGCTAGGAAGGAGGCTGAGGCTTAGGAGGGGCAAGATCAGGCGGCGGTTGCATAGGAGGATGCTTAGGGAGAGACTGTGCATCAACAACATGCTCTCAAGCTGCAGCACATCAACAACGCTTGTGATCTCTCGCAAGTTAATTTCGTCGAGTGCAAGTAAGGGCTTCTGTTGAAGGAGCCGGGGGTCTTCTGACACGGGTTCCTTTTCATCTCTTGCCTCAGGGGCAGGAGGAGGAACAAAAGGAACCACCAAGGGTTGGGAAACCATAGGGGGAGGATCCTGCAACACGAGTTGTTTTCCTTATGCCATCGAAGAGGCAGGAGGAACAGAAGCAGCCATTGAAGGTTGAGGAATCATAGGAGGGGGAGGATCTCTTAACACGAGTTGCTTTACACGTGCCGCCGAAGAGGCAGGAGGAACATGAGAAACCACCGAAGGTTGAAAAACCAAAGGAGCACGAGGTGCATGAGACTATACTGGTTGCTGACATCTGGGCATCGAGTGTGAGGCTGGAGGTGGGACTATCGAATAAAAACCAGGGGCGTGGGGACGAGGAGGTGCACTCTGCATGGGCTGCTTTCCTTTAACTACCGGTGGGGCAGTAGAAGGAACAGAAGCAACCTCTGAAGGCGGAGAGACCGAGGGAGAAGCAGCTGTGGGAGACGAAGAGGAAGGGCCACCAGACAACTGCGCAATCCGATTAGCTTTGAACTTTTGGTACAATAAGAACAAAAAGTCATTGTGTGGTTGGAGAGGCTCTATCGAGGCTGGCCAAAAGTAGTCCAATGAGAAGTTACCACGCATGGCGAGAGGCTAGAATCCGTTGTGGCGGATTGTGTGCACTATGCCATCATGCGGGAACTTTAAACACTTGTGAACTATGGAAGGGATCGCTCTCATAAAAGCAAGCCATGGATGACCTAGCTTCAGATGAAAATGGTTTGAGGTAGGGATGATCGAAAAAGGAACGTCCAGGGTCTTTGGTTCAACCTAGACAACAAGGGTGAGCGAACCCATGGTAGGACGAGACATCCCATCATGTGACCATATGTAGACCACTGATTTCTCATACATGTCTTTATACAGTTCATGTATGTATAGAAATTCCTCCGTGATGACATTTGCCATGCATACGGGGTCATTTAGAACAGCCTTTACAGGTTTCCCATTGACCTTGGTGGAAATGTACAGAGGACCATCGTATACATGCATAGGCACATCGATGGGGGAGAAAGAAATGATAGGTTTAGGAATAGAACGCTCTCAAGTAGGGAAAGGGCGAATGTCCACCATCCCTACCATTTCGGCAAAGGAGGAAGAGGACACATCAACGGTCTTATCTAGCACCACAGATGAGGACAAAAGATCATTGAAATTGGAGGAATGGCGAGGTAAGGGATTTGTGTAGATTTGTAGGTTTTGGTTAGGCGGAGCAATAAACTTGTTTCCTTTGTCATTAACTCTAGCTACCTAGATAACGTTTTGATTGATGCAGTCTTGACAATATGTTTAAGATGTAGATATCTTTCAATGTCATGCCCTAGAACACGATGAAACTGACAAAAGGCCTTAGGGTCATAAGAAGGCTGTTGTAATGTCCCCATTTTGAGCTAAGTAATGATTTCTAGTTTGAGTTGTTTCTATACATGGAGAACCGGAATGTTGGTTTATGTCTATACATGGAGAACCGAAATGTTGGCTCAACTAGCATTTAATTTGGTATTGGCTAAGTATTTGCAGGAGAGATTATTCTATGTCATAGAGGTTATTGGAGAATGCAATATTCAAATTGTATTTTCAATCATTTTGATAGATTATGGGAAAATGAAATCCTTAATTGCATTTTTCCTCTAATTGAGTTTTATGGAGTTGTTGATGGAATAAGGTGATGCATTCGCCCACGAGGAAAATAGGTCCAAGCTAATTCCAACCGCCTAAGGAGATGATCGACTAGCATGAGATGGATTTACATTGTTTGAAGAGCAAATACATTGGATCATGGTCCCATATGATACCAACGGCTATCTAGGAGGGTGATTGTCATTAATGAGTTCATTTGCATTGTTTAGAGTGCTAACGCCTTGTGCAATGAGGCGATTCTATTGGATCATGTGCCAATGAGAAGAATCGATACAAGAGGCATTTTAATAATGTTTGAAGATTTTTAAATGATGCAATGCTAACCGCCAATCTTGAAGGAAGGATTTTAAATGCCAACGGCCAAGTATAGGATCGACGCCATGAGGAGAAGAGGTTTTAAATGTAAAACTCATGAATTCAATGCCAAATGTCTAGTTGACTATGCCACCTATGCATTCGCCCAGCCATATGAAGGATTTTAAATGATTGTTTGCAAGCATTTCCAGCCGCTGCCTTTGTTAGAGGGAGTTCATTGCTAGAGGATCGATCCATATGTGAAGTAGATGTATTTCATTTAAAACAATTAAAGATTGATTTTAAATGATTGAGTTCATAGATGTAATTCATTTAAAATGATTCAAGACTCTTGTTCTTCATTGGTGGAATTCAAGCTACATTCCAAAATGTCAAATAAGAGGAATGCCTATCCTTGGAGAGGATAAATAGAGCTCTTGAAGATCAATTGGGAACTATTGATGATTTGGTATGTTTTCTATGTCTTTTGTTTTAGCTGAGAATTCCGATTTTCAGTTTATTTGCAAGGAGATGACCCCTTGTTTGATATGGTGATGACCCCATATCCTTGTGTGAGGTGTTATCATTTAGATTTCACCATTAGTGCTTGAATTTGCAGGTTTTGTGGATCATTTGGAGTGAATTGGATATCATTGGAACCCTTGGTCATTGTGGAGTTGAGCCAAGGTAGTCAATTTGACAAAAAGAAGCATTTTAGTGAAGATTTGATATGAATTTGAGTTCTGATTTTTATGACAGCCAATTGGGTATTTTATTTCAGGGTTCATATGCATGATTTGATTGAAGATCTTGATAATTGAAGACCTCGGAAACATCATAGAGGCTGAATATTGCATTGAGGAGTCAATCGCTTGGCTAAGGAAGAGCATTTTGTCATAGTTTTGGCTTTTACAATATTTCTGGGCATATATACATTTTATATCAGTCATAGCAGCAGTAGATATATTGTTATCAGTCCATTATTTGTTTTCATAGAAGGCTGCAACAGTGACATGGTCTCATTGATCATTTACCATTGATAGTGCTTGATATTCTAGGGTTTGGAGGACAACTGGATGTTATTTTCATAATGTATTCAAGTCTGATATGACTGATACAGTGACTGTAATTTCATGACATCAGTGTGTTACTTGATGTTATTTCATTTCAAATCAATGAAGATGCAAAGGGTTTGATAGCTTTCATATATGTTGATGTATTTTGATGTTTTACATTGATTGGTGCAAGAAATCTTATCTAAAATTTGAGAAAATATTTCAGTCATTTGTAGTAGGGTCTTTACAGCTGTAAGGGTTTACGGGTGTCTAAGGGACGGATGGGCGACAACTGCACTAAATTGTTGTTTAGGAGCTATTAAAAGATGGAATAAAAACTCATTAAGAGGAGTGAATTTGTGATTATTTTGTTGTTTAGAAGGAGAGACGGCTAGAGCAACTAGTGAAGGTGCTGAAGCCACTGCATTGTTGATTATTGTTGAAGAATTAATTTTGAAGAAATTTTAATTCTTTTTTGTAATTATTAAATGAAGAAGAGGCACCAGACTGCCCAATAGAAGCCGATGAGGTAGGAACCTCAAATTGGCTAATTGACTATTGGTAATCACGGAGTGTCGTGCATAAATGTGCAAAAGATGGATATTTCATTAACAAAATCTTATCCCTGATTAGAGGCTGCAGGTTTCCAATGAAAACCCATGGCACGTCTGAATCCAATAGGGCATAAGGTATTTGCAAGAACAAAGCTTGATACCCACAGATGAAATTAGTAACCTTCTTGTTGACTCTGACGACAATAGACGAGGTTAGTGAAGGTGACCTGCAGCCCAATGTTGGCCTCGAAGTGTTGCAAGAACTGATTGACAATCTGCTCAAAAGAAATAGAATGATCAGGAAGAGAGAAAAACCAATCCAACATGGTGTCTTTCAATGACCGCGGGAATAACTTTGCTAACAATGCATCTTGAAAGATAAATCATTGCACAAGGCAGTGAACGCAGAGACATGCATCTGGGGATCACCTTTCCTAGAATACTTTTCGAAACGTGGTGCCTCAAAGCCTTGAGGGAAGGGGGTAGCAAGAATAGTGAGTGATAGCGGACCGCGTCTACAATAGGCGGGAATAAGAGGTTGTGTCTGCAATAGGCCGGAATAAGAAGCAAGTTGTTGTTGCAAGGAACCAATGTTCTGGAGAAGTTGGTTAATGACGAGGTTAGTGGTATGCATGGGCGCAAAAATAGGAGCATTGACAAGGGTAAGGGGTAGCTGCTTAGAGGCTCCAAGGGCACCAATAGGCAAAGTAAATTGCAAGGGACACGAAGGTAGAACAAACCCATATTGGTTTATGGGATTTGCATCGAAGCCAGATGAACTAGCACCCACACTTCTTGTTGCGCAATGCTAATAGTCATGTATGAAGATGTGAATGTTTGTGTACATGAAGTAGCCATTGGAACTGAAAGCTGATTACCTGTGATATTGGAATGAGAGTCTTGAGCTCCCAAACAGTAGCTTGCCAATGGTGGAGTATTGTTGTACATGATATGGGCAAATACCACGGAGGAAGTCAAGACCATTGGGATGATTAGTTAACATGGAGCGGATAGCCTCGACTAAAGGAACAACAGCACTAGGTAAGTTCTCATAAGCCAGATGGTCTTGGTAGTCCGCCAGGTGACGGTCTAACTCATAGATCTGCTCTAGTGGGACACTACCTAATGTAGCCTCATGGTCACAGGCTGTCTTAGTGTCATGATAGTTAGGCACTGGGAGAGTCACTGCTGAAGAAAGAAGAGTGGTTACAGTAGTATTCTAAGAGAAGTTTGTAAAGTCCGGTGCCAACCTAATTGGAGTTTTAGGGGCATGGGAATGAGCCACTGCATCTTGTTGCAAACTTCTATGGAGGATATAAGCTGAATTAGCTAATTGGGTCGTGAAGCTCATAAACTAGGTTTCGGCCCCACAACACAATGAAATATGATGAACTTGATGTTTTTAAATGTTGAGAAAAATGTTTAAGAAATGTCAGGTTCACCAAATGTAGAGGAAAAATCACACCTTGACCAAAATGTATTAGCCAAGGGAATTTTCCACTACAACTACACTAGGATCTATTTTAGTTTTGCTATCTACTTGTTTTCGACAGACTAACGTTCACAGACCCTTTTTGCGCTAAAAGATGTAAATAGAAACTATGCCAACTACTGGAAGAATAAAGGAAAGCTAATAAAATACTGAGAATAAAGTGCTACAGATAGAATCTAAGAATTTCAAATACAAAATGGAAAAGGAGGGCTATAGAAGAACCTGATATCAAGAAATGAAGCTTTGTGCCAGGGATGCCAACATGTCACAGGGACGTCTGCATGTCGCGCTGTAGTCCAATCCATATGAAAAATAAAAAAATATCTGGTCTGCACCACTCCCAGACACTTGTACGGCATAGCACCAGACAAAATACCAACCCAACAGTCTCCAGGTGACAAATGAACTTGAATAGACAAGAAATGAATAATGCAACTCAAATCAATAAGATGAAAAATAGAAATTAGACAACTTAAGGAAAGAGCTCACAAAAGCCCATGGAGAGGGATGAAGCTTTCCACTCAAATCTGTGACTTGCAAAAAAGAAAGAAAAGTTTGTTGGGGCTGCTTGGGAGCTTGCTTTTAGGTCAAGCCCCTATTTTAGTCTTTCAAGCTCCACGGGTAGCCGAGATGAGAAATACAGACAAACAAGTGTGTGCTGCTATTTTCTATGTGCAAATAGAATGGAACAACAATGACAAAATATTTTGCAAAAATAAAACTAATCTACTCAAGTCAAAGTGAGCAAACTTGTATGATAACTTGGAAGAGAGAAAGGAAGGTGAGGTAACCCACACAATGCAAACAACAACAATGGATTACACTACAATAAAGAAATAAACAAGGGTAAATGAAACCCAATCACCTGGTTAATGGAGTTGCAAATTGCCTAGCTGAACTAGAATAATCTAGCAAGCAATGGTCTCACAAAACCCCACAAGGGAGCCACAAAAAAACCCTCAAGAGATCTCACATGAACATGTAAACAAAAGCACAACTACAAAGGATCTTTGAGAATGTACAATGGAATGTGGTAGATGATCACAATGCAAGCAATACTTCACAATATTCATCAAGTTGCAGAAGAGAGCCAAAGGTTGAGTTCACCAAAAAATGCTTGAGAATTAGAGAGGTAAGTTCAAAATCTAAGATTAGAGGAAAAAATGAGGAAGAGGGTCAAAGAAGGCCGTTCTGGGAGGCGCAAAGGCGTTACGAAGAATCTTAGACATTGTTGAAGGTGGCTAGTAACGCCCTGAAATAGTCACTTGGTGCCACATAGGCGCGAGACTTTAGCGTGACGCACAGACGTCTATGCTAAGCACTAGCGTCCAAGTGACTCTAGCTCTTGATCACATGAAACACTATAGGACGAAGAGAATAACAAGACACCAAAACAGATTTTCACAAAAATAAACACAAAGGGTCAAACACAACACAAAAGCATATGTGTGGGTTACGAGAAAAAGGCTAAGGCAAGGCCAAAGTGAACCTAAAAACATACTAGGGGAGCGGACACCCAAAATGAGTGCAAAACATAGCGTGAAATAGTGAGGGTATGCAATTTTCGACATTACACTTGTATGTAATCATTTGAGTAGTTAGTTGCAAGTCATTAATAAGGTTGTTGAACTTCCATTAATGAGTTGGTTGTAACAAGAAATTTCTTTAATCTATATAATATGACACTCTCAATGAGATGCACACCAATTTCTCTCAATCTCATTTCTTCAATTTTTACTGGCATTGGTATGAGAGCCAAATTGTTGAGGAAGCCTAGTCAATCAAGTACAATACCGGTCGTATGGAATTCGAAGGTTGGGAAGGGAGAAGGTTGCAAGGCACACACTAAATCTGAGGTAAAGTGTGGAGAAGAATCACAACATAATTTTCTAAGGTCACAAGTCGCAATCACTAGGAGATGAATCTCAACCATTGGTGATTGAGGCATTTGCAGGCATGAATTCAAGTTGCAGGGAGTCAAAAATCTTGATTTTTACTAGTTGAAGGATATCAAATCAAAAGCTCGCAAAGGAAAGTTGTTTGAAGGTTGTATTTTGCATCAATCTTGTCACAAGTTTGTAGTTGTGACTAAAGAAAACACAGTCGCAAGGGCATGTGGAAGTCGTGAAGGAGACAAAGGATTGTGGGTTTGAAAATCATCTAGTCCTAGGCATTTATAGTTGCACATGGGGCACGCAAACAAGTCATGGAAACCAATAAAATCATGAGCATCTATAACTTGTAGGCACCTGTTAATCACGGGGACTATCACGATTTGGTCATGCGGGACTCTAGAGAGCACGACATTTATCAGTCGCATTAGTCATGGGCAATAGTATTTCGTGGTATAGTCACGAGGTTAGATGTTTGAATGGGAGTCCGTGTGGATGGGTTTTATTGTAGTCACCGAAGTTTGGACTCTGGAGAACATCAATAATTTCGAGTATTTACAAATTTCTTTCAATTTCCTTGCAACTACAAATAGTTTTTGATATATAGTAATAGTCAAGGATTTTAGGTATTCTTCAACAGTTTGCACATAATTTTATATATTTGGTCTATGAAATTAGTAAAGCTTGAATTCAAATTATTTGGGTCAATATATTTTTAAAATTTCGAGATCAAAGACGAACTTTTTTGGGTTAGATTAAAGGGGTTGTTTGGGTTTGAATCTTGTGTCTATATATCCTTGTTTTCAATGGCAAATATTTAGAATCTTGTTTTACCAGATAGCTACAAGTTGAATGGTCAAAATTTTAATATATGGAGTCACAGAATACTCAATATTGCTAAGTATCAGATATGTGATAGAATACTGTTAGGCATCGAGACTAGGCTAGCCAACAATTAGGATGACTTTCACAAACGTCAAAGGGAAGCCCTATTATTTCTAAAGTAATTTGTGCTTGATTTAGTTCTTGAGGTTCATATGCTACACTTGCTAGTGCATTGTGGGGTAGTTTGAAAGATAAGTAACAAACTTTTGAAAAATGTAGGGTCTTGTATTTAAAACATTTGTTGTTTTCTACTAAATTGATTGAGGATGGGTTTTTGTTAGAGCATCTTTGAAACTCAAGATTTTAGGGATCAACTTGTTGCAATTAACAAACTAGTGGATGAGGAAGATATGGTTGCTTTTATTATCAAGAGTTTGTTGCTCTCCTTTGAGACTTTTGTGGAGTCTTTGAACCTGTTGGCAGAAAGCCAAACTTTGACCTTTGACAAGGTCAATTTATATTTGTTGTAGAAGGAACGTTGATAAGAACAAATGAGTGAAGTTGTTTTTGGGAGTTTACAAAGTGCGCTTGTTGCATGGTTTTAGGGTACAAACTATAGTTTTACTTCCATTTCACAATCATGAAGAAAGGTACAATGCTTCTATTGTCATAAATTTGGGCGTTTGCAAAAAGAGTGTACGAGAAGACAATATGATCTATTCCACAAGCCACAGAATGAAGCTAATGTGTTGGTTACTACTAAAGAAGACTATGATGAGGAGTTTGCATTGATGGCTTTTTTAGACAATGTTAAAAGTAGCTGCTAGTTTTTTGATTTAGGTGCATCCAGAGCTTCGCGTGTCGAAAGGACTAATATGTCAAGTTTATTGCTGATTATAGTCACAGGATTTTGTTTCGCTTGGTGATGGCAAGTCACATACAGTTGAAAGGATAGGTGATGTGAGAATTGCATTCAAAATGGCATCATACTTTTAGTACGGAATGCTAGGTATGTTATAGGATTGAAGAAAAAATTACTTTCTATTAGCTAGATTACAAAAATTCTTAACGTTGTAGTTCAATTTTGTGGGACAAAGTGCATTTTTTCTGATGTGAAATACGATAAAAAAATTGCACTAGGCATTAGGCTAGGAGGTGTGTACAAAGGTTTATACAAACTTGTTGATCTTGCTTTGTATGCTACACCAAATGAAACTTGGTCCGGTCATAAACCTAAGGAGGTCAGTTCAAAAGCTAGTATTGTGGTGCCATTGACAAATGTACCTTCCAATTCATAAGGTATTCCAGTGCATTAGCCTTTGGGTGGTTCTCCACCTATGTATCAGCAAAAAAAATGAAGTCTCCATTTTGGCTAAGGTTCAATCCATACAGAGTTCGTTTCCAGTTGAGACTTTGTCTTCGTAGCATCCACCTGTTGTGCTATAGAGGCCCCATTGGTATTTTGAAGGTGAGCACAATGTCAACTTTCCAAAATCAGATGCACCACCTTGGAGGATAGACAAACCAATTGATCATTCTGTAGCAGAGCATGTTCATTTTGTTCTTTTTGCATATCTTTATCAAGTGCCTATTGTCATGAAGGTTGCTTGTGCAAATATTTTTTCCCATTCCTACACATCTCAAGAGCCATATTATAAGTTTAATGACTAAACCTCAAGATCCTTCCAATTTAGATTATTAGTATAATGATATAATAAAGTGTATGTTTACACTTGTATGTAATAATTTAAGTGATTAGTTGTAGACTATTAATAATGTTGTTGTAAGGTTGTTGAATTTCCATTAATGGGTTATAACAAGAAGTTTCTTGAATCTATATACTACGACACTCTTTCCATAAGATGCATGCTAGTTTCTTTCAATCTCATTTTTTTTGGTTTTTACCAACAAAATATATGAGAAGAGGAAATTGTAAATTGTTGTAACTTGCATGGATATGTAATTTTTGATGATTTTCAATCTTCATAATATAATCATACTTATCAGTTGTTGTATTCACATGGTGATGATGCGATATTGTACTTTTCATAGTTTGCAAACTCAGATTCAACTTAGACTCAGTAGACCAAATTTTTTTGACTTGGCAAAAACTCAACAACTTAAAATACTTAAATTTTTCAAAAAAACATAAATTTTATGCAAAACACAACTACTAAATGTACCAAATGAGTTTGGCAAGGGCCTGGGGGCAGTGCCCTTGGCGTGTTCACTGTCGCGATAACAAGCCCAAATGAAGACCTTCAAAACCACACATACCTTCATGGCACACACCATTTTCATAATTTTCTAAAAGGCAAAAAACAATACTTATAAAGCCAAAAAACAATGTTTTTGGACCATTTAATCCACGTTTTTGATGCATGGCGCGAGTTGTAGAGTCAGACTCACCAAGTACCTTGCGAGTATGCCACAAAACTCATGTAAACTCTTGGCGGTAGAAACTCGTGAGTTTACTTTGCGAAAACTCGGGGCAGGAAAATAATGGCGAGTACTTGGCAACTTGTCGAGTTTGCGAACTATGGTACTCTCTGTATTCAAATCTAATAGAAAACACTTCCACAATGTTTTACATATTCATTTTGCATAAAAATGTTTTTTAAAGAATTCAAGTATTTTTTAAGTTGTTGAGTTTTGCCGATTTTTTTGAGTTGTCGAGTCTAAGTCAAATTTGGGTTTGTTGAGTTTTGTTAGATTGCGAGTTTTTGAACTATGGTTTCACTCACCTTTAGCAGCTTCAATTTTGAGAATGATTTAAATATGGCTTGTGACATGTGATAGTTGGTGATGAACATTTGGATCTATTCAGTCTTGGCATACACCTATTTGATCCAATCGATTTTGCTACTCAAAATTTGTAACATTAGGTTGAGTGAGTGGACAATACAAGATGTCCAAAAGATGCGTAAATAGCATGCCTCAACCAACAAACCAACAGCTCTGCAATTTTTTGCATTGCCCATTATGACTTGTACAATGATTTTAGAGCCCACTTCCTCAATGGCTCGTATGAGCATATCAGCAATAAATTTTGCATCTTTCACCTACCCCTCACAATTCACGACTTTTAAAAAACATTGCTCCTTTAGGGAACATTGCAATCATATTGATCAAGGGCCGATTTTTTACATACTTCTATCCATCAGAATGATGGACACCCTGTCTTGATCCTTGAATCTCCAATGGACTGCAATGAATCTCCTACAAATTTCACCTCCTTTCCAATAAGATGTTGTGCACCTTCTCAAAATCCAGGCCCTTGTTCCCTTTTGGAGTCTCATTCATTTTCTTTGCTATTTCTTGCCAATATGGTGATTAAACAATGTTGAAAGACAGTCCATTTGCATACACATCTTGCATTGTGTTGATCGACAATCTCTTGGCATTCTATTTGGGAATGCCTTTTCCAATGGCCCCTTTGTTCGCATGTGTAGTGGGCTTTTCTTCTTGTGTGGCCAACATTGGTGGCTTTCTGTAATGTCCCTTTTTGGACCATTTCAACATTCTTGGAAAGTTCCGAGATTCTTGGAGAATGCCAACTTCATCGGAAAGGAATTCTGACAATGGTAGTGAGTTTAGGAATTCATGATGAGTCCAATGGTACTTTCCAGATGCAGTTTCGACATTTTGGGAGCTCTCCACACTTCTTGGAGAAGTTTGCTACTTTTGGAAAGCACCAATTTTCATAAAGATCGATATCCTGAGAACTTAAGAACATTTTGGTTTGGTCAGAATTCATAGTTGGATCATTTTAATATTTTCTGTAACTTTGGGTGAATGTGCGGAAAATAATTTAAAATTAAATTATAAGTCGTTCTAAGTTATTTTTAAGGATTGCTTATATTTAATTAATTATTAAGCTAAACAAAGGAAAATTAATTAAGTGATTTTATAAAGTGTCAAAAGTGAAATTCATTTTCAAAAGGGGACACTTTATAATTTGAACGGGAAAATAAAAAGAAATAAAAGAAAATAAAGTATTTCCCCTCGAAAGGTTATAAAAGGAGGATTTGGAGGAAAAGTAATTCATTCTTGATTGTTCATTTTGGTGAAACCGTCTTTGAGAGTCTGAGCTATTATTCAGCTATTCAGCCTAGGATGAAAACCCTAAGGTGAATATTGGCTTCGTGGATGAAAACCCACCTAGTCAATCCTCGGCGAATTCATCCAGAGTTCACATGTGTGCAGATTGATGCAGATTTGAAGATTGTGCAAGAAAGATATATTATTTTCATCCAGTTTGGTGTTTGCTTCTCGTGGTGATTAATTGACAGATTATTTGAAGATTTGCAAGCAAATATCAAATATGTGTTTGGTGCTGTAAGGGTTTCAAAACCCTAATTTTGGTGAGATGCTTCCAACATTGTTTGTGTTGGAGATTTTGGTTTGAATGATGCTTGGAAGCCTTTCTTATATGAAGTCAGCTTCTCTTGGAGCATTTTCTTTTCTTTTGGTGCTGGCTACCCTGCTACATATAGTTTTTGTTGTTGTTGTTCATCCTCTATTGCTGCTGTTTACAAGACAAAATCAGACATTTAAGGAGCTGTTCACACTTTTATATCAGCATAGTATTCATTTCCAGTGTATTTGGCATCATTTTGGAGGTTAGAAATCAAGTATTCTACATGTTTGTACTTTTGATTTTCTGAAACAACAATCTATATTGTTCATTGTAATCATTTCCAGCTCTCTAGAAAGGTTGCCAACTATTTGAGGAAATGTCTATATGAAACCTGTGAGTATTGTCATGATTTTATAATGGATTTATGAATTAGAAATTTTCGCTGCAGCTGTTCGAAGTGTTTGCATTCAGAAATACTTAATAACATATTGTATGTGAAGTGTTTGATGGAATGTCCACAAGCTAGAAATCAGAAATATTGAAAGTTTGAGTTCAAAATTTGTGTTAGGGACATTAAAGTGGTATCAGAGTTGGTTTTCCTGCCAGCCTGTTGGTGTTTAGTCTTCTATTGCAGATTTTAGTGAGCATGACAGTTTTATCAGCAATTTGAAGGCCGTGTGGTGACCATTTTCGGATTTCTTTCGCTTACATATATTCAGTGATTTCATTTCAGCAGTTCAGAAACTTGGTTTTCATTTAATCATGGAAGATAGAAAGGCAACAGATTCCTTGCTTGAAGCTCTTAGGCAAAGCCAGGATGAATTGGAAAGAACATTTTAAAAGATGTTTGGGAAAAAGGAGCCTAAATTGAAAGAAAATTTGTGTGAAAAGCTTTACAACGCAGGGAAGAAACTTGAATCTCTGCATTGGTCAAAAGATGATGTTCTCAGCGCTTTGGAGGAAGTAGAGAATTGTTTATACATGGTTGATCAGTCACCTTTTCAAGTAATGCAACTAGCTATGACTCCTTCAGTGACTTCTTTGGATACGCTAGAGTTGTTGAGACACCAAGACAAAGATGTGAGACTTACAGTTAACTCTTGCCTTAGTGAAATTATGAGAATTATAGCTCCTAAAATTCCATACAATGATGACATAATGAAAGAGGTACGTCAGCTGATGGTGGAAAGTTTTCAAGGTTTGGATGATATCATAAATCCTTATTTTGCTAAGAGGGTAACAATATTAAAAACATTTGCAAAAATCAGATTTGATAACATCATGTTATCTATTGGTTGTGAAGAGGTTATTTTTTATTATGTCTCTGATTTTGGATGAGGATGATGACATCTCTAAGCTATTGTTAACTAACCTATTGGCTGTTTGGAGGAAGGAGCAGGATGTTTCACCGGCAGCACGTGAATTGTCAGAGATTGGTTAAGCAACATGTTGAAAAATTGAAAAATCATTTGACAAAAGATGATTTGTTTTCTTGTGGTCTACAAATTACAGGGCATCCTAAAATAAGTAAGAATCAAATGAGGAGAGAACAACGTTGTTTCACATGTCAAGAAATTTGGACACCTAGTCACACATGTGGGAACAAAGAAGATGAATCAGTGACTTCCGTCACATGTTTATTCCAGCAGAGTGATAATGAGAACAAAGAAGAAATCGAGATAATAGAGCTTGAGGTAGAAGGTAAGACAACATCAGAAGTCTCTGAAGTTATGACAGGATGGAGCTCCAAAGTGATCCAGATGAAGGGTATGCATATGATAAGAATTTTGAAGTCATTAATGATGATATAGGGACTGCAAAAAATTCCAAATTAACATATAATGATGAGCACTTAGATCAATCCAGTGAAGCTTTTTCAGTAATTGAAGGAGAGGCACATGAGACCTATGATGACACCGTTGGAAGGTATGGAGAAAATGCTGATTTTTATATGCTTACTAATAGCAGTTCATTATCTTTGCATGATTTTGGCATTCATAAAGAAGATTGGAAGAAACAAATGTTGGTGACAGTTGAGAATGAAGTGCGTGTCCTAACAAGGTTGGATAACATGAAAAAGTTTCTTGAAGAATTAATGCAAAATGTGAAGAGTGAACAACATGAACAAACTATCACTATTGCAGATTTACAAACAGTCAAGAGTGCAATGGAAATAATGAAATCTGAATATTTGCATTTGATTAAAGACAGGGATGTGGCCATCAAATTTGCAAATGAAGCCTTAACTGCAACCAAGGAAATGAAGGTAAGAGTTGATGAGCTCACCTTTGAGCTTAATTCAACAAAGGACGCATTAGAAAGTATCCAAATGGCACTAATGGAAACAAAAGATCAGCTTGCCACTACAAAACAATTCAGGGAGCAAGAGTATGAAGAAAGAGCTAAGGAAATCGAGTAGGTAATTGATGAGCTTGATAGTCTTCAAGAGGAATTTGATTTAGAGCATCTTCCAAAGAAATTAGAAGGTTGCATGTACAGGTTTGGGTCAACAAGAAGACGGGCTTGAGCAAGAGGAAAGAAATAATTTTCAATCTTTTGGTAACCCTCTCTTTGAAATGGATGCAGAATTATCTTTTGATAACCCACTAATTGTGATGAATGATGAAACATTTTCTGATTCTAGTAACTCAGCTTATGACAATCACAAAATATGGAATCCAGGGGATTTTTGAGACATATGTCACCAAAATTTGAAGTAGAGCAAGCAATGGGTTTACACAAAATGCAGAAAGGAAATAAAGTTCCTCCTGTGGAACATATTATTTCTACAATGCACTTTTTGATAGATACCATTCTTTTTGCTCCTATGGTGGTTAATGATCCATTTAAAAAAAAAAAGCAACAAACGTGGATCATAGTGTTGAAAGGAAACTAACCTTTTTGCAGACTAGTATAGAAGATGTAGTGAGGACCCGGGAAATGTGTTACGAATGGCTAAGGAGGGCTAAGGAAGCCAAGTTGATAGCAACTCAAGGAAAACAACACCTACAGAAAATTTAGAAAAAGATTGTTCACACGGATCATGAAAGGCAAGTTTTTAGACAACAACTAGGTGCATTTCTTCATCAAGCTTCAGCACCTCAAAGGAAAGAAATTATGATGGTAGAGTATGAAGAAAAATCAGATTTGCAGGAATTTGAAGACAACTTTAATTCTAAATCTCTTAAGTTCCAATATAGTGGAATTGATGCAAATTTTTCTAAGACAACAAAATAGGAAGGTAAGCTCTTCGTTCATTTTTATGACAGCTCAAAATATGAAATGAATGTTTCTAATCAAGAAGCTTATGAGGTGGAGTTCCAGGTTGGCCTTGTTGAGAAGTATGCATTTGAGAGGAGTGCCTCAAAGAATATTAATGTTGGTTTTCAGTGTGCTGAAATATCCAGATCAACAACTAATGATGAGCAAGCTGTTTATCTTCATGATTTTGGTTCAAGGCATGGAGGCAATGATGTTGGGAGAAGTTTGAAATTATTACAGCTCCTCCATCTTACTCAAATTTGTTGTCATAAGGAGGTTGAAAGAATTCAAATGCATCTGCACATAAGAGTATGGAACCCAAGTATTTCATTGAAACCTCTGATATCAAGAACAAAGGGCTGTCTTCAATGTAGAAATTGCAGTTTGTTAGTTAGGACAGCAGCAATTTTCTCATTTCATTTGATTTCATCTTTTAACATTGGCATTTGTGATAAGTTAAATCAATATGGGACTGATAGCACAATTTGGAGAAGATTGTTTGACAGAATTGAGGAGGATAGAAAATCTATAGCGTCTTGTTGTATCAGAGTGGTGCAGCGAAAACATGATGGAGCATTCTTCAGGTTAATTTGGGATCCTGGAATCACATTGGGTTTTATCTGGGATCAATCAGTGATTGAGTTGGCATTGCTTGAGGACAAGCAATCTTGGGAAGGGAGGACTGTAATGTCTATTTTCAGACCATTCCAACATTCTTGGAAAGTTCCAAGATTTTTGGAGAACGCCAATTTCATCGGAAATAAATTTTGACAATGGCAGTGAGTTCAGGAATTCATGATGAGTCCAATGAGTCGAATGGTACTTTTCGGATGTAGTTTCGACATTTTGGGAGCTCTCCACACTTCTTGGAGAAGTTTGCTATTTTTGGAAAGCATCAATTTTCATAAAGATCGATATTCTGAGAACTTAAGAATATTTTGGTGTGGTCAAAATTTGTAGTTGGATCATTTTAATATTTCCATAACTTAAGGTGAATGTGTGGAAAATAATTTAATTAATTAAATTATGAGTCATCCTAAGTTATTCCTAAGGATTGCTTATATTTAATTAGTTATTAAGCTGAACAAGGGAAAAATAATAGTCACTTTATAAAGTGTCAAAAGTGAAATTTATTTTAAAAAGGGGACACTTTATAATTTGAAGTATCTCCCCTCGAAAAGTTATAAAAGGAGGATTTGGAGGAAAAGTAATTCATTCTTGATTGTTCATTTTGGTGAAACCCTCTTTGGGAGTTTGAGCTATTGTTCAGCTATTCAGCCTAGGACGAAAACCCAAAGGTGAATATTGGCTTTGTGGACAAAAACCCATCTAGTCAATCTTCGGTGAATTCATCCAAAGTTCATAGGTGTGCAGATTGATACAGATTTGAAGAAGATTGTGCTAGAAAGATATATTATTTTCATCCAGTTTGGTGTTTTCTTCTCAGGTTGATTAATTGACAAATTATTGGAAGATTTGCAAGCAAATATCAAATATGTTTTTGGTGTTGCAAGGGTTTCAAAACCCTAGTTTTGGTGAGACGCTTCCAGCATTGTTTGTGTTGGAGATTTTGGTTTGAATAAGGTTTGGAAGCCTTTCTTATATGAAGTCACAGCTTCTCTTGGAGCATTTCCTTTTCTTTTGGTGTTGGCTGCCCTGCTACATATAGTTTTTTTTTTTGTTGTTCATCCTCTGTTGCTGCTGTTGACAAGGCAAAATGAGACATGCAAGGAGCTGTTCACACTTTTATATCAGCATAGTATTCATTGCCAGTGTATTTGGCATCATTTTGGAGGTTAGAAATCAAGTATTCTACATGTTTGTTCTTCTGATTTTCTGGAACAGCAATCTATATTGTTCATTGTAATCATTTCCAGCTCTATAGAAAGGTTGCCAACTGTTCGAGGAAATTTCTATATGAAATCTGTGAGTATTGTCATGATTTTATGATGGATTTATGAATTAGAAATTTTAGTTGCAGCTGTTCTAAGTGTTTGCATCTAGAAATACTTCATAACATATTGTATGCAAAATGTTTGACGGAATGTCCACAAGCTAGAAATCAGAAATATTACAAGTTTGAGTTCAAAATTTGTGTCAGGGACATTACACTTTCTACCACAACTAAAGGAATGCTAAGAGATAGGAAAAGAGGGGCCTTCCTTAATCGAGATCCTTGCTTTGCCAAATGATGACTTTTACAAGGGTGAATTTGGGTCTGTTTTGAAGTGGGATTGGCCCATGGAGCTAGAACTAGCTGCCATTGTAATCCCTATGGCCACAAGTTTGGAAAACAACACATTTTAATCAAATGAAAACAATTTATAAAACAAAAGAGTTTGTTTATAGAAAGAAAAAACGAAATAAAAAAAAACCAAAAAACATACTTCAAATCCAAGAGTCTTCCTCCACGATCTCTTTGGCAGTGAATGGCCTCTTGCATGTGCATAGAAATATCAATTCAACTTTTTTGGAACCTTCAATAATCAACTTTCAGCTCTATATGTGCAACGACAAGCAAGAATGAAAGTTCACCAAATGTATTTGGTTTGTGTGTTTTGTTTTTGAAATGAGGTAAATGTGTTTGTTTTTGTGCTTTAAGTTGTTTTGAGGTCCAATTTAAGGTTTATGGTTAGGTTTTTAGGTTGACCGGTCAACCTATGAGGTCAAAAAAGCAAAAAGGAGGTAAAAGATTAAAAAACCCCATGGTTTCCTGCCATTAAGGGCGTGGTCCGGTGGTTAAGTCACTCGGTTGTAGTGGCGGCCACCAGAGTTAAAACCCCCGCTGGGCCAACAAGCTCGCAGGCTTTACGCCTTCGTTGGGCCAACGAGCTCATGGGTTTGAAGTGTTCCTTCTTGGGGATGAGGTCCCCCGTGTTGTGGCCTCACCGGTTCATCGCTCCGGGCAAAAGCATTAGTGTGGAGCTGGAGGGCATGTCGCGCCAGCGTCGCTGGTCACATTAAAAAGTTTACCAAGCGCATTAAAAAAAAAAACCCATGGTTTCCTGCAGGTTCATGCTTGGTGCAGCCGTTGGGCCCTAGGTTCGTCATGGGCATACCTGGCTGAACCCAGGGCCCAATGCAGTGCCATGTCTGCACCCACAATGGACTGGGTCATGAACCCGACCGGGATCTGGGCTTTTGTAGAATGAACCAGTAACATAGCAAAAATTCTACTGAAACATTTGTAGGAAGAAAAATTGATTGAAAATTAATAATTTTTTATCCAATTAATTTTGGGGTCAGAGAAAAGAAATTACAATTAGACTTGAGGATGCTGTGTTAGAGGGGCATCTTCAGATGAAGAGGAATGAAAAAAATAACTCAAAACATCTAATTTTTTAGGCACCATAAGCTAGTATTCTCACTTTCTAAATTGCAGATCAAATGATGTCCAAAGTTAGGAATAAATAGCTAGGGATTGGTGTATATTTTATTTAGCCCTTAAAAGTTGGTGCAGGGCAGAGAGGCTTCACAATTTGGTAGACAATTACTTCGTGGCATTGTGCTTCAAGTACCATGTATTGAAAAAAGTTTGCAAGCTGTATCTGGATTAAAATTTGAAAAAAAAGTAGTAACTGAAACAAAAACCAATGAAAATGTGAAGAAAAAGTACTAGCCCATCAGAAATATTTGGAATAACTAGTATGTTATCAAACTGCAGCCTCTGTTAAGGTCTTCAAACTAACTAAAAAGAGCTAAAGGGTTTGGACAAGAGAGGATGCTTATGGAACCCTAGTTTGTTACTATAAAAGGATCCGAACGTTGAAAAGCTTCTTGGTGAGCTGAAGACAACATTAAGGAAGATTTAGCTTGGAATAATAATTAATGAACTGAAACAGATTGATTGAAAATCCAGTTAATGCATGTGCTCTAACAACAAGGTGATCTTGTTCTTGGAGTTTGCAAAAGATAACATTTGTATGTTATTATTGAAACTTGCAGCAGGTCTGGAAAATATAATAGCATACTGAAGATTACATTTGTGCGTTATTCTTGAATATTGTTCTCTACTTTCAGTGGATAATTATATATCACTGAAGTGTTCTGTTCTCTATGCACTGCAGAGTAAGTTTATTATGTTGTTTACTGTAATCTTAAATTGCATGTTCATTGCATAATTTTTGGTTTTAGAGTTGATTATTTTTTCTACCCTTGCAGTTTGATCCTAATGGAAGGCAATGCTTGACAACAAATGGCTATAGAAGAATTGGTCAAATAATGCGTCAGCAAGCTGATCAATTTAGTGGTGGATGCCTTCTTGTGGTACAGGAAGGGGGCTATCATGTCACTTACGCATCATATTGTCTTCATGCCACTATTGAGGGTGTTTTAAATCTACCACAACCACTTTTATCAGATCCAATGGCTTATTATCCAGAAGAAGATACGTATAGTGAGAGGATAGAATTTATCAAAAAATACTGGCAAGAAGTATCAGAATCACAGTTAAAGGAAAGTAATGCGTCGTAAAGTCAATGAAGTTTGTTTTAACTTTTTGTCACCTTCACATGGTACAGGAAGAAGGCATTCATATCACTATAGAATCATCTTGTATCATATCACTTTCAGATCATATTTTCTTCATGCCACTCTTTATGCATATTCTACGTCTATCACAACCACATTATTCAAATAAAAAAATTGCTTATCATCCAGTACATGATAAAATGAAAAGATATAATTAATCAAAAGAATGCTGGAAGGAAGCATCACATCCACATATGAAAGCAACTCAGGAGTAGTCAGGATGTTTAATTATGAGAATTTGAAGCTTTCTGTTACAACTGCATGCTTATGACACTTGCATGTCAGAACTCAGTTCTCTATCATGTGTAGCAAAATTTCTGGCTTTATAATTTATAGGCATCTTAAGTTTCTTTTCTAGGTTGAATTTCCTATTCTGTTTGAAACAGCAATTCGATCATCATCTTTCTTTGTCAGGAATTTCCCTGTTAATTTTTGGAATTATTTAGATGCACGAATTGCAAAGATATATTTAGACAACAAATTTTTCTTACTTGGGGTTTTCCTCTGATTTATTTATATTTTGGTAAACTACCCTTTATCAGTGTTTTCTTTGATTTGGTTGCCATGAGCTAGGGGTATCTCTAGCGTCCAATTCACCTGAAACTTGCATCTAGCCTCATCCATTGGGGTAAGCCACACCTAGCAGTATGGACTCAGTGCAGCATTATGAAAAACTGGGATGCTTTTATTACTTAAATGTATTCCATTTGTCGGGGCTTTTCTATCCCAGTAGACTGCTTTTGGACTATACTATACATTAGTCATATTATCTGAGAAGCCAACCAATCCATCATACCACCATCAGAGCTTAGATTATTTCGCAGCCAACACCTCTAACCTGAGAAAGTAACTTCGAGCAAAGTTCAAAGAGAACATGGGCTGGGGCTCCAGTCTGCAATGTGGTAATTATGGCCATTTCCAGTACCATAAGTTTGATGCCTATTTCCTCGGCTCAATTCTGTACTAGACACAGCACCTAAAGGTGCTCATGAAAGGTGGATTGGCACTACTATATTTAAGCCCATCAGCATAACCCCTGCACAAAATACTTGAAACGATATAAATATGCAAATAAAAAAAAATGATTTACTTGCAACAATCAAACCATTTAAATCCAACTAAAATTTTATCGTAGTATAAAAATAAAATAAAAAATAAAGCAAAGCTTTATTGCAACACAGTCCAAATACATATTCAAATGCACTACTCAAGTTGATACTATAATAGCAAGATTTCACTTAGTATATTCATAATACAAAGACTGCTAGAATTAATATGATTAGATTTAGAATACTATCAAAGCACACAAAATCAATGACGATTTTGAACATATATGAACTTTTAAAATTAAATTTATTGAACGAAACACAAAATATTTACTTAGTTTTGTGACAGTAAATTCAGTGGTAGATTCCTCATGAATGTGCCCATTTTCATATGCATGGCAAACAATAAATGTTTAAAGAGCATCCATTTTATTAGTGCCCTCACACCCATACACTTCTCTTCAATTGCACAAGATAATTCTTTAGCTGCCCTGTCCAACATAGCATTTCTTGCATCCTAAAAAATGTTGCTCCCAATAGGTGGGAGCATTCTTCATGTTGTACTCCAAATAAATATGATTGTTCACACCACAAATGGTGTTTCACATTTCCAACAATTCAGACTAGCTTGGCTTTCTAATGCATTTTGGATAAGCATCTTGGAGAGGTGATATGTAGGGTATGTCTTCAGTATTTAATGTTTAGCTATTAGGCAAAGTGCCAACAAAAATAACAACTTAAAAAAAAAAAACACTTACGAGGTTTTATTGATTGGCTGATAGGTACAAATTTTTGAAGTGTGATGGGAGAAGCATTTTGCATGTTTTGTTTAGTTTGTCATGTAATGTGAGCACCAAATTTAGAAATAAACTAGAAAATAAATGGTAAACAAAAAGTTTTTTTCCTAATTCAAATTTACTTGCAAATCTCAAGATTACTGAATGGGGATTTGAACAAATGTATGTGCTATCAAATGCAAACACTATTGGTTGTGAAGATGAGCTCACTGAAAATTCTAGTGGATTGTAATGTGGTTGCTTAAATGATTCATATGAAATATTTGTAACATTTAATTATTGAAGATGGTGGATGGATTTTTAGGAACTTGTGGATTCATTTATAGTTTTTTGAGAGGGAAGATGAACGGTTGAGATTTGTTTAGAAAATGACGGTGGAGGTTGCTTGAGAGGATTTTCCTTGGATCAAGGAGAGGATGAAGGGTGTTGATTTAGTTTGTTCTAGATGAAAGGATGATATTAATTTCTGGCTTTATAATTTATAGACATCTTAAGTTTCTTTTCTAGGTTGAATTTACTATTCTGTTTGAAACAACAATTCGATCGTCATCTTTCTTTTGTCAAGAATTTTCCAGTTAATTTTCGGAATTATTTAGATGCACAAATTGCAAAGATATATTTAGACAACAAAATTTTCTTTCTTGGGGTTTTTCTCTGATTTATTTATATTTTGGTAAACTACCCTTTATTAGTGTCTTCTTTGATTTGGTTGCCATGAGCTAGGGGTATCTCTAGCATCCAATTCCCTTGAAACTTGCATCTAGCCTCATCCATTGGGGTAATAAGCCACACCTAACAATATGGACTTGGTGCAACATTATGAAAAATGGGATGCTTTCTAATTAGAATAATTTTTAATAATATTACACTAGGATTTAACTAGCTGCAAAGGAAGAGTATTTCACCGCTATTCAAATAAGAAAAGCAAAACAACTCCAATCAAATCCTATAATTGCCCTAAGCTTAGAAAATAATTATTTTGGCTAAGCTAAAGCACAATGAAACAACCATGAAACTATAATTTCTAAGAAACAAAATGTAGAAACCTTGAACAAATTATAGAAATGAAAAGGGGAGAATGTAAAGAACTTGGCACCAATGAGGGGAAATCTCAGCCTAGGATGCCAGCGTGTCGTGATGTCGTTTATACAACAATAAAATGAAGAAAAGTTAAAAAAAAAATACTTTTGTCCTGCTCTGGTAAGTTATCTAGTTTGCATAGCAAAACCACACAAGATGCTCAACAACAAACTAGATAACAAGATCTATAGTATCACACATTGAAATGAGCAATCTAAACAATGAAAACCAAGAACTGATGAGTAAATGAAAGAGGAGAAAATCCACAAACCTTCATGTTGTTGAATCTCTCAAAATACTTGCAACTACAAAGCCAAAGGAAAGTTTGTTAGGGTTGTTTGGGAGCTTGCCTTCAAGTCAAGCCCCTATGTTGGTCTTTCGACCTCCACTAACAACCAATATTGAAAAATAATAAATAAAAAGTGTGTGCTCCTATTTTCCAAGTGTTTAGGAAAATAATAGCAGTGACAACAATAAAAAGCTATGATTATCAACCTTGGTCTACGAGGAAGAATACCCTAGTGTGCATAAAGGAATATAAAGTGGTGGGCTACACCACAAGTTTGTCGAAATGGAGATAATGGAAGATGCAATAAATACAATAACAATGCTATCTCTTCATTATAAAATAATGTTACCAAGCTTGACACAATGGAGGAGGCTGCAAGCTCCTTGAGGATCAATTTGATGTGTAACCGGTGTCGATCCCTTGAGAGAGCCTCCATAATGACCAAATTATAGGAATAAATTCAATAGAAGTTGAGGAAGAGAGATGCTTAAGCTCCAAGAGAGCACTTAAAACCATCAATAGAGAGCCAAGAACTCTTTTTTTGAGTCCAGAAATTTTCTAAGAGTGAGTAGAAGAAGAGAAATGCTTTCAAAACTTATATTTTATATTGGAGGATGGGAGAATCAAAGGGCTGAGTACGTTTACAGAAGTCGTTTATTGCCAAATGAATGTTACCACCAATAGAATTAAGTGACTAGGCAAGAAAGCAATAGCTTGAATTTATGGAATCTTTGGGATGGTAGCATGTTGTGTGAATGTTTGCATGTCATGCTTGTGTCCTAGGAAAATTCTCTAAGATATCAGCATGTGTTCCTAGAACAACAAGAAAGATATGAATATGATATAGAACTTAGCAAACCTTGGTGAGTGGGAAAATAGGCCAAGATTAGGATCAAGTGGCCCTAGAAACATGCTATGGGAGTGAACACCAATGCGTGTCAGAAACACAACACATAATTGTGAGGGTACACAATTTTATACATTACATTTTGTCCCCACTTTAGCAGGTTGATGATACTAGGTGATAAGCTATGGTAAAGTACAAAAATGAAATGCTGAAAGAAAATAAGCATGTAAGGGATACCCAAAATGATACTATAGATGACAAAAAAATTCTCCCAATGAAGAATGATGCCCCTAGACCGAGGATTTGCAAAACCACAACATTAGGTATTGCAACCCTGCAAGACCACTATGTTAGGAAACAAATAATTATGCAAGGTCAAGATGTGTCAGTCTAAAATCAAAATAGTAAATGGAGAATTCTAAACAACGGGAAGAATGATACTAAGAAAAATGAGTCAAAAAGAGATAGAGGGTGATATTATGCTCCCTCATGTTTGTGCCTAACAATTAAGAGCCAGAAAGAAGAAAGGAAATTCATCGGTTTTTAGTTTGGGAGAAAAGTCACTAAAGGTGCCTTCCGTAGGGTTATTTTATAAAATAACACTAGGATGAAGGGAATATCAGAAGAAAGAGAGTGGAGCCGAGATTTTGACACAATAGATGGTGCAAAAATCTAAGTTCGCAAGTCCAAGTTATGGAATTTTTCATGAAAGAGGTAGTTTAGAAATTTTGAAAATTTTAAAAATTTACTATAAATAGTAATTATTTTTAAAAAATCACTATTCATTTGAATTTACCTAACTTAGAGATTTAGGAGCACCCCGAGCATTGTAGAGAGCCAAAATGCTGCACAGACAAGACTTCTGATTGGCTGGACTGGACGCACTAAGGCTTCGCGTCAAGCAAGGTCTCGCCTTGCATGAGGTGAGTCAAAATTTTGAAATTTAATGCATGTTTTTCTCATTTTTCGCACTTGATGAGGCCCACACAAAGCACTGTCGTTTGGGATGCACTAGGGTCTCTTGTATGTGCTAGCATCCAAAAATGGCGCTAGCATTCATTAAGACTTAATTTTTTGTGCTTTTGGATTAAGAATTTTATGTTTTGATGACATGAAATTGATACGGTGTAATTTGATGATTGCAGTATCCTCCTATGATGAGGGAGTACATCAAGGGTAGCATATTTGCATTCTTATAGGATTGTTGTAGTACATTGACACAAGAGGAGGTGACATTATTGCAGAGAGTGGGTGTATACTAGGTATACACCATGTCATAGCTGTGGTTTCATGACTACATGCTAATGGCCTTAATGGATTGGTGGGATGTAGACGCCTCGTCTTCTGTCTATTGACAAGCAAGATGACTATTACACTGGCGGATGTTTGCTGCATCCTAAGATTTCTGATCTAAGGGCGTACAATGGTGATCATCGAGTAACAATCGTTTACATATGTACAAGCTGGATAGATGTATGCAATCAACCGAATCATGCTCGGTGACACCATGGGGCACATCTACATGTGGTAGTTAGACCAAGGAGGACTTTTCATACCTTAAGTTAGATGTGTGCTCATCTCTACCGTTGCCCTGTTCATTGTGCTAGATGGGCGAGGTATGCACCTTCACAATGGTCTCATCCATGCGATTAGAGTGATGGAGGAGCACGAGACAATGTTCACATGGGGTCGGAGCATGCTCACCCACTTATGTCATGATTTAGGTTGCTATGTGCGCTATGAGGGCCATAGTCTTATGCCCTGCATGTTTCTATAGGTGTGGGCATTCGAGCACATTAGGTGAACGCAACCACCAAGCATCCCTACAATTATCATATGGGTCATGCCACGAGCGCATGCCTATGCTCTAAGGATGCCATGGCAATTTGGCGATTTTTTTGTATTGGTGGTAGACTTTTGATAGGCTGAAAAATGTAGATGTTGTATGAAGGTCATATCAGGAGATGTAGGCATTGGCTGACATGGTCCATCAGATGGCATGAATGCAAAATGATTGATTATTTATTGGTCACCTTGACCACATTGTTGTGTCATTTTACTACAAGTGGGTGATGTGGAAGACTAGATAAGTGCAGGGTATTCTTATAGTTGTGTTGATCTACATGCGCTCTCACCGTAGCGTGGTGAGACTAGGGGACTAGGTTGTTGCTTTGAGTGAATCAGATGATGAGGAGTAGGATGCAACTCTCATGTTCAATGCTGATGAATGGGGGTGACCCCATTGTTCGCAAAATGGTGGGTCACATCTAAGCTAGCTTTGATTTTTCTGGCAGATTCGCCAGTGGGAGATCCTAGACCACTAGCAGAGTAAGGGGAGAAGGATGAGAGTGGAGAGGGTCCTCCAGTAAGGAGGATGGAGAGGAGCAAGAGGAGGCTATGCCAGTATAGGCAGTGGGATGATGACGCAGAGATGAGGTCTTAGTCACTACAGGGGAGAGGCCTAAAACCCGACCTCAAGTGGCTCAAGCACCACCATCAACGAGTGGAGTGCCTAGCTAGACTGAGCATGGGGAGTCGAGTAGTGCTAATGTTGTGAGACTCACTTTGGTACCATTGACAGGGGTGATGATTACACCAACAGCCACATCGAAGATTACTCCTCCTTCACATGCGACTCCTATAGATTCTGATTGGTAGATTAGAGATCTAGGTGAGACAGTTGATTTCTGAATTATGATTTGAGTAGGGTACTAGATTGTTGAGTTATTTTGATTTTATATTTATATGATGAGAGGATTGATGTTATTGATGTTTATTTTTTGTAGTGCACACATGGGAGTGGCTTGAATTTATAGGTTGGGTCATTACGGAGATGGTGCCCACTATACAACTTGAGTAGGGTGTGCAAGCTAGTTATAGGCCACAATAGATTGCTGGGTGACATGTGGACATTTTTGAGCCTATGGCATAGTTGAGGGTTGCATATGAGGAGGGTCGAGTACACCTGGAATGATCCATTGTAGAGGTGATATTGCTTACTTCCGAGCGAGACCAGGTAGTATGATAGGTTGCATCACTCACTAGAGAGCAGGATTAGGATATGACAAGAGCAAAGAGTGCAGAGAGTGCACATGACGCTCTATAGAGCCATCTAGATCATGCTAGGACTGAGTTACAAAGGGCCCAAACTGCACCAACCATAGACCTAAACCATCCGAGGGTGCAAGCACTTATGATGGAGGTTGATAGACTACGAGCCGAGGTGTATAGATTACAACAAATTGAGCTACGTCTCATGGCCAAGGCATTAGAGGTAAGAGACATGGTGAAAAGTCTAGAGGCGCAGAGTGGGTCTTGTACCCATTCGTGATCTATAGCCTCACACCAAGAGCCTTCAATATAGTAGCCGCCACCTGGACCAGAGGGCTCAGACAGTCACACGCCCAAAGAGTGATGTAGATATATGTATATATGTTTTGATAGACACCACATTTTGATATAGTGGTGATTGTTTTATATGATGTATCAAGACAGTTATTGTATATATGAGATTTTAGGATTTTGAGTGAGGTAATTTGTATTATGGATGTTTATTTGTTTTCAAATGTAATGCATAAGTTAGAATTATAAAATGGAAACAAATATGACAATGTGTTCCCTAATTCTAAACTCACACAAAATAAAGGTTAGAGCTCATAAAATAAAAAGTAAATCAAATGATGCAAACTTAAAACAACATTATACCTTCCATGATGTGGCGATGTACTCCAAGTTGAAGATGTTGATGAAGTGGATGGATGTTGAATTGCTCAAGTGATCTCCTCAATTTAGCAGCGTATACCTATGAACTTGTGTTGATACCAATGTTGAACACCTAGAATACTGAGAGGGGGGGTGAATCAGTATTCTATTAAACTATTTACATATCAAACAATCAATCCATTTAACATATTTAATTCCAATAAGGGAAATTAAGCATAAAGAAAACAACCACAACTCATAACACATAAACACCAGATTTACGTGGAAAACCCAAGAAGGGAAAAACTATGGTGAGGATTAGCTCACAATATAAAGTAGTATCAACACCAAATTACAAAAGTCTCACTGTCAGAGGGCTCACTGCCCAAGGACTCGTTGTCCTGAAAGAAAGAGACAGAAGAGGTGGCTCACTACCAGAGTTGAACTGTTATAGTTGCATCTAACATATGCATGGAGTACAGTTCCAATGAAGTTCAAAGTACTAAAATAACATTTGTCACACTGTTCTGAAATACTAGACTCTACTGCTCTGCATTCATTTAATTCGCTTCCATAGACACTTGTCATATTACACCTTCATTCACACTATTATTCACATCACATTCATAGCGTGCTCACACATAATCACGATCCCTTGACACTTATTTATATTGTCTTCAACCTTCAGAACATTCTCCAAGGTCACCATTACACCTTAACACAAAAGATTCAAATTAGGTCTGGACCTAAACACTCCCATGGTGGAAAGGAATGAAGGCGGACCACAACACATCTTAGCTTGGACCTAAATTTATCCAAGCATGCTACTCCACACTTTCACAATCACCAAAGAAACTCCACAATTAGTGTAAACGTACACCCAAGGTCGGCCAAACCCGTGTTAACACAATGAACTTTTAAGTACATGCTTCCTCAAACCCAAAAATGACTTGCAGACCACATGCAAGGCTTCAGTACAATCTAGAGTATTCCAAGAACATCCTGAACCATCCTGATAACCAACAAATTCCTCTGCAACAACTTTCACCTGCCACACACCTTTATCATATTTATCCAGCATGCTTAACTATCTCTGTCATACACTGTCTCTCTAGAAATCAACTTTCAGAGCACCAAACCATGAACAAATTCAATAGAAGAAATATATAAACCTTATACGCACAATTCCAAAACTGCAAGATCTAAAACTTCTTTGCGGAGAAATGCGGAGCAAAGACATTTCCCCCAGACACCTTTGCACAACTCAGAAACACAGTCCACACACTAGTGAACACAATTTTCTCTGCACAACAAATCAGAGCACCAAATTTGGAATTTAACAACTCTTAACACCTCTGAACAACATATCCAAACTGCAAAGACAGATCTTCAACATAGAGGAAATGCAGAGCAAAAGAATAACACTACTCTGTAAGCCAAAATGCTACTTCACCACACTATTTCCTTTATTAATCAAATTTTCTCAAAAGCACTTGGAACCTAACCAATAGAAACATATTCCTAACAACTTCAGCATCTCTTCAAGGCAACCACATCATCTTCAACAAAGCAACTTGACCAAATAGCTCACACCATTGCAAAAACCTCATCTCAGAGACAATATCCACTCAACACTAACTACTCATATTCTTGCACCATAAGTAACTCACACAAATGACAGAGTTGACACCAATGACAACACAAGCTTGTTGACATCAATGACAACACCAATTACACATACTTGCAACAATCTCCCCCTTTGTCATTGATGGAAACACATAATGTGAAAAACCATCAAGATGCAACTCTACACCAAACTTCTTTTCTTTCTTACTCTCCCCCTTTCTTTCTTTCTTTTACAATTCATACTCTCTTCTTTGACCACTAACTCTTTTATTTTTCACATTGCTCTCTCTCCCCCTTTGACATCAATGGCAAAGGGCGACACACCTTTTCTTTCACTTTTACTAGGTTTTAGCACCTTTTCTTTCACTACACTGAATTCTCCCCCTTAGGAGTACACACCAAACTGTATCAACTCTTACTCTCATTTCAGAGGACTTTAGGACCTAAAACTTTGGATTTGGACTTTCTGAATATTTGCTAGCAACACCTTACAACCACAAAGAAAAATATTTCATGCCAAAGAAATGCAAAGCGATCTTCCAGACAGTCTTCAAAAGAGTGGTTATCCAGAAACAAGGACAATCATCAACTTTCGAAGTAACATATCTTGTCTTCTCAAGACTTCAAACTTGACTTTGCACTAATAAGGGCATGACATCCAACCATGAACTTTCCTTCTTCTTTAGGAACATAACATCTCATCTCTTGTCAACCTTTATGACAGCGTATGACATCAATACATATTATGACAACACATATGGCCAATAATCTCCCCCTTTGATCAACACTCATCTATCTGCAACTTTTCTCTTGCAAGCTCCCCCTATCATTAGTCACTAGTACCTACTCCCCCTGAGAGGTATCCATCATCATTCCAGGTAAAACACTGTCTACTAGAGCCACTATCACTGTCATGTTCATTCTCAGAGTCTGAATATGATGTATCAAAATCTAATGAACCTAATGAACTGGAAGAATCATCATTAGATTTCGATTCATCTGACTCAGGGATAGACTTTTGTTACTGCATTATAAACCTTGGCATATTCTTCAAATACTCACATACACTTTCAGTGATTTCACTAAGATGAATGGAAGTGAAGGAATTCATAGCAAACCGCAAATTTTTGGGATTGTACTTTGGGAAAATTAACTCAAAGGACTCTTGCATTGTCGAATCATTTAACCTCCCATTAGGCAACAATATGCCTAATTGCTCTGCCATCTCCTAGAAGAGAATCTTTATAAATGTCCGGGAAGAAGTAGTATCCTCCTAGAATCTTTGCCCAAAAAGACCATAATGAAGGTATTTTTTCTCTTGACTGCAGGATTCTAACAACATGATGCATAACTCCATCTCTTGACCAAGTTTGTCTCTGTTTCATCCTGTATTCTTAGTGCTTCCTCATCCTCCTCTTTTTCATCATCATCATCTAGATCATTACCTGAATCATTATCCCCTTCTACTTTATTGGAAGAAGCATCTCCAAGGATATCTTTCTTCAATTTTTCATAGGCCATCTCATGCTCTAAGATCTCAAGATCTAGCTTAAAAACATCCAAAACTTCATGTGTCAACTGATCTCCTTGCTCTACAAGATCTAAATCATTCAAAAATCCCATAAAGACCTTTTGGTGAAAGGTTTTGCAACAAAGACCTACATTCTTTCACAAACCCAATCAACAACCTCTATACTGTCACCTGTAGGAATCTCCAGTAAAAGAGTTAGAAGTTCTAAGGCAACAATCTCATGAGCAACTTGTTGATTCACTAAATGAGTTATGAATTTTGCTGCTGCCATTAACATGTACGTGTCATTGCGTTTGTATGTCCTCTTGAGTTGCAAAATAATTCTTTGCAAAAACATATTGCCAACTTCGAGAAACTTTGTATTTACCACAACAACCAAGGTAACAAAAGCATCTGTAAATCTAGGGAATGCCATTTGGGATTTTATACAAGACCTTGTTCACTAATCCTTTGATATTCTTCTCAAAGGGCATTCCAAGTCATGCACTGATATTCCACACTACTCTTGTCATGCACATTGACACCCTCACTTTTTCAACACCCTTCTCTATCCTTCTTACATCACCTTCATCATTCCCATTTTGTGATGGACCAACAATATTCACTTCCACTGCTTCTCAATCCCTCTTGTTTCCAGAAACCCTTTTTTCTCTCACCACATGCTTATGTCTGTCACCCAGATCCTTGTGAGATTGGATTTCTCAAATCTTTCAAATGCTTTGGCCTTTTGTTAAGATCATCTATATGTTGTGTACATTAATCACAATGAAGAATTGGTGATGAATTTTCAGTAATGGCTTCTTTTACCTTACCTTAAATCTCCAAAAACGCCTCGTCAGTCAAAGCTATCAAACCTTTCACTGTGCACACAGACATCTTCAAATTCTCCACAAACCTCCGCGTTAAGAGATTTTCTGACACAGACTTCACCAAATGATTACGCATGTCATCTTTCATCTCATATCTTCGTGTTGAGGCATCAACACCATTCTTTTGACAGGGGAGAGAATATTTTCAGTGAAGTTCCCCCTGAGCCAAAGCTCTAATCTTAGTTCCCGGAGGTAACATCTGCACCGGATGCTAGTACAGGCTCATCCTTAGCCTCTATTACATCCCTCTTTATGCAGATCTTATTCATTTCCTTCTTTTGTGGAGCAACATCAATGGGTTTCTTATACCTTTGAGGGTATCTTGCTTCATTGCACTTAGAACAATTGCACACGTCTTGTTGAGCATTTTCACTTCTTGCCTTTGATCTGTAGTTAGCTGCTTTGTAGCCAAACTTATTACATGTATGGCAGTATCTATAAAATGGTTGAACATTATTCCTGTTATATCTTGGTATTTTGCTTCTGCACTCATTTGCTCTATGTCTCGCCATATTGCATGCATAACACCTATTAGAGTTCTGACTTACTTTACTTCTGCACTCAGCAGCTCTATGACCAACTTTATTGCATGTAAAGCATTGACCAAATAAAGATGGAACATTTTGATTTCTTCTACTTCTACATTTTATTGCTTTGTGTCGATACTTATTGCAAAAATGACAAAAACCATTGAAAGATGGGTACCTTTGAGCATTTGGTTATCTGATCAGTGGTCTTCTAGCCTTATTCCTTTGATTCCAGGCCTGCTTTTCATTGTTCTTGTTTTCAACTTTTAATGTCTGACCTGATTTTGAGCTTTTACCCTTTTCAAATCCTAAGCCTTCTTTGTCATTTGGACCTTTCTGAATTGCAATCATTTCATCAAGCCTTGCAGTGCTCATCTTGAATTTTCCTTCATGAATCCTTGCCTTCTCCAGATCTGATTTCAGTGTCACAACTTCTTCTTCAAGCCTTGTACATTCTTCAGATTTGCTTTTCACAACTACATTAAGACATTCCTCAATTCTTTTCTTTTCTTCAACTTGCACCTTTAGACCATTGATAGATTCATTTGCATGCTTCAATTGTTCACTAACTTCCTTATGCCTTTCTTTAAATTTTTTGACTTGCTCTCTCAATTTTCTAATGCATTCATCTACTTCTTTGACATTTTCCTTCAGATCTTTGATTTCACCTACAGTCCTTTCAAGATCTTCAAGAGCATCATTAAGTTCTCCAGCTTTGTCAAGTATGCAGTCTTCTCCAATGTATTTAGCAACAAAAATCTCTTCCGGAGGAATAGACAATCTTCTAGCACCCATGTGTTCAATCTCCAAGATCTTCCTTGAGTGGTTAAGATTCTTCCAAAGGACTTGGCTCTGATACCAATTGTTGAACACCCAGAATACTGAGAGGGGGGGTGAATCAGTATTCTATTAAACCATTTACATATCAAACATTTAATCCATTTAACATATTTAATTCTAATAAGGGAAATTGAGCATAAAGCAAACAACCACAACTCATAACACAAACACCAGATTTACGTGGAAAACCCAAGAAGGGAAAAACCACGGTGAGGAATAGCTCACAATATAAAGTAGTATTAACACCGAATTACAAAAGGCTCACTGTCAGGGCTCACTGCCCAAGGACTCACTGTCCTGAAAGAAAGAGATAGAAGAGGTGGCTCACTGCCAAAGTTGAACTGTTATAGTTGCATCTAACATATGCATGGAGTATAGTTCCAATGAAGTTCAAAGTACTGAAACAACATTCGTCACACTATTCTGAAATACCAGACTCTATTGCTCTGCATTTGTTCAATTCGCTACCACAAACACTTGTCGCATTACACCTTCATTCACATTGTTATTCACATCACATTCATAGCGTGCGAGCACACAATCACGATCCCTTGAAACTTATTTATATTGTTTTCAACCTTGAGAACATTCTCCAAGGTCGGCATTATATCTTAACATAAAAGATTCAAATTAGGTATGGACCTAAACACTCCTGCGGCGGAAAGGAATGAAGGCGGACCACAACACATCTTATCTTGGACCTAAATTCATCCAAGCACACTACTCCACACTTTCACAATCACCAAAGTAACTTCGCAATTAGTGTAAACACCCAAGATCGGCCAAACCTGTGTTAACACAATGAACTTTTTAAGTACACGTTTCCTCAAACCCAAAAATGACTTGTGGACCACATGCAAGGTTTCAACATAATCTAGAGTATTCCAAGAACATCTTGAAGCATCCTAATAACCAACAAATTCCTCCGCAACAACTTTCGACTGCCGCACACCTTAATCTTGTTTAACTATCTCTATCATACAATGTACATCTCTAGAAATCGACTTCCGGAGCACCAAACCATGAACAACTTCAACAGAAGAAAGATATAAACCTTATAAGCACAATTTTAGAACTGCGAGATCTAAAACTTCTGTGTAGAGAAATGCGGAGCAAAGACATTTCTCCCAAACACCTTTGCACAACTCAGAAACACAGTCCACACACTGGTGAACACAATTTTCTCTGCACAACAAATCAGAACACCAAATTTAGAATATAACAACTCTTAACACCTCTGAACAACATATCCATACCATAAAGATAGATCTTCAACATAGAGGAAATAGGGAGCAAAAGAATAACACTACTCTGTAAGCCAAAATGCTACTTCACCACACTGTTTCCTTTATTAGTCAAATTTTCTCAAAAGCACTTGTAACCTAACCAACAGAAACATATTCCTAACAACTTCAGCATCTCTTCAAGGCAACCACATTATCTTCAGCAAAGCAACTCGACCAAATAGCTCACACCATTGTAACAACCTCATCTTAGAGACAGTATCCACTCAACACTAACTACTCATATTCTTGCACCATAAGTAACTCACACAAATGACACAGTTGACACCAATGTCAACACAAGATTGTTGACATCAATGACAACACCGATTACACATCCTTGCAACAACCAAATGCTTGAGGATGGCCTAGATTTATAAATTTGATAAGAGAGAGATGAAGGGCTAGGATTTGATCTTAGATTGAGTTTGTTTTAACACAAACCCAGCTACCACTACACCAAAAGTTTGAACTGTCAGTGAATGGTGCCCCGGTCATGTTAACCCAGAGACCGCGCGGGTCCGGGAAGGGAGGAGTTGAGGGTCGCACACCTAAGCACCAACAGAGCCCCACCAGCCCGTGCCTACCTAGTGATAACCACATAGGCAGGTACGGGCTGCTTGGCGCCTTCTTGTGCGCATGGTGCAGGTGGGCATCGGTGGGAATCGAACCCCTCCCCAGTAGAGTCGCCAGTTTGTTTTAACACAAACCCGGCTACCACTACACCAAAAGCTTGAACTGTCAGTGAATGGCGCCCCGGTCATGTTAACCCAGAGACAGTGCGGGTCCGGGAAGGGAGGAGTTGAGGGTCGCACACCTAAGCACCAACAGATTGGACGTTAGAGATTAATCAGCTTGCATGGGTGAACGATAAGATGACAAGTGTCAATTTTGGAGAGGTGCAAGTTGATGGGACATGGATTAAGAGAAAATGGAGGGTTGATATTGTCTAAATTTGAATGAAGGGTGGAGATTGAAACCTCTCACACATGTGTGAGAAGACTCATGGGTATTTAAGATGAGACATCTCACATATGTGTGAGAGTCACATGTGTGGAATGGTTGGTGTGGATTCTCTAGGGTTAATGGATGGCGGGGAATTAATCCTAATCTCATTTAGGATTAAGAGATGGATGGCTAGGATTAGGCTAGATAAATCAATGACTAGGATTTGAAATTGATTTGTTTTAGGATTTGATAAAATGGATTTGAAAAATGTTATTAAAATGGGTGTTAGATAGAAGTGAATTTTTAATTAGAAGAAATTTAGTGATGTAGATTTTTGGACAAGGTGACATTAGCTTAGTTAATTAAATAAAATATGATTTATTTAATTAACTAGTGTTAGGATGTTAGTCTATTTAATTAATAATAATTTATTTAATTGACTAATGTTAGGATAGGCTAATTAAATAAAATCTATTTAATTAGTTGATGGAAAAGAGATAACAAATTATTTTTATTTAATTAATCAATGAGGGATTGATAATAGGAATTGGGTTAATACATAGTTGTAAATTTTAGGTGTCTACATTTTGTCCCTCTTTGAAATGACATTATGATTAGAAGAAGTAGTAGTGTTTCAAAGAAAGATAAATATAGGTGCTTGGTGAGGTGAAGAGGGAGGCAAGATGCCCTAGTCGACTAAAGAAAAATAGAGTTTGTAAATGGATAAGAGATGCCTCCTCGAGAGTACAAGCGGGTTGGAAGAACATGAGTGTGCTCTTGAAATGGCTGAAATAGAGAGATAACAAAGATGTTAGGGATGAGTGAAAGAAGATGGATGTTAAGGTAGTTGGATACAAAAGATAAGCAAATTAGGAGATGGAGGGTGAATGTTAGTGATTAAGGGATGAATATGATGAAAGATAAGGGTATGATGGGGGGAATAATGAAATGGAGTAACTATGCCCCAAGCATTGGGATATGGATTTTACAATGGATTGGTAGTTTGATTTGGATTTTATTAATTGATGGTTTGGTTTGTATTTGATTGATTGATTGAGTGGATTGATTGAAGGATGATTGATGATTGGAGGGATTTTTGTTCTGTTAGGATTTATGATGGGAATGAATGTTGGGCAAGGTAGGTATATGCAGGGAAGTATTAAGGAGATTCCATATGTATTGAGAAACTCTTTTGTTGTAGTATAAAACAAGATGCACTAGGATATGAAGATCAAGGTGGCGTAGTGTTTTATGCATAACATACTAACCCAAAAAAAAGGTCACTAGCAAGCATATGTCATATGGCACCATGATATGGAAGACCATGATGTCGTTGTGGCAATGTGCGCTACAAGGACCATGATAGATGCAAACCAAAATTATAACACATACAAGAAGGCAAGCATGCATGCACAAACAATACAAAGACAAACAAGATTTTGCCCCCGGTCAAGCTAAAAATTGATGATTGATTGGTTGGTTGGTTGGTTGGTTGATTAATTGATTAATTGATGATAGTGTTGTTGATGTGGGAACGATATATCCTAAAACAACATGAGGATTGGGAATGATATATCTCAATGATGATTGATGATGATAATAGAAGATCAAGGGTTGCAGTAAGGCTAGGAACAAGACCAAGGTATGTTTTGGGAGGATTTGCTTAGATTGCTTGGCAAGATTTGCGTGGATTAGGATTTGCTTGCGATGCTTGGATTGTAGTGCTAGGATAGTGATGTTAGATTGTGTTATATATTTGGATGGCTTGCATTCAGAGGGATATCTTTTGAGTAGTATTTTTCTTGGAACCAATGATAAGGGAAAAACCAAGTCTGGAGACAAGGATGGAGGATGATTGGATGGATGGATTAGGGGATTGTTGATAGTGGTTTGACTAAATGGGGGATACATGATGGATGGATGGAGACATTCAAGATGTGATCTACAAGGACTACATCACATAAGAATAACATGCCCCACTCTAGATAGGTCACTCATGATGTTGCACTATGATGCTTGTGATGATAGACGGTAGGGTGTGTTGCAAATAATTGGATACATCAAGAGATGCCCAAAGCATGTTTCAAAATTATGCCCTTGTCTTTATCAATATCAAATGTAGGAAGGGAGGATGGATGGGTATGATGAAATGGATATGAAAATATGAAGGATGGGTGAGATAGCATAGTATGGATGGAAGGGATGGGGCTGATATGGATGAAAGATATGGGGACAATATGGATGGAAAGGATGGGGATGATTGGGTTTAAGAAGGTTTCCCCCAAGTGCAAGGTTCTCATAGAAAATTAATTTACACATGATGTCCATGAATGAGTTTTCATCATTGTACTTGCCCAAGGCGCCACAAGAGTGGTTTTCACCATTGGATGAAATTTTTCTCTTTACTCTTTTTGATTTTTGATTTTAAATTGTTTTTTGGATTTGTTTGGATTTTCTGCTTCGCTATTAGATGGCATGGATAGATTGATATTCAGAGGAACTTCACATATCCCTATCCTTGCTAATATAGTTGATGTAGATTCTTTTGTCATAACATGTTAGTAGTGATCTTCCTGGAGTAATTGCTTCATTAAGATCATATCACTCATGTATAGTCCATCGATGTTATTGTGATCCTCATTGATAACTGATTTGTCCTTATCCAAATGTTTACATCTTGATAGGGTACCATCATAGCCCTTATGATAAAGTGTTTCTTCCGTAATGTGACGAATTTAGGCATTGGGGTTTTTGGATTTGAGGCATGATTTTGGATTTGGATGGGGGATATTCGATGTGGAATTAGGTGATTGAAGTTTGTGGGATATAGGTGGATAGATTGGTGATTTAGATTGGGTTGGAGGATTCTTGACTCGCCATACTTGGGAAGGTGGATTAGGGAGTTTGGATTTTGGATCAAGAAGGAAATTAGGACTAACAATCTTATACAATTCAAAAGGCGATGGACACCTATTGGATGCAAGGTGCATCTTTCAAGGTGGCTCCACTTTTTGAGTGATTATTGGATTTGGATATTTAGGATCAACATTCTTATACATGTTGGAAGGTGGTAGACACCTATTGTATGCAATGCACGACTTTTGATTGATTGCTTCCTTGTGACATTTTTCTTTGATTATATTTAGTGCTTTCACTTTGCTTTCGGATCCATATCACTTGTTGGCTTCTCTTGTTGTTTTTGAATTCATGTTGCTTTTGAGATTCATTTGGATTTTTTCCTTGATTTTGATTTTCTACTTGTTGCTTATTTGATGCTTGATGTCGATCCTTTGCTTGAGATGATGTATAAGCTTGTTGGTCCAAATCAATGGGTTTAGGGTGTGGGAGAAGAAGGTGGATGCGAGGGTTTGGAGGTTGGAGTGAAAGGATTAGTGGCAGAAATATTATTTTAGGAGCTATGGATGGCCTCTATTTTGATGTTTTCATTGGATGAGGTTGCCCTAGCAATTGCCGAAGGATCACTAACATCATTATATTGCTTGTAGCCAATGTCGTGATGTCCATTATTGACATAGACTTGGATAGGTTCTAAGATTCCTTACTCATGAAGGCCCAAGCCTTTGCCATTGTAACCCATGATATGACACATTTTGTTTGCAATGGGATACTTGTTGCGGTGGAAATATGATGCTATCCCATTAGTGTATTGCCAAGAACCCTTTGCAATTTTCTCATATGAAAGGAGACCAAATTTGATGAAGGTGATTGGACCAACTGGATAAGATGTTTATGTTTTCTTCTTCTTTATGATGATAGTGGCTTGGTCAACTATAGGCTCAATGTGATCACTTATGACTTGCTTTTCGTCATGCTTGATATGAGAAAGATCTTGATTTCCACTATGCTCATTATGATCATCTTGCTTGTATATGTGTTCAATGGGGACAACAGTCTCCTCATGGGGAGGTGGAGTTGTGTGATGATGGGTAGGATTAGTTGGATGTTGGATGGGAATAATTGGATGATGGATGGGATTAGTTTGGATTTCTTCATCATGGATGGTGTAAAGTTGGCTAATCAGATCGTCATGGATCTCTTGGTCATAAATAGGATCTTGGTCATAGATGGGAGCATCATGGATAGTTTGATCTTGAGTTGGTAGTGGGCAAGGTTGATCATGCTTTGGGACAAGCTCTTGACATAGCCAAGTAATTGCTTCTTTGATAAAATGGATGTATTTTGCTTCACTTCCAGGTCCCCTATATCAATTAGGCCTTTGGTATATTCCCCTAAGAGTATTTTTTGGCTAGTCATATGCTTTTAGACCTTATGATGCTTATGGATTTTGAATTTTATGGATGGCATGAAATGTCTTGGTTTAGCTTCCCACATGGGTTGACTCATGGATATGGTAGTGCTAGCAAGATTTTGGATAACCTTAACATGCTCGTTTTTCCCCCTTCTCCAATGCCCATAGCTCACCAAACCACCTTATTCTTCCTTGAGTGTTCTCCATGCCCCTTTCCAAGTCTCACATAAATACCTTATATAACCTTTTAATGGGTGGTTTTCAAACAATCACACCCTTTCACAAAGGTTGTCATTAATAATTATTTAATAAACATAATATTTCCTCCCTTTTTAAAAGGGGTTTTTTTAATATTCTTTATTTATCCCCATCATAACCAAAGGATTATAATATCCTTTATTTTTCCATCTCCCTTTTAATTATAAAGGGTTAAATAAACATTATCCTCTTGTAATTTAAAAGGGTTATTCATAAAATAGCTTTCTTTTCCATTTTGGGGGAAAAGCCCCATAACATCTGTAGATTAGATATGCAAATAAGGTAGAAAAACTAAACAAAATGCAATAAACACAAAGTTATACCTCACATGCTAACCCAATCCCATCAAGGGAGGAAGGAGCCTTTGCACCCAAAACAAGCTCCTAGACAAAGATAATCCCTAGACAATGGATTCAAATGTGAAATGCTATTCTAACTTGCAACTCACTATTCTAGTTCAAGAGTGATTTTGGCATGGTAACTTTGCATAAACTTGGATGGTGAAAATGGATTGTGAGAGGTTCTATTTATAGACTTTTGGAAGGGATTTTGATCCAATGGTGGAGATTGATTTGGAAGATCAATGGTGGAGGATAAAAGTGATGTGGAGGGCCTAGATTGAATCTTGAATGAATGGAGGGCTAGGAATAAAAGTGATTCTTTTATTCGTTTTGGGAAAAGGGGTTATTTAATGAGCATGGGGGTGAAAGATTATTTTGGAATTAAAGATTCATATAGGGGAATGTAAATGAATTAAAAATTCATTTGGAGAAGAGAGGAAATAAATGAGTATGGGTTTGTAAGGAGAAATAAATGTGATGTGGGATGTTTTTAAATAAAAAATTGACTTATGTGGATTTAATTCAATTTTTTATTTGGAGGATGTGGGGAAGGGTGTTAAACAAGGTTTGACCACCCAAATGAAGGGGTTAGGATTAATTAAACATAGGCTTCATTTAATTAATCCTAGGGCTAGGATGAGGTAGGCTAGGGTAGGCAATTAAATAATAGCTATTTAATTGTCTAGGGTAGGGATAGGTCAATTATACGCTAAATTAATTAGTTAAAATGGTTTTAACTAATTAATTGGATTTAGTGAAAAAGAGGAAATTGATTTAATAAATATTGCATATTTATTAAATCAATTGGCTAAGGTTTGGACTATTGAATTAATGAAATTAATTCAACTTTGGGGATAAAATGGCATGAATTTGGAAAACGAAAGGGGTAATTAATTAAATAAAAATTTAATTAATTGGTTAGAAGGGAAATTGATGTGTTTAGGGTTGTCGGGAGTCAGTTTGATGGTAGAAGACATTTTTAAGTGTCTACATCTTTGCCAAACGTTGTCATTGCAACTACCTTGGTCGACATGTGTACAAGATGTTGGAACTCTGACAAAATAGAAAATACATAAGTGGCCCTATTATGCATATATGCAAAACACGACAACATAGGCAATGCATGAGAATCATTTAACAAAATGTATAAAAAATGATCATCTATATATAAGGATTACTAATGGTTTGATAAAATGCTTCAATATTATTTTACTCACAGGTACGAACGACAGGTTGTTTGACAAAATACCTCAAAAAAATATGGTTCCATCATTGTTGGATATATATGATATTGGTACAAAATGGAGATGTAATTCATGGTGTCACATACCAATATACTAGACTAGTTGGTTCAACACTTTAAAGAGATTTGCACATCATTGTCACTTTATGGTGAAGGAAGTGAGTTTAGTAATTAAATTGACTATGTTGTTGAAATGAATGCATATTATATCCAAAGCCTGGGAGTGTATAGATACATGGTGGGGATATGTTGAATTACAATCTAAGTATAGTAAACATAATCACGCGGGGCTAGATATATCCTCATCAATCAAAATAAGCAAGCTCACTTCATATAAGTAAGCTTCTTCAAATTAATCCTTTCATTTGAACTAATAAACACCCCACTTACAATACCTATGAGTTTCCTCATGAAGGTAGCAACAAGCAAATTGTTGGGAATAGATTGAAGCTCTCAACTTGGAAATCCTAGCATAATCTTAGGAGATGTTTCTAAAATCAGAAGATGAAAATCATACAGATTTCTCATCACCTCTAGGTCAAGACATCTCAACAATTATGCTTGCAAGCGACAAATCAAAGAGTCAAATTCTGAAACATATGGGGGTTCAATTGTAAAGGTTGTAGAGAATAATTCATTGGAGTTACAATAGAGTAGTAAAGGGTATGGGGAACTATCAAAGCACAATCAGAAGCAAATTTTTATTAGAGGTTGAAGTTGCAAGTGTCTTGGTAAACATGTATACAAGGTGTGAAACCAGAGCTAACGAACATGAACTATTTAATAAATTGCCTTGATTAGGTGTACACCTACAAACTTTGCAAGTGAAATGTTCAACAAAATGTTTATGGCATTCACTTGAACGTCAAATTTTGTCAAAGACTTAATATTTTATCATGTAGTCATTTCTTATGTTTGTAATGAAATATTTTTAATGAGCTATATATTCTCTCATTTACAAGAAATAACTATACTTTATTTTAAAAAAATTTAAAAGGGGATATATGTTTTCAAAGGTATGGGAAAATAAAGCCCAACTAACAGAGTTGGTTATGTGCCTATTAAAGAGGCTAGAATGTAATTGCAAATAGATTTTTGGCCATTTTTGCACATAGCATTGTACATAAAACAACATGACTTTGTGCACATGTTTTAAGAAATAAGAACATATATTGGACTTTGTACCTTCTCCATTCCTCATTGATTTCATGTTGTTATTAAGTTCAATGTGAGATCATTTCTTTATCTTTTCTTTGTACTTTTATGTGGATGTAAATGGCTAAATCTCTTTCATGTTAATTTGTATGTGCAACTTAAACTTTGTCTTCTATTTAATTTTGCATACCCTCTTTCTCTTCCTTATCTTTCTAATTAGTGTCTGAGCAATCTTAGATAGTTCCTTGTATTTATTCTATCTAAGGTTTCTTTGTGTTTTTCCTCTTTGTCATTTTCCTTTTTATGCCCTACCTTTTGGGTAAAAAGTACTCAAAAGCCATTAGAAATCCCTATCATACAAGGGAGTTGGCCCTCTCTAATGTAGAGGAGAATCAACCATTCAATGGTGATTTCTCCCACTATTGCAAGCACGCATCACTGCCCATTGGGCAAGTCACACAAATAATCACAAAAATCATAGTGGCTAGTTTACTTGCCAACAATTTTTTTGTGACTCTACTAGGGATCCAAGTGTTGGTGTGTTTGGATTATTGGGTATTTGAAGAAACCACCCATGGAATGGAGGTTGGTGACTATATTAGAAAATCAAACTTGTAATAATAGGTTGTGTTAAAAAGTATATGTTGAGCACAAGCTATGGCTACACTATAAAGAATTGTTGGCAAGAAGAAAGTAAAATGAAAAAGCTCATGAAATAATCAATGCCCATGATTGATGAAATACTTGCATCTCATGATGAGGTGGTCATATTTTTACATTTCTAAAGTTGAAGAAATGAGGTTAAATCCTTTGCAAGATTACAAATTTAGACTCCTAATGAAAGGACTTCAAAACAAATTTAATATGTTGAAGAAATGTGAACATTGGAAAGAGACTATGAAACAAGTTACACCAATGGTTGACAAAATTATTACATCTAATAATGATGAATTCATACATTTATGTAATAAGCTTAGGATAAGTATTGCAAAGGGTGAAAGGACAAATCTCAAACCTTTGCATAATCACAAGTCTAGTTATCTTATAGAGGAACTCAAAGAAATTACATAGCCTTCAAATTCAAAAGAGTCAACTTTAGCATGAAAGGCAACTAGTATGCAATGGATTTCTTTGCCTCTTTTGACACTAATTTTGATAAGAAAACACATGTAGAAGAGGAAGTTGTAAATCAATTTCAGCATACTCAAGTTTGCATTCCAAACAAACTCTTGGAATTTTACGAGGAAGACTTTATTTGCAAAGAGACAAAGAAGGTTGCAGACGATCGTTGGGTTGGTGAGAATTTGAAAGTCTTTCCTTTTTTGTGCCTCCTTATTGAAGCTTTCATGACATATGGAGATAAAGAAATGGCATCCTTGCGAGTAGAATATGTGTTGAATCGGCAAGTGGTAGTTGCCAGGCAAGCTAGTACTAATCTCAATTGTGAATTGGTGTATCTTGTTGAAGTTATGCAGAGGAAATTTGAATAGCTAGAAGCTTCCAAAGAATAACAAACAAACAATGACTAGCAAGAAGAAATTGTTGAAGATCTTCAACACCACGAGGTTTTCATTTCAAGTAGATTTCTAAAACCATTTAATAATGATTTCCTTTGTGAAGAAGGTATTATTTTTGTTCCTCTAGTTACTCCTAAGGAAGATAGCTTTGTTGATGGACATAAAGAAGTACTTCTTTATTTCCCTCTCCTCCTTTTGAATCATTGTAAGAAAGATTTTCTAAAAGTTATTTCAACAAAGAAGGATGAAGAATTTTATCATAAGGGATATGATCTTATGTTCATGAAAACCGTTGCTCATAAATTAGAGGTACAACCAAACCAAAGTGATACTCATCTATTTCAAGGTTTACACGAGGTGGATCAAACTCGAGATCCACTATTTTTAGAGTTATGTGGCCAAAAATATATTTAAACATTAAAAATTGAAAGAGCTTATATGATTAAGAGAGATGCGATTAATGATATACTTGGCAATACCAAAGAGATTCAATAAAATTCTAAATTATATGATGAAGAGTGGAGAACATGGTATGACACATTGTTTCTAAAGCTAGTATATTTCAAGAGCTTTGTATTTGCTACCAAGAGCACAGAATGGTAACTTTGTCAACAAACACTCTACAAGTTCAACCCATTATTCTATACAAGGACCTACTTCTCCAAACTTGAAGGGGTTTACATAAATTTTTTGAAACAGTGAGGTAGTTTGTCCTCTACCATGTACAAAGCTAGGTTAGGAAATTCTATTGTGTTTAGTCCAACTTTTGGTCTATGTCGGTTTATCATTTGGTCTCATTTTTGTTGTGTCCAAAGTCTCTCCTTATTGATTGTCATTTGTGTAAAGTATCTTGACTCTATGACCCAATAGACAAAGCACTATTTGAGCTTGAGATTTTGGGGTTCCTTATGCGCCCTCATGATCCTTGTCCCCAGTTAGATCTAGATGTTGTCCTTATTTTTTACCATGACAAATTTTAAACTTTTTGTGTTCTCTAAATTGACATAGATTAGTTATGTCACTTTTGCGTGAGTCATGTTAGTATTTCAGGTCATCTATAAAGGCCCTTCATCATTCAAATTTGGCCAAATCAAAAATCATTAATTCGTAATCTTAATTTTTAAGTGATTTAGATTTAAACTTGATCATGCTAATTTGTCAAAAGTGATAGAGATTTAAACTTAATCCGTAATCTTAAGATCCATGACCAAAATCAACACTTTATGGCCAAAATGGTCGAGAGATTTGCACATCATTGTCGCTTGTGGTGAAGGAATTTGAGTCTGGTAATGAAATTGACTACGTTGTTGAAATGAACGCATATTAAGTGTATAGATATAGTGGGGATACTCTAAAATAGAATCCAAGTATAGTAAACATAGTCACGTAGGGATATCTACCCTCATCAATAAGAAAAAAACAAGTTTGTTTCATGTGAGCGGGCTTCTTCAAACTAATTTTTGCATTTGGACTAATTAACACCCTACTTATGATAGCTATGAGTTTCCTAAACAAGCAAATTGTTGGGAATAGATTGAAACTCTCAACATGGAAGTCCTAACATACTCGTGAGAGATGTTTTTAAAATTAGGAGATGAAAATCCTGCAGATTTCTCACCACCTCTATCTTAAGATATCTCACCAATTATGCACGTAATTGACAAATCAAAGAGTCAAATTCTGAAATAAATGGGGCTCAATTGCAAAGGTTGTAGAGAAAAATCATTCAAGTTGCAATATAGTAGTAAAAGGTTATGGAGAACTATCAAAGCATGATCATAAACAAATTTTTATTAGAGGTTTAAGTTGCAAGTGCTTTGGTAAGCATGTATAAAAGGTGTGAAAGCAGCTAACAACCATGAACTATTTGATAAAAATGCCATAAGGAGATGTACACCTACAAACTTTGAAAATAGCATTCATGACATCCACTTCAACATTAAATTTTGGCAAGAACTTAATATTTTATTAAATAGTCATTTTCTAATGTTTGTAATGAAATATTTTTAATGATCTAGATATTTTCTCATTTATGGTAAACGATTGTGCTTTATTTTCAAAACATTTTAAAAGGGTTCAAAATGGGAATTTATTTTAAAAGGGGATATATGTTTTAAAAGGTACGATAAATAAACCCAACTAACAGAGTTGGTTACTTGCCTATTTAAGAGTTGGAATGTAATTCCAAAGGGCTTTTTGGCTATTTTTACACCCAACATTGTACAAAAATAACATTGGAGACTTTGTACCCAGTTTTTAAGAAATAAGAACATATGCTGGACCTCATGTCTTCTTCATTCCTCCTTGGTTTTGTGTTGTTCTTAATCTCAATGTGAAATCATTTCTTTATCTTTTCTTTGTACTAGATGTAAATGACTTAATCTATATGCATGTATTAAACTCTATCTTCTATTTAATTGTGTACCCTCTTTCTCTTCCTTGTTTTTTTCCATTCATGTTTGAGCAATCTTAGATAGTTCCCTATGTCTATTCTATCTAGAGTTTCTTCATTTTTTGCGTCTGTCATTTTCCTTTTTGTACCCTTTTATTCTTTCAAGTAAAAAATACATAAAAACCCTTAAAAAACCCCATCATACGAAGGAGTTGTCCATCTCAAACGTAGAGGAAAATCACTCATTCAATGGTGATTTTTCTCATTATTACAAATGCATGTCACTACCCATTAGGTGAATCACACATATAATCACAAAATTTGCAATGGCCAATTTACTTCCCGACAAGACTAATTTTCTTAGGTCTCTATTGTAAGGGGTAGTCCTTGAAAACTATTCTAATAATAAAGCAACCATTGTAAAAATGAGTGTTGTGAATTGAAAAGGTGTTGCTATTACTATTATAAAAATGTATTAGTTTCTCATCTAGATTATTTGTAGCTCTACCTTTCATGTGAAGGAATAAACTGAATTAATCTTTTTAAACTTCCCATCTTCTATTTCAGATGATATGCCATTGTTCATTCTCACTAACAAGACATTAAAAACAATGTTGGAATTATTATCAATTGAATCAATTTTTCTATCTCAACTTGGAAGAACAAAAATTCCTACGAAGTACTAATTTCAAGCATTTAAGCATTTTTGGGAGAAGAATAAAACAACCTATACATAAATTCATACTTTATCATTTCATAAGGTAAATATAATTTTTTCCTGAAATTTATTAAATTGCAATTCTATATGATGTTCACACCCCCCCACCATTAATAAATAAGATAAGAAACCATCTACCTAACTAAATAGCATTTTATACAAACCTCAACCTTCATAAGCACAACAAAATAGTACAAAGAAAACTATATTCATCTGTTAGTGAAATAGAATGTATTGAAGAGGGATGGATCATTGCACAACCATTTGGCATCATCAAGTGGTCAACCCTATCGAACCCCCAAGCCTAAGAGGATCCAAGGAACCACAAGCATGTCACGTCACTTTCATAGGGGTTCAAAACAAGATGACTCCTATGCATAAATTCTTGTAGGGTGAAACCTAAGACAAACCAAGCATGCCACCTAATGTTCATGTGGTGTTTCCCTCTTTATTGCAACCAAAAAATACAATAATAGACAACAACAAAATTCTCAAGACAAAAAATTGAAGCAATCCACTTAGGTTGCCAATAAGGGAGGAGGATATATCCAACCATATATTTCATTTTATTTTATCCAAGTCTTTCTCAAATTCATCAAAATTACAACAATCCTTATTCATCTTAACATCTTTCTAAGGACCAACATGCAATTCTCCCATGATCCCCAAGTCCAGTAGAGTAATTAACACCAAGGGATTAACAAGAAAACTCCATATGCCCCAAATCCATCATACCCTCTCCTAAAACGAGCATAACAACCAAAACCAACAACACCATAAAGATTCGAGGAGAATGAACTCAAGAAAATAAAAGAAAAGGGCAAGCAACCACCATAAAGAATGGCAAAGGTACCTCAAAACAAGACAAATTATGTTTAAACAATTTTGTCCCAAAGGCCTCAACCAAACCCCAAAAAATAATAAAAATAACTTTAACAAAATTAGAAAGAGAAGAAGAGTGAGAACAAAGAAATTTGTAACAACCTAAGGAACATGGAGAGATAAAGAAGACAAAAGTTACAATTACGTGGCCAAGAGGACTTACCTTAGCTCCGCCACTTGAAAAGCTTCACTAGATCCTCTATCTTTATTCCATTCCAAACTTGGCAAAAGTATGAAGAAATGAGAATTTCCATCCTATATAGAAAGAACCCCCTTATCAAGAGGAAAAGGGGCGTGTATCCCTTTCCTTCCTTTTCTTGCATGAGCCCCCTTAGATAGGTTTCTAATCTCCTAGGGTCTTACTCTTGGCTAGGAAAGCCCCCAAGCCAAGGACCCATATGAACCCTCACTTAATCCCCCAGGAAGCATCTTTCTAACCCTATCCACTTCCTAAAAGGGGCAATAAAGTGTAATCCAAATTTTGATTTTGATTTTGATTTTTTTAATTTCAATATTGGTAACCTAAGACATGGTTTATAATGTGTACATCTAATTGGTTCCCTAAGTTCCTAACCAGCACCACCTAGCTAACTAGTCATCATCAAGGTTTTCAAATCAAGGTAGAAGTGATTCAGGAATATAAGTGAAAGAAATATGGCAACATGGTTTAGGGGATCCCCTTATTGCCTCTCCATTCCTCTGTTGCGCCTATAATTAGTACACTCATTGAACCCATTAGTACGTCTAAGTGAGATAACATATACATATAAAATCCTTGAAGATTGACTTAGTCAATGCATGTATCTAAGTATTATATCATCATATATGTAGAAAACATCAAAGTCAAGCATAGAATAATCATGAATGATAAGAAAGAAGCATCTACACACACAATTATTTAACCATTATCCTATATTTTTTAATAACGATCAATATCAACAAAAATGTGCTTAATCATTTATGTTTCACAATTACTAAGTGCAACAAGAGATAACCACAAAATAGCCTACTAATACATCTAGAGAATACATGTACATACATGTTGAAATCAAAGTCTCATGGTCAACATGATATTGTCACATCTATACGACCCAAAATCCATGTACAAGATACAAGAGATGGTCCAAATGCATAATGAGGTATAGAACAATAAAAATCTATTAGTCTTGGGTCAAAATGGAGAAAGATAGAGTGGGGCATTACATTTGTATCACATCTTTCAAGAGAGACTAAGATACATTTGCCATCATTGTCATTGCTTCCTTTTGAATCTTGATTTGATTTGCTAGGTTCTATTGTTTTCCTTCATTAGTGTCTAAAAGTTTATGAATTGCATTATGAAAATAAAGGAGCCTTGGTAGCCAATCTATGAATATTATATCCTTAAAACTCTTACTCCATATTTAACATAGGACTATCTTCCTTGGCTTCAAGACAAACATTATGAAGCTTCCTATGGAAAGAGATCTTTTGTTTTCTAGTCACTCTTGAAATCAAAGATAGTTTTGTTTTTCTCCTCCAAACCTTCCTATGTCAAAACTTGGTGGAAGGAGCTTCCTTGGGAAGTATAAGCCCACTTTACAACATGTGTGGTAATTTTTTCCCTTACAAACAAGATCCAAATCTCATAAATGTTGAAAGAAGAGCCAATAGATGATAGAATTTCACCAAGCCTAAATCAAACACCACAAAGCCCTAGTAGAGCTCCTTCTCTTGAAATATAAAGTCCATTAAAACAAAACAAACCCTCTACTAATCTTACAAGTTACAAAAAATTTTATTAGAGGTAAAACAAGTTTTGAAGGAGACCTGAAACCCTATACATCAGGCTAAAAAAATATCAGCCAAACCCCAACACAACATTCGCAACAACGAACCCCAACACGAAAAACCACAAAACAACAGCTGAGTTGCCAATCACGACTGACCTAAGGAAGCCATCTACACAACCCTAGTCTTCGATCTAGCAATCCAAACACCCTTGACTCGGGTATGGGAAACACATGCATGCTTTGGAAGACCTCTAATCCTTTGAACAACCATCCATGAGACGTCGTCCTCCAAGGACTCAAAATGAGAAGAGAGGGGAGGACTAGCCTCCATTGAAGTATGAGCCCTTGCAGGGGCTAATAGAGGAGTTGAGTGTTGAAGTGAAGCTACCAAAGAAGTAAGACTCACATACCCAACAACCAACAACACGAGGTCCAAAGGTGTGGCCTCTAGTAATGGTCCAAGAGAAGACCCAACAGAAGAAGTTTCTGAAGTCTTGGCAACCCTAGAGGGAACTGAATCAACAGGATCTGAGGACTCCTCATCCTCAACATCAAAATCGCCAACAATTAAATGATCGTGGACCTAGCATTCATCCACCAAGTCGCCTCACCCAACTTGGACTCATGAGCCTTACCTCATGAATGCATCCTCCTACAATTAAATGTAACTCCCAATGGATGATCTTGACCCCTACAAATGAGTACGTCAAATGGTATAATGAAGTGCCCTAACTTGGAGCAAATAAATCCTCTTCCAAGATGCCTTACACATGGCTAAAAATAGTCAATCAAAGATGCTCCACCTAGTCCACAAGTAACCCCCTCTATCAATACTCTCTTACACACATCATATCATACATGTCAAGTGGTGGAGTGTCACACAATAAATTTCACAGATTCTTCCAAATATGGGGCCTCATTCCATGAGAGCCCAATTTACAACACGTAACAAATATTAAATTATTACAAGAATTGTAAGGTGTACAATACGTAATCCTAACACTTGCATACAATGCAACTTTTGTTTATAGAAATTAAACAACCCACTTTTTTTAAAAAAGAAATAAATAAAGTGGTATTATGTGTCAAAATAAAAATGAACAATAAAGTTGTATCATCCCCTTAAGAAATTTCATAAGGAACAATTTTCTCCATAAAAATTAGAGTATAGATGTTAAAAGGCATAGCCATTAGGTAGGAAACAAGGATTTTATACTACATTAAGAATACTTTGATTATATTTCCTCACCTAGACAATGTGTTCAAGTGCATTGATAATAGTCCTTCTCATTAGATTATCTTTTGCTAAGCCTTATTTGTTAAACAACACCTACAAACAATATAACATTAAATGGATTATGAATAAGTTACTTCTAAATTCTAAATGTGAAGTTTACTTTGAATGAGTATATGGATCACTTGTACCCATATGAAGACTACAATTGCCAAAGAAAAGGTTAGGTGAGCAAGAAAGCTACAATTTATTTGAGTTTAAGCATTTCCATGTATAAGTTGTGGAAGTGTTTGATCAAGAAAAAGGATCATTGGGAAGCCTCTCTGCAAATGTCAACAAGATAACTCCAAAAATTTTAAACCACATAGATCCTAATGCTCACATGCAAGCAATTAAAATAAGCCATTAAGCTCATTTACCTCTTTAAGATAATCCCAACCTTGTGCAGCCTCATCTTTAGGTAAATGTGAAAGAACTAAAAGCACAATGCTCAATTTTGATTAGCCAAAATCCCACATTGGTGTCCTTGTTGATGAATAACATTCAATAATAAATCCTCCAAAACATTAAGATTAGTGTCTCTAAAGCAAGTGCTAGGCTAGCAAGAAAAGTATGACAATTTGAGTTTGAGCATTTCCATGTGTTAAGATGTGCAAGCATTTGATCAAGAAGAGGAATCCACATAAAGCTTCTCCAAAAATGTAGATGGTCTAGCCATAAAAACGTGTAAACCAATTAGCTCCTATTGCTCACATGTTGACAATGGATATTAGCCATACCTATCATTTACCTCTTAAAGATAATCCATAACTACTTTAGTTTAATCTTGAGGTAAATGTGAAGGAACTAAAGACATAGTCAAGGACAATCTCTATTTAACTTCCCAAATAAGACTTCTTGGGAATCAATCGATCATAGTCAATGCAAGAGCCATTAGAGAAATCCAAAATCTATATCAATGCATGAACTGGACTCCTCCATAAATTTCTATGTTACTAATTAGTTGACCCTCGTCAAAATATGAGGAACAATTATCATTCTTTTCTCAAAGAGATTGTGCATTTAGTGAATTTTATGTTATATATTTTTCTTTAGTGGACATTTATCTCTAGAAATTATTTCTAAATGATATGATTTTTATAAATTACATCAACAAGGACAATTTGCAACTAGAGTTCATTTTAATAGTGCTAAACACTTTTCCCAATGCCTACAATCTTGAAGTCCAAAATCTATTATGATTGGCCAATATCCACATTGGTGTCCCTATTGATGAAATAACATCTGATTCCTATCCTCGCAAGATGCAAACTAGTGTCACTAAGGATAAACTTGAGCCAACAAGAGAATTATGGCCATTAGAACTTAAGCATTTTTATGTATTAGATGTGAAGTGTTTGATCAAGAAGAGTGCTCAACACAAAGATTCTCTACAATGTTGATGGAATAACCATAAAAAGTCTAAACCAATAAGCTAGCAATGTTCATGTGTAGGCAAAAGGTAGAACCTAGCAAGGTCATTTATCTCTTTAGGATAATCCTAACCTTCTTCAGTCTCATCTTAATGTAAATGCAAATGAACTAGTTCACAATCAAGGACAATCTCTACTAATTCCTTGAACAAGACTTGAAGTCAAATTACTCATATTAAAACACATGCAAAAACCAAGGGAGAATGCCAATTTTTGTATCAACACATATAAGGTGGATCCATGTGCACAACCCTATATTATGGGCCATTCAATCCTAATCAATATGAGGAACATATGGCCATTCATCCTTTCTAAAATGCATTGATCATTTAGTGAATATGCCATAATAATTTTTTCTTTCATGCACATTTCTCTCTAAAAATTGTTTTTGAAAAATACATATAAATTTGAGTAACTATTTTTTATACATTTACTTCCAACAAGGACAGTCTTCAACCAATGTTCATTTCCATAGTACCATAATAGTTCCCAATGCTTGGAAACTTCGAACCTAAAATCTATTTTGATTGGACAAAAATCCTATGTTGGTATTCTTATTGATGAATAACAACATGAAGACTAGTTCGAGCACTTCCATGTTTTAGATGTGAAAGTGTTTGATCAAGGAAAGGGACCAATGAAATGCTTCTCTAGAAATGTGGTAGGATGGCCAAGGAAAATTCTCACATTTAGCCCAACATAAGCCATTAAAGGTTATTTACCTCTTGATGATCCTAACCTTAAATAGCCTCATCTTGAGGCAAACATGAAAGAACTAATGGTACAATGCTCCAATCAAGGTCAATGTCTATCTAATAACTTCCTCAACAAGGCAAGGAATAAGGCTAAAATATATAATATGTATTAAAGCACGAGGTGGATCCACGCATACAACCCTATGTTCTAATCATTTGGCTCTCATTAACAAAAAGAATCATGTAGCCATTCTTCCTCTCTAAAATGTATTCAGCATCCAATGAATTATGTTGGATAAGTGTTGTATACTTTCCATGTTTAATAGTCAGGGTGGGATCAACCTCGCGAGTTGATCTCCTAGTTAGAAAAATGTGCTAGCATTTTCGAAAAAATTGGATGTCATTTTGGATTTTTTTATATTCGCTCATGTTTTAAAGCACTTATGTTTATCTTTTGCATGATTTCATGCAATGTGTAAACCCACTTTTGGTGTGCCTATTTATATCGACACATGCTTAAGGGTGAAGTAAGAGAGATTCATTATTGTATTGGAGAAGAGTTGAGTTTTGCAATAGTGAAAATTTTTACAATCCTGGGTTTTTTATTCGAAAAGATTTTCCCAGGTGAAAATATTGCATATTATCTTTGCTTTCTATTATTTTATTTTTTGTTTCAGATTTTATATGCGCTACTTCTATTGTACAAGTCTATTAGGCTTCTTTTTCTCTACAAATTCTTTGTAGTAAAATTTTCTTTCAAGGACATTTCTCTCAAGAAATTACAATTTGAGTTAATTGATTTTTAAACATTACTTCAACAAGGACAACCTACAATTGAAGCTTATTTCCAATAGTACTATACATTTATCCTGCTACCTATGATCTTTAAGCCCAAGCTCTATTTCGACTGGCCAAAATCCCAAGCGCTGATAGCACAACATGGGTCCTAGGGTGTTCCACAGAAACCTTTCTACTAGCATGACAAACATCATGGGGCTTGAACCCCATGTATTTCCTGAGTGAGTGTTCAGGATTTACTGTGAGGGCTCTTGAATGGAAAACTTATTTTCATGCAATTGACTAGTCTATAAGTTTTGAATTCAAATATTCATCTCCATTTATGGGATTTCAGGGATATTCCCAAAATATTTAATTTTAGAATAAATTATAAAATAGAAGAAAATATAACTTTGTTCAATCAATAACAAAATGGTTGTCTTGATGGAACCTACAGAACTAAAGATTATATTCATTCATTTAAAGCCAAAGAATTACATTTTGACATACTTAAAAAATGCCCAACAAATACATCAGTAGAAAGGACTATGTGCCACGAATACATTAAATCCAAGACCACTCACAACAATAAACACAACAAATTCGACATCATAAAAGCTTTTTGTACAGAAGAAATGTTCTATGATACATATTTTCATTTCTTAAAAAAATTAAGCACGAATGGAAGGCTTGGATAAAGGTTTACAAAGGCAAACTGATAGGACAAAAACCTAAATATGTTAAAGAGATGCAAAATGAAAACCTCTTTGAACTGAAAAGAAACTACTGTCAACATTATTATACCAAACAAAAATTATTTACATATGATCTCAACGATAATGCATATACAAACCCAACATGAGCGTTGTTTGTTTCTGTAAGAGCGATGCTGAGCCGTGATACAGACTGGAAACTAATGTATAACGAATGAGCTAATCTAACATTAGTATGAGGGAATCAAGTATCGTTATGCATATGTTATAAACCTAAATAAATCTAGACTAAATTGATAATTTTTATAACAAAAAATTGTGTGGAATTTTTTTAAAATATAAAATGATAGAAGTGAATCGAAACAGATTTAATTAAACTTTATTTAAAAATATGTGATAAAAACTCAGCTCTGATTATAACCAATAAATAGAACCACCCAAAGCTTGAAGATGAACCACTCCCAATTAAGTGTGTAATTGTATAATTCTATCCCGAATAATCTTGTACTTATTACGTTATTTTATTTTTTCCCATATTTATAGGCAAGGAAACCAGCTCTAAAATTAACTACCCTTTCCTTCACCATGAAGCAATCTAAAAATAACTACTTTTGCTTCACCAAGAAACAATCTAATTAATAACACACTAGGGTTTTCCCTAGACTTGAGCGCCACATTGGAGGATCATTATTGTGGCATTTTTGTATGCACATTGCATTAGGGCTTGCCCTAGTTGGAGTGCCACATCTAGAGAAGGGTGACTTGGCTTTTGTAGGCGGTTTCACCATTGTTTTAAACCCTGACCCTAGCAGCAGCCCAATCACCATCATTGTATAGGGTTTGTGGAGCATCATTCTACGTCATTTTGGTATATACAAACCTACTATTAGGTCTGAACTGTAAGGGCAGATTTATGGGTTGTAATTGGTCATGTTTGAGCCTATATGATTGATGTAACTGCATATTCAGTTTTCTGATTTGTGGCAGCAGTCTGATTTGTTCCATTTTGTTTGCAATGAGATGTTCATATATTGTTGGATGAGTTCATGATTGAAGCTAAACCAATCTAATTAATAACTAATCTATTTAGCCTTTGCATGTCTATATTTGTTTTAATTCTCTAAAACAAACTAAACCTTGTCTCTTATCAATGCGAGCACCTAAATTAGAACAAATTCCACCTTTATACTTTATTTTGTTTTCTGCATAGATATCATTACTAGTATCTTCAATTCTTTTCTGCATGGATATCAATCTCTTGTTGTAACTCTTATCTCTTCACTTCTTGGGCTAATGGCAACATAAATATTACATTGAACTAGTGTACGGCATTTTAAATTTTTTTAGGCATAAACTAATGGAATCAATATTACAATGAAAAGCCAAAACAAAAACCAGATGAGAAGAACATTTAAGTTATATTCAACCTGTGCTACTGCAAGATAAATTTGTTGTGAAGACCTTTCATTCAACGGTAACAAGAAAAATTATATCAATCCAATAGTTAAAATTTTAAAAACCTAAACAAGACAAGTGAATATTAAGCTCTTTACTCGACCTGTGCAGGTGCAACATCAAAGTCTTGTTAAAGACCTTTTATTTAGTACTAACCTCAAAAATTATAGCATTAAAATGGTCAACATTTTTAAAGATAGAAATTCGTCCATATACGCAATCTAAATGCTAATACCGGCCTTGAATATTGCCATGTTATATTAAAAAAAGTTAAGATCAACAAACTGTTTGATCAAGGACCATATACTAGGTGTTTGCTTATACTGATAAAAAAACCCACCATTTTCTATTTCTTATTTCAAAATTTTATGCATTGCTTACTCACAATGTTCTTCGGAATTTTATTGTGCATTTATAATTGCGTTTACAAATATTTAATTATAATGCCTCTACATCTATACTAATTTGTCCTTGATAGAAGTAATTTCCAGATAGCAATAAAGGAACTTCATGGTAACAACAACAAAAGAAATCTAGGTATAAAAAGCCACGGTTCAAAGTTCTGATATACAAAAAATCCGATGTTACCATTTTCAATTGTCAAAAGTAAAAATTCTACACATGAATATCAGATTGATATATTATCGATAATCATAAAAATAGTTGTTTGAAAATGCCACCTTTTATTTTTGAAATTTTACAACTATATGTTTTTAAACAACTGTTGATGTTGTGGTACATCAGGTTGTCTCCAAGATGTTTTCCACAGATCGGGACTTCCCCAGGATGCCAAAAATTTCTGATGCATTTTGGGGATGTGAAAAAATCTGAATGCGAGGGGACGTCCTCGATGCACCCCTGCATCTCCAAAACATGTGGGATGGCCCCAGAGGGTATCCCTATTGAACAATGCATCCTGCACTATTTGTATTCAACAGCTAGTAAGACTAGGCAGGATCTTTCTGTTCTGCTCCACAGCAGCAATCCGGCAAAAGCGGATAAATCCTCTTACCCTGTAATCCCTGAAGAAAATCTAGATCCAGGGTGAGGGGACTCTTAGCAACTTATAAATATCCAATTAAGCTAACTAACAAAGATGATAAGATAATAACAGACAAAGATCCTTAATGAATTAATGGAACCCAGTCTACAGCTCAGTTCCATATGGAACCAAAACAGAAAATACTGTCTAAAGAGTTAACAGTCAAGAGTGACGGTGCCACAGGTTTTCAGTGAAATCCACAGATTCTTCAGAAAGGTGCAGTAATGCCGCCAGAAGTACAAAACACAATACATGATTCCTATCCTGCAAATTTCATAGCCTAGAAGCCATAAATTTATAAAATAGGCTGCATAGAAGCAGAAATTTTACTAAAAATTGCAATAAATTTATTGTTTCTCAACCCTTCCCCCCACTGCAACCTGCCCCCCCTGCCGAGTTTTTCCCTGAAAAATACAAGTTTCTGTATAATCCCTATCCTAGTTTTTTTATGATTTTTTCCCTAACCCTAACCCAATTTTTTCTTGATTTAATCCAAATAAATTGAAAAAATCTGTCTTTTGGTTTGCTGAGTTATTAAAGATTTTTGCTTCTATGAAATAGAGTATAAGTTAGTAGTTGATATCACAACTTAAGTTTCACTCAGGAGATCTTTTGGCATGAGGGGTTCCGGAGAATATTGAATGATATGATACTACTCTTGTGTATTTCCCCAACAATACCTATGTGGCATCTACAAGGTGACATAACCATGGGATTATTACCTCAACAATATTTCTGTTTTCCTCCCAGGATATCTCAACAAAGGTATTGCTGAGGCAACATTTCCATTGTGGTATCACTGGGGTGACACCTACATTGATCAAGCGTGGCATTAAACTACACTTGTCGACAAAACATGTCAGACAAGACAATGTCACAACCAAACACACTTCATGCAATGCAATGCTCAAACACATAACAGTCGTGCAAATCTCCCAACACAGAGGTGCGTGTGAGGGGATCACCATCATTATTCTATCTCTGTCACTCTCACATCTTGCTGAAACACCTGAAATGACGTGCATTGAAAAAAACTATACCCAAGGGTTATTCTATTATTTTCCTTCTCGACTTCTGTGTCAGTCAGGAATAAAGCTTCAATTATATTCACCAATCAAAATGTATGTTAATTGGTTTTCTTATATTCATTTCTAAAAAATAGGCAACGTTGGAAAATAGTAGTTCAACTTGCAGAGGTTATGAAATCCTTAATACTTCAGTTTCTTTATTGTGACCGCTCAAAGAAAACTCTCAAAGTTTTCTTTTTGATGAAACTGGAACCAGTGCAATCCAACGCCTATGCTAATTGAACAACATTCGTTAGGTTTGGGTGAATTTTTCTCCTAAGTCAGTATGCAACCAATTGTCCAAAGTCAGGATGTGATCAGACCAATTCTCCATAAATTGTATAATCATTGTTAGAGAATCAATCACTCATTCCTCTCTAGTCTAGGAGTGGTGTGGACGGAAGTGTCTGGGCTGTTGTGGTCCTGGGCTCATTGTACGGAGTAATGATCGTGATGCTGGATTCTAACTGAGTAATTGAGTGAGTGGGTACCTAACTAAACTGATCTCCTTCAAACTCATCTTTTATACATAAACAGCTCATAGTTTTCCAATTATCCTCTTTTACAATATGTAAGGCCCAAGGGAGATCAACAATGTTGAAGATGATCACATCAAGTGGGCATGATAGCTTCCAATGCCAAAGCAAAAGGAAATGCCCTAGACAATTAATTCCGAAGAGGAATGCATTTCATATGCCCTAAAGTTTGAGTTGTTCAAAGATACTCTCCAGTGCAGTAGTATTCATTCTCTTGCGTGAGGACCATGCATCCATTGCGATAGTTATCTAGCGTACAAGAGATGAAAGTAGCTAATATTTTCATCTGATAATAGGTGATACCAACTCACTCATGCAGAATAATAAGTAGACAAAAGGAGACCAAGGAGGGGGAGGGCATTTGTGCTCTTGTGCCAACAAAAGAAGGCCAAGGAGAGGCAGGAGGATGAGAGACTCAACCGATGGGTGCTTAAAGATAAGATCAAGAGATGGACAAGCGTTTTTCATCCCAATGAAAGGCACTCTGCATAATAGGCACGGAATCTTGTCTTTAGGCTCTAGCCCTGACGAAGGGAGGCCAAGGAGTGGGAGGACGATGAGGAACTCGACAGGCAAGGGCCTAAAGTTAAGATCAAACAATGAACGAGTATCCTTCTCCATGCCTATTATCTAGAGTGCCTTTCATTGGAAAGATATAATCCCTGATCAAGTGCTGCACTGGGATTAGAGTTGGAAAGAGAAATGCATTTTTAGCAATGAGCATAACACGAGAGTTGATCACATTTGAAAAATAATGTAGCAAAGGAAATACTTGGGGGGAAAAGAGGTAACAACAATGAAGATAAAAAAATAGACAAGGAAGAATCTGCTCTGGAAATTCAATTTAACAAAGAAAGAAATAAGAAAAATATGTTTATCATAGAAACTTATGGCTTAAAGATCTAAAAAGTCTCATGATTATAGGTCAAGGAGAATTCACAATGGACTAGGAAGCAAACAAAGAAGATATGCTTCTAGATAGAAAGGTAGAACATCCATACATACATACATATATGATTATATCTATATATTATTTGTCGTTCCCCAGCCATCCAGAAAAATCCAGAAAAAGATTTACTCTTCCGGAAATCCATTCCCCCATCGCCACATACTCCCATCCCAGAAAATTAAAGAACATAGTTCATCAATTATCACCACAAACATCATATGTTACAATCAACATTAATTTTGCAAATAAAACTTCATTTACTTCTGCAAATTGCTAGGCATACAGAAATTACCTCAGACTCACTGACACCATAAAATAAAAGCAGAAGCAGTAACGCACTTTATTTCTTTGGTGTATCAGAAATTAACAGAATCAATTACAATGTGATTGCTTGAACAAAAACAGTCATTTTTGTTCAACAATGGAGGAAGATCAAAAGCAACATCTGCAATGCAGTAAACCACCAAACATACAAGTAGCTAACAAACCCTGAAGCTGTCTCCCTGCAACTTCCAACACTTTGATATGCATGGTTCAACAACCTTCTTCAGATTAAATGCCGCAGACTACCAATTCACTAATAGTTAGCCCAGAAAAGTGTTAATATTATCAACAAGCAAGCATGTTGGATGTATAAGCCTCTTGCAGAAAGTCAGAAACCTTAACGATCAAAATGTTGGCCTCAGCAACCTGGAACCTACATTATGTTGTTATAGCTGCACTAGCAGAAGAGTAATGAGTTGATCATTTAATAAGAGATCCTGGTAGTAGGGATCTTTAGATACAATGAATCACTGGAATGGATTAAAAGATTTAACCACTTCATCCTTATTGTAGGATTTCGCCATGTGATTTAACAAACGCCAAATCCCTTTCCTTGATTTATATACAAAAAATTGCAGCAACCCTCTACTTAACTCCAATCAGCCTTACCAATTTTCTTTCATTATTTTTGATTTTTCCAGGATGTACTTCCCTTCCTTGTACTTTTGAGCTTCTTCATAAGCTCTCTCATACTTCCAACCCAAAACTTCGTTGCACTCAGAGCAAGACACGTCTGCAACTGTATGTAGGCCAGTCATTAGGTGCCTGTCTTGCTTTTCCCCTTCATTTATATTCATGACATGGGAAAAAAGAAATGCCCTGCCATTTCTTCCCTGACGCAATAGTTACAAACATGTTAGACATACTATATATTACTTTCCCTTATACAAAAAACAAAAGAAATTCAGAAAGAGAACATATATGCTATCCCAGAAAATATTCCAGCCATATAATAAATGTATCTAATAACAGTTGCCCACACAAGGCAAGAGTTTGAGGCTAACTAATTTCCAGATCATATGAAAGCATGAATAATTATAAAGCAGGTAAATTTCTTCCAATAGATAAAAAATAATCCATATCATAATCAGCTGCTGTTTTCGAAAAATGCAACTGCCGACTGCAATTTGATGATACTACCAGCTGTATGAAAATGTAGTTGTGTAAACCCACACATATCTTAGTAACATCAGAAAAATATAAAGTAATACGAAAAATGACACCAAACAAAACAAAAAGCATGTAGATTAGTTCTTGCCAATGTCCAATCTGGTAAGGCAAGCCCCAACTTGTAGCGTATGCAGAAGTGAAAATTTTAGACTTTTAGAAGTGCAAAACGGAAAATCTGAGGAACAAAAATGACACTACTCCCGCATTCACAAACGTATTCAGAGACAAAATATGTCAGAATAATTCCTTCTAACACAATAGAGAATGCATTTTCTTAACACAAACTCTCTGAATCTGTCTACATGCAGATACATCTCAGCCCATTAAATCTACAAGTTTAATGCTTTACTCGCTTTCTAAGGACAGGGTCCCAGGGGAAGGGCTACTGCACTTATTATCATGTGTCAGGTGGTCCCATGAATCGTGAACATTTTAGCAGCTGTAAATTTTGGAATCTTTCGCTGAAGACTTGAAGCAGTTATTTCTAAAGAAAAAGAATTTCAGCTGCTGCTTGCAATGAAGGGCAAGAAGTTGACATCAGCTGCTAAGTGTTTTGATGTAAGATATTTTTATCAAATGGCAGTCTAAACTGTATCTGTGGTGTGTTTTTGTTAATAATTCTATTTCAAACTAAATTTTATGTTTAAATTCAAAAAAACGGTAAACCTTTAGCAGAATAGATAATTTTATTTTCATGAGAGCGTATGACTGCACAGATTTCCAAAAATATTTCTGCAATACCTGCCAAGTAAAATGTGGAATGCCCCTTCATGGGACCACTAGGTAAGCACAAACTCAGAATAAAGTCTACTTTTCCTGCTTTCCAAGACAAACATATTCTAAAGCTACTTTTCTTTCTTTGTAAGACACATCTGCTTTCTTACTTTTCTAAAGAATAATCTATTCTAAGGAAAAAAAGCTTCCAACTACTACAGGTATGCTCATGCATCACATTCACAGGACTGGGGCAATCCTTCTAGCAATTAGGTGTAATCGCCGGGTCAATGGATTGTCTGACCTTCAACAACTGGCACATACAACAGGCTGGAAATTTCTTCACAGCTGAGCTTTGAACTTGGGGCACCTGGACTGGTTTAGCATTTAAGCCCTGACCCTAACAAGCTTAACATCAAAGCCAAACTCTCTACAATAAATAGGCCCTTAATTCTCATAAGTGAAACAACCTCACAGCTTACCATGACATCCCTTGTAACAATTCCATCGGGGTCACATCAAATGATCAAACACACAGCAAAATGGAGATTTTCTCATCCGGAGATTTTTGTGACAGAAAGTAGGCAAAAGATTACAACAATTGGAAAAATGACAACCCCAAGCCCACTCAATCTCAACAAACGGAGTAACTCAAGAAGTGTACCCAAGAGACAATACAGCATCCTGGGACTAAACAGTAATGCCCTCTTTTTCTAAGCCCCATTCTTATTCAATGGAGCAGAAAAAGATATGGCACTTCCCATAACTAGAAATCGACACCAAGCTAGAAACAAATGCTGGACCCTACATTATATGAATGAACCTTCAGCACAATTTGCCACAAAAATAAGTTTTACAGAGAGGCTAAGATTTACCATCATGATGCAGATTTAAGCACTTTTTTCAATATGCCCCATCTACACAAAGAAAACCCATTTGGGATTTGCAGAAACAGGAGCATTTCTACTAATCAACACATGAATCCACAGGCAGAGAAATGCCATCCGCCTACCATAGCGTGATCATATAATAAACAACAGTAAATTTACCTACTGACTCATATAGATAATCCTGCAGAGAATAAAAGCTAAAATTTATCACAATTTCACACTCATTAAAAATATAGAACCAAACAAAAAATACAAAGGAAGACGTTTTCTGAGGTGGGCATCCCCAAATCCATATGGGGTAAGCTCAAAAACCACAGATTTCCACTGAAACAAGAAAAACAAGAGAAAAGCAACAATCAAGTTTGAAATTACCTGGAAGGCCTTGGAAATGACATCGTCATGGTAGGAAACATGGTTCCGACAGTTGCAGCAGCTGTATAAGCGGGGGCCCGTGGATTCTGCCATGTATCAGTCAATGATGATGAATGGATGAAACCCGTTTCGCTAATTGAAGCATTCGCCACCTTTGAGCTTTCACGCTAGATTGTCAAACCCTTCAGAGTATGTATTAATAGCAATGGGAGATCTAAATCGACCCGTTTAATCTCTTTGAGTGGCGTGGATTTTTATGGGGTAGAAATTTGTGAGGATCAAAGGAGATGCCTAGTCGTTTCGTTTATGATTTCACGTGACATTACCTAAGTATTTTCTTTGTTGACAAAGCACTTTTTCCTTTTCCTTGTAATTGAAGGAAGATATAATTTTAGTTTTATAGTAGGTAGTAGTGTACGTATTTTAAATTAAATATGTAAAAGATGTGAGAGATACTTTTTATATGTTTATTTTATCTATATCACAATTTTTTTTTAAAAATTATATCTATTAACATTTTTTACATAAATTTATGTTTCAGCTTCAAAATAAGAAGATAGGGAAAAGACCCAATAGGTGAGATAGTATATGTGCATTTAAGGTTCAATATTTTTAAAAGTTTAGTACTAGTACTTGTGACTTTAAGGTTGTTAGTGTTACTATAAGTACTAATAATTGAATGAAATATACCCTTTAGATTTAAAAAGCAACCAATCATGTGATGCCACATCAACCCGCCAACAAAACATAACTTAATGCACACCTATTGGTCCACCTTTTTTGGGGAGAACTATTTGACACCTCAACAAAAAGCACGCTGATGTGGCATCATATTTGATGATGTGGCCTTAAAACCTTAGTTATAAGCAGGGGCATTGCCAAGTAAGCTACTGTAAAATTTTTGAAGTGATTCAAAATTGCCACTTATGATTTTAAGAGGCATGAAGTTAGGGTGCTCCACTACTGGGTCCTCTCCCCTAATGGATTCAAACCAACATAAAAAAAAAATTGTTAGAGTTTTTCACATACGTAGGAAGTTATGTAGATCTTACAAGGTGCAATTGAGCAGATATATAGCTCGAGGAACCAACCTTGTCCTTCAAAACCCAACAAAGAACCAAATTGCATCACTATTGAAAAAGGGAATTATCATAAAGTGGAAGTCCTTATCACTAGCACAAGTGGAAGGAAAGGAACAACTTGAAGCATATTTCATAATTTCAAGTTTTGACAAATTCATTTGGAAATGACCGAAAGAAAACAATATGGTCTTTTGAATTGTGTTCTAATAACCTGGTCATGTAGCTTGAAATGTTTTCTAGGAAGATTTACATGATTTAATAGTTGTTTTACGGCCTGCAGAGTATACAGTGCTCTCGCGATGAAGGAAATTGCAAATAGGAGGAGTTGTGTATTGGGACTGTAATACTGCAAGTGATTTTGTGCCTCATTTGTTGCTCCTAAACAAAGGATGTGACTGAGCTTTAAGAGGTGATAATGTTGACAACTTGACCTTCTAGGTTGGATTTTATTTTCTTGTGTTGAGGATTCTTTATTCTTTTATTCAAGTTTCTATAAGGAAGCAAGGTGTAGGGAAACAACTTTGTATACTACCCTTGAGAGGAGTGTTATGCAACTAACTTTAAATCTGATTCAAACTTATTACAAAAATAGAGAAACACATTCATAAATAGATAAACAATAACACCATAACATAGTGATTTACGTTGGGAAAACCCTTTTGGGAGAAAAACCCCACACTCCAAACATGCACATAATTTATTATCAAATCAACAAATGATCACAAGACACTTGTAATGCAAGTCTTTACAGGAGCATTTCACCAGCATTTAAATATGAAGTAATTTCAACACTATTCCAGTAGCACCTATGTACTTGCAAATTCTCATATCATACTATAACTCCTCAAGATTTTAATTTGTAGACTTCTTGCAACCTAGAAACCATATGTGGTTTGCAAATACCCCCAAGAGGTATCGCGCATAACTTGGGCCCAATCTCCAACGCCCCCTAGGAGAATCTATCATACATGCTAAAAATAGATTATTCTCTTATGCTCTTACAAATGTCATATTTGAGCAATTTAATCCACCCAACATGAGTGCCCAAGTTTGACAAGATTCCAATCTAAAAATAGGCTCTTACAGATGCCTCTTACAACATCTTATAGCTAGTCAAGGTTCCACAATAACTTCCCCTATTTCAGACGCTTACGCGTCATAAGCATCTCTCATAAACTATCATAGAATCCCTACAAAATAGGGCATCCCATTTTTACCATGAATAATTAGAATAATTACTTCTTACAACACAATTTACAACTCATTGACACTTGACATAAATGCCACCTCAAAAATCCCATGCCCCATTTTAGTGGAGCATAATATTAATGATAAATAAATGTGGGAAAATATTAAATAACTAAATTAATGAACTTAGGAATTGCCAAGGTTGAGACACCTTAATTCCCAACATTCTCCCACTTATCAAATACCTTGCAAGAGCCAAAGGGAAACATACCATCATGGAATCAACTGCTAGGGGCCGAAAGGCCCATAGACTCCAAACACCATCTAAACTTCTTTGTGCTCATGGACTTAGTCAATGCATTTGCAAGATTTGTCAAAGTCTCTACTTTTTCTAATTTGACCCTTCCATCTTTGACCATATCTCTCACAAAATGATACTACACATCTAAGTGTTTGGTCCTTGCATAAAATGTTAGGTTCTTTGTCAAACAAATTGCACTCTAACTGTAACAATAAGGAGTAACTGTACCATCATCTGAACATAATATTTTAAGTCAAATGGCTTCTTTAAAGGTATGAATTGTTGCCATAGACTCAACCTTTGTAATGGACAAATCAACCACAACCTATCACTTATTCATTTAATTTATTGCACCGCTGAATAGAGTAAACACATAAGCACTGGTGAATCTTTTGCTGCCAACATCACCTGCCTAATTTGAGTCCACAAAACCACGAATATAAAGAGAATGTTTGTTTCCTAACAAATTACCATTATAACACAAAGAATACTTCGAGGTACCCCGTAAATATTTGAAGACTCTTAACAGCATCCTAATGAGTTTGTCCAAGATTAGACATCAACCTGCTGAGAACTCTCGCTGCTTGGGCAATGTATGGTCTAGTACAGACCATAGCATATATTAAGCTTCCAATTGCACTCTGGTAAGGCACGATGCTCATGTCTTCCATCTTCGAAGGGGATGTAGAATAATGTGTAACAAATAACTTCATTCCTAATGTCACAAGAACATACAATGGTCTACAATTTTGCATGTTAAACCTCTATAAAATTGAATTAACATACTTATTCTGACTGAGCCATAGCTTTTTGTTCTCTCTCTCTTCTAATTTCCATGCCAAGATTGTGTTTGGATGCACTTAATTCCTTCATTTCAAATCTAGATACAAGTTGAGACTTTAGTTCTAAAACCAAACCTTTTCCTTTACCCATAAATAACATATCATCAACATATAAAGTAATAACCAAGAAACTAACATCATCAAATTTAAAATAAACACGGTTATCTGATTTAGAATGCTCAAATCCCAAACTTAACACATGTGTATCAAACTTTTAGTACCACATCATAGGACTTTGTTTTAAGCCATACAAGAATTTCTTCAATTTATAAACCAAATGTTTTGTACCTTTAAACAATAAGTGCTCTAGTTGTGTCATATAAATATCCTCCTCCAAACCACCATGAAGGAATATCATTTTCACATCCATTTGCTCGACCTCTAAGTCATAAGTTGTAGCAATAGATGACAAGAATCTAGTGATGACATTTTTGCAATGGGAGAAAAAATTCACCCTAATCAACCCCCTCAACTTGGGAGTAACCTTTCGCAACAACTGTGCTTTGTACTTCTCAATACTACTGCCTGAACCAATCTTATTTTTGAACACCCATTTACAACCAACAGGTTTACATCCTTCAGGCAACAATACCAAGTGTCGTGTATCATTCTTTTTCAAGGTTGTCATTTCTTCATCCATGGTAAGTTTCCGAGACTTTACATCATTCATACCCAATGCCTTTTGCATAGATTTTGATCCATCAATGTTGGTATTCAAAGAAAATATACATCTCCAATCATTAGGTGAATACCTTTTTGGTGGTTGTCTACGCCTTGTAGACCTTTAAACAAGTTGAGGTTGAGGTTATTCTTCCTCTTCTAATGATTATGAGCTATATGAGCTCTCCCCAACTTCTTGTCTATCTTGGGATCTCAATTCGACTTTCTCAAGTGTAGAAGGAAGTTGAATCACATATTTTTGTTCAATTTTCTCTGGTTGTAAGACAATGGAAGAAGGCTTAGTTTCTCTAAAAATCACACTTCTACTATACACTACTTTTTGTGCAACTTGGTCCCAATACTTGTATTCTTTCACACAATAACTATAATTGATAAAGATATGTTTTATAGCTTTGATCTCCAACTGTGTTTGCTTCTCCCTTGGCACATGTGCATATGCCTCACAACCAAAAACTCTAATATGTCGTAATGAAGGCTTGTGAACAAACCACACCTCCATGGACATTTTACCAATAAGAGCTAATGTAGGATACATGTTTATCAGGAAGCAAATAGTGGCTATAGTTTTGTCCCAAAACCTTTGTTCCAGACCAACACCACTAAGCATGCTCCTAGATTTCTCCAATAGTGACATGTTCATTCTTTCTGCAACTGCATTCTATTGTGAAAAATATGAATTTTTCTTTTGTCTTTGAATGTTGTAATCTTTACAGAATTTGTCAAAATCTATAGAGTAATATTCACCTCCATTATCAATTCTTAAACATTTTATTTTTTTTCCAGTCTACAATTCTACCATTATTTTAAATTCTTTAAATCGACTGAAAACTTTGGATTTACTCTTAAGAAAATAAACCCATGTCCTTCTGCTATAGTCATTAATGAATGCAACATAATAAATAGACTTCACAATTGAAGGAACGTCAACAAGACCAAACAAATCAAAATGAATAAGATCCAAAATCCCACAAGATTTATGAGAACTTGAGCAAAACTAAACACAATTTTATTTCCCATAAATATAATGCTCGTAGAAATCAAATTCAAGATTACAATCAATTAACCCTTCAACAAGGTTTTTTAATTTTTCAAGGTCCTTATACCCTTTTCTCCTATGTGGCCTAATCTTTGGTTCCATAACATAGTATTCTCTGTTGGTAACTTAGATTTAGTAGTAAGAGCACAAATTCAATAGTGAGAGCACCCTTAGGTACCCAGAAACCATAACCATCCACTAAAGAGGATACCATCTCTTTTTCCAACAAAGTAGCCACAAAGGATACCATCTTCATAGAATTACTATTACACTCAATAGTGCATGCATCAAGTTGAAACAAAGTTCTCATTCTACTACCTCTATCAATCACCATAGCACCTCTCACCATTTTAACACCTACTTCAAAAAACACAGCCTATACACCCATGACTATTAGTTTGCTCACAGATAACAAATTATGTGTTAATCTTGGGATATGAAAGATACCATCAAATCCCCTAATCCTACCATCAAGAAATTTATTCTAAATTATTCCATGGCCAACAACATTTAAATAGGAATTATCACCCAAGTACTCCTTACCTCCTTCATATTTTTCATACTTATTGAACCAATGTCTATTTGACATCATGAAAAGATGCACCTAAGTCAATCAACCATGCATTCCTACTTGCACAAGTGACCAAAGCTGCAATGAACACACCACCATCTTCCTTCTCAGATTTAAAATTAGAATCAATTTTCTTCTTCTTTTTCTTTTCTTCTTTACACTCTTTATAGAAATGACCAAGCTTACCAAGATTCCAACAAATGGCTTTGGACTTTCTAGGAAATTTTGATCTCCATTTGGACTTGGATCTAGATTTTTCACACTACGTGACTTATCATTCTTCTTACCTCTATCTTTTGGTTTTCCTCGAACACTCAAAGCCTCTTTTGCACTCAAATAGACCTTCCTTCTCATTTCTTTAGAAAGCAAAGAACCAAAAACATCCTCTACATTTAAAGTGATTGAAGTACTCCCAATATCCATGACCAAGTTGTCCCATGAGTTTGGCAAAGAACATAGCAAAGTCTAACATATTATCTCCTCATCCATCTTCACACCCACAAAGTTTAATTGAGCCACCAACATATTGAATGCTTTCAGGTGGTCTATTATTCATCCACCTTCTTCCATCCTTAAATAATAGAGCTTCTTCCTTAAGAATATTTTGTTCACTAAAGACTTTGCTTGATAGATTTCTCCAAGTTTCTTCCATAACAATTTTGTAATAGGTTCTTCATGGACATTAATAAGAATAAAATATGCAAGACACAATCTAATTAGACCTTTTTCTTTGCATTCCATAACATCATACTCATCGGCTTGTGTGGTATCCATAGGTTTCTAAATTTTTGCATCAACATCATCCCACATATCAAAATCAATTAATAGATCTTCCATTTTTAATTTTGACATCTCAAAATTCACGCCCAAAATCTTTTTCACCTTAATCCTCCCAAATGTGCTTTCCTTCTTTACTACCTACAATAAAGTACACAAAGTTCTCCTTCTACACAATCTCCCACTCAAACTAGATTAGGAATTTGATTGATGTGTCATGTTGCATCACATCCACAAATGAAACCTCCTTCACTCTTCTTGCTAAAAGAAAAATAATCTTTTGCAAGAACTCAACAAACTCTTCGTTACACTATTTGGATCTACCATGCTTCCTTTGCACCAACCAAATATAATCTAGAAGATCTATGGAAACACTCACAGTTTCCATTTCAAGAGTCTCTGAATGATGGTCATAAACATACTTCAGTCTGTTGTCTTGAATAAACTTCATCAACAACCCATTAGGATCCACAATACTTACTCTTGCTAATTGATCTTCATTAAATATGTTAAAGGTTATCCCTTTCAAATATGAACATAAATTAGCATTAGTGTAGGCTGGAAACAAACTATGACAACCACAAATCAGATTTGTAATGGCTCGAGTAACCATTCTCTTCAGCTGAAACCAAAAACTAACTTCTCCCAATGACTAAAAATCTAAAAAATGCATATTCTCACAGTTGTTCAAATCTAAAATCAATAATGTATAATCTAATTTTTTCAAATTCAGTACCCTACACATGGAACAACTGCTACAAAATGACATATATTAGCAAGAAAAAAATATCTAAGCATCTTATTAACTGAAAATATCTTCCCAAAGGTCATCAATTGAGCATTGCTCCAACTCTTGCATAAAATCTCTTCAATCCATTTGTAAGTGAGCAAACAAAATCATATGGTGATTGATTGGAAAGGAAATAGAAGCATTAATTCTAGAATTTTGATCATGGAACATTCCTACCATCATCACAAGTCTCCAACAACCCTTGTTGTTGTCCCCTTGCATAAATACTCAACCAAAAATTATCTCCACCATGCTTATGTTTCGCCAGTCTCTTTTCCATGTTGACTCCTCTATAGATAGAAAGATGTTCAACACAACTCCTTAAGTCACAACATGCAAGTCTAGTCACCAAGCAAGAACGATGCAACTCAAAGCAAGTTCCATCATGAAAGTATACCTTAACTAAATTTGGAGAATTGCATACCTTGATCTCCTTCCATGTCTCCATATAGTTAGGAATGATGTTGCCTCCAAGTATCATCTCACTCCATGTGAAATCCTCATCTTCAACCTCATTTACACATTCCTTATTAGGTGGTCTTCTCGTAGGGTTGCCAACCACAATGTTACGCTCATTCTCATAATAAGTTCCCCAATCTTCAACAGACTAAAAACCACACTCTTCTTCATGTATGGAAACTTCACCAGGATCCCATGTCCTGACATTGTCACAAATTGTAGGACTAAAACCAATAGATATTTCATATTCCATCACAAAGAATGGAATATCATAAGTTGTCTCTGCATCCATTTCAAAGAGAGGGTTATCAAAAACATGAAAGCCTTTCTTTTCCTCTTGCTCAAACTCATCTTGTTGACCCAAATTTGCACATGCAATTTCTAATTTTGGGAAAACCTCTAAATCAAACTCTTCTTGAAGACTATCAAGCTCATCAATTACTTGCTTGATTTCTTTAGCTCTTAATTCAATCCCTTGCTCCTTGAAAAGTTTTGTATCTGTTAACTGATCTTCTACCTCCATGGGTATTTTCTAACATATCTTTTGTTGAATCAATCTCAAGAGTAAGCTCATCAATCTTTCTCTCCTTTTCTTTGAATGCACTAATGGCCTCCTTTACAAATTCGATGGCATGATCTTGATCTCTAATCAAGTGCAAGTACTTTGACTTCACTATCTCCAAAGAGTCTTTGATCAGTTGCAAGTTTGAAGAAGTAACTCTACCTCAATGCCTCTATGCATGAGGACTTCAAGGATCTTATGAGTGCTGCCTAAACTTGTGAGGACTTGAATCTCTTTCTCATTTGTGACTAAGAGCTGATTCTTTAATTCACGTAACTCTCTAGGTCTTTTTCTCAACCAGGTGATTTGGTTCTCCATATAGTAGTGATTCAGAAATACATCTTTTACAAGAGCAATATGATCTTCGAAATTAGCTTTCTCCTTACAAACTGTTTGAATAGATGGCATGTCAAAACTTTGCTCAAGCAATGAATCACCAAGAGACTCAATTGTTTGCTCTATATCGAATTTTGGTGGCATTACTCCTAGATCCCATGGTCTTATGAAATGGCTATTTTGATATGGAAATATAAGCTCATTATGCTCTTCATGTATGGCTGATTTCTTAAACATATCACTTTCAAACTGTTATGAATCTATCAAACTTTAGCTATGACACAAATCAGTTCTTTCATCAAGAACGTTCTTCTCCATTGATTCTGTTTGGAAGTCACTTTGGTACACATCTAGCACAGTAAATTTCCACTCGATTTCTGAATTATCATCATTGGAGTGATGCATGTGCTCATCACTAATTGTTGTCCTATAAGTAGTAGCAACATCAAATTCTTCATCTGCTGCAACTTCATTTTTCCCCATACCTTCAACATGACATTTTGTAGCAAATTCATCTTCTTTCTCTACAATAGTCTCATGTTCACTTGATAAATCTCCTTCTAGCAACCTATTGATTCTTCCCATTTCCACTTTTAATAAAAAAGCATCCTCAATTTCATCAATCTTCTCATCAAATTTGGGACCTTCAAAGTCTATTATTTTAGTTGTGAACCTTTTTTCCTTCTTCATAGGAGATTTTTGAAAGTTTGTCTTTCTCGTATTCAAGCTCATCTTCAGAAATTTATGTTCTAGTCATATCAAAACCAACAAGCTCTTTCATTATCACACTTTCTTCCTTGGACTCATCATCATTATGTTCAAAAAATTGATTATCAAATGTTGACTCAACATTCATCTCATTATCATCATTAATTACTAATTTGAAATAAGCATCTTTAGATACCTTAGTAACTCTTTCTTAAATTTAGGATCCTTCATTTCATTGACATTTCTTCAAACCTTTCTATTATAGACCTTTTGGATGTAAACATCTTCTCATCTTTTAAAACTCTGCTCTTCTGCAACTGTTAAGGAATGGTTGAAATGAACATGTAGGTGATGCAAGTGCTAATACTGATATGCAACGCTAGAAAACCACACAACTAAATATTTTCAAACATAATCACTGCTAAAATTCTGACAAGCAACTAAAAATATGCAACAAGGGTTAGCTTCCCAATAGGATGGCAAGATCACCAGCTCTGATACCATTATAATGACCAACCTAGTATTTTTCCAAATAATTTCAACTAAAACAAAGAGCACAAACAATTTCTGATCACCAAGATCCCGAGATGGACAAGGTGAGAGCATACGGTGTGTTGATGTGTTTTCCTTACACAGACAACACAGCATAAAATACTCACATATTTTATCCTCTCTTAAACAAAATCACCCAAATGTTGAACTTTGTGATCAAATGAGTAGACTCCAAGGTTCCTTATCTTCAATTCTCAATTTGGAATAGCTTGTTTGGCAAAGATGTGATTTGTTGTTTCATACAAAGGGACTTACAATTTGGTGTTCAACGGCAGGAAAATACCGTTTACACTCACACAGGTGATAACAATCGCTTCAAGGCTACACGCTATGATAAACTTATGATATGACAATTCAGCTCTTGGTCCTACTTCTAACAATGTTTTTCAAAAAGGGTGCAAAAGATTTGGGTTTAGAGAGAATATCTAATCTAAGTGCAAGCTATCATCATCAATTCATGGAAATCTCAACCACGCTTTGCTTCGCCATGAGACAACTCCACAAGGTGATGCAATCTTCTAAGGATAAGCTAAAGGTTTTCAAATTACTCTATGAGCAATCGAAGTGAAGCTTGTGATATGTTCAGACTAACCTTACACTACAACCTGCCAACGACAAATCATAAAAGGTATGAACATATAGAGATTTCACCAAGAAATTGAAAGACAATGACTTTCACGAACTAAAAACTAACTTTGAAAGAAATAAACTAAGTTAAAACATCGAATGCGAGTGAGTACTTAGCAACCATGCAACTTGCGAAGAGAACACAATATCACCATGAATGGCTCAACAATGAACTTGTATTAATCTTAGCAAAGTCTTAGCAACAGCTCTAATTAGCTCAAAACTCATTTTACAAAATGAAGAGGAATGAGGTTTATATAGACCTTAAAATACAATGAATGGCTAGGATCAATTTGGATTCAATGGCCCAGATCATGCCACATCAAAAGTGGTTATAACAACCTTCTATTATTAGAAATACTCAAGAAGCAATAGAGGCACGTTTTCCAAGGTGACACCTTAGCGCCTATGTGGACTGCCCACGTGGCATTTATTTCTTATGTTTATTCTTTTCAACCAATGCCACAAACTTTGGAACAACCTTCGCCATGTCAGCAGCTGGTACACTTGATGCATTCCGAATGGTTCCTTCTGCCTTCATCACATCTCGTGTATGCTCATCAATTGTCCTCTCCCACTCAACTATACCAACCTGCTTTCTACTAATGAATGAGATCAAAGAGTAGATGTTCATCTGTTCACCAAAAATGAAGTGAGTAGTGTTGAAGTAATGAGAATGTATGTAATTCTTCACATCATGGAACGCAACCTCTCATAAGAGATTGCATATATCATCCATTACACCAACTATCTTATTATGAGCCCTCTAAAGCACACTATCTACTCGAACATAATCCATTTTAACTTTGTCAAGAAGCTGCTCTCTTATGTACATAGCAAAGTACCAAGTAGAGAAATCATACGATGAACCTTCTTCAACTAGCCCTTCCTCTATCAATGCTGACAGTGGAGTGTTCATCAAATCTTCCAAATGTGGCACGTATTCTCTCTTGACACCATCGAATTTGGAACATGCTGCTGAAATTGCTTGAAGTATTTCCAACAACTGAGCAATGGTTTCATACTTTTGGATAAGTTCATCAATGAATGTATCTATTTGATTTCTGACTCTCCCTATCCAACTTTTCAATTCTTGGGACTGTGATCTCATACCTTCTAATTGAGCAACAGATTCTTGTGAAAGCATGGGAGGTGGAGTAGATGTCCCTTCACGCTGTCGAATTGGATTCATTAACTACTGGATATATTGCTTGAAGGCGAGGTTTTCTTTCTCCAATCGATTTCCTCTTTCCCTTTCACGCCTCCATCTTTCTTTGACTACTGAAATCGATTCCTCCAACTCTTCAAACTCTTGCTCTTCTGTTGTTGGTCCCAAATCCATAATGGTTACATCGTATTCTTCAGGAATGATGTCATCAATTGTTTTGTCTACCTTAGGTACTGCAATATGTACTTTCCTGGATCCAGAACTATCTCTCATAATCTTGGAGAGTCTAGTCGCCTTTTCTTTTCCCTTATCTTGCTTTGTCCTACCTAACAACTCTTGTATGTTAACCTCAGGCGCTAATTCCACGATTGAAGTCTCCTTTACTCTTTTCCTTAACCGATCTGGCAAGGTAGACAAATCTTCTTGGACACCTTGTTCTTGAGCTCTAGCTTCTAACTCTAATGACGATGCTTCCTCATCAGACACTTCAATGTGCATATCTATTTCATGTGTAACAACTTCTTGATCTTTGGAGGGACTTGATCAGACTTTTTCAGCTAGAACCTCATGCATATTTGCTTGACCTAATGCCTGTGGAGCTCCTTGGTTTTCTCTTTCTTCATTCTCCACTACTGATGTCACATTCATATCTTGAGAAGGACCACTTTGTCTAGAAGAATTGCTAGTCTCAGATCTTGAACTCAACTTTGTCTTCTTCCGACTACTTTTTCCATGTGAATTGTCTAGATGCTTCCTCTTGCCAGGTTGAGCTTCTTCTCCAGAGCTTACACTATATCCACTAGACTCACTGTGATGTTTACTACTAGATTCACTATCATCCACTTCTTGTGATTGTTGCAAGTCGGCTCCTCCCATCAAGTTGTATGTGAGATCCTTGTTTGCATTTTGGAGCTTCTAAACTTGACGATCTACATACTTCTTTGTGATATGTATGACTCGTTGTATCCAATCATCATGGCCAACTTCTCTCTTAGCCTAATTGATAGTGATAGGTCCTTCCTTGTCAAACATCCTTTGCACGAGAAACCTTTCAGTCTCTTCCAACTGATCAGGAATAGGCATTATATTACATGATCTCACCAAATCCCAAGTCATTCTCAAACATCTCTTCTCTCTAATGTGCTCATCATCGTCTGCATCTGCTCAGTAATCCTCTTGATGCTCTCGATGTCTAAACCTCTTCCCAAATGCTTTCCGAATCGTGTTGAATGGATCAAAGTGGTCTCGATTCGTGTCATGAAGAACAAGATTGTAAGCTTGGAGTTCATATTCTGAATGTTGTGTAGCTTGCAGTGTTGGGCAAGTCTCCAACTTTCCAACTCCTATTGGAAAATTGATTTCAGCTTTCTTCTTATCTTTCTGAATTTTGTCCCAAGCCAACAGTTGCCTCGTTACCTCTAGTAGTACCATCTTGTTAGTAGGATACCTCAGCAAACGGTAAGGATAAGATGAAAATCCTTGGATCCTCAAGTAGGTGAGCTTTAGAAATTGGATGTACCATCGTCCAAATTTGCCAATCAATCTCTTTGCATCCTTCAATAACCTCTCATTCATATTTTGTTGAAGCTTCCTTATGATGAACATAAAGAATGGATCATTCACACGCTTGTAGTGGGCTATGGACTTTAGCTGCAATTGCGGGTAGCAATCATACACGTTGAATTATCCGGGGCCATATCCTATATCACCTCTATAATTCAATCCATCATACTTTCCACACATCGCGAGGATATAGATGACATATGAGCTCATGTAGAAGGACTTAGTCTCATTTAGCTTGATCATCTGCTCATGAATATTGTTGCTTATGATACCAGCCCAATCAATCATCACCTCACCTTTGACGATCTCTTGCATGAATACGAACATCCACGCATCAAATGTTGACAATTGTTGACAACCCATGATCCTGTTCAAGAAGATCGCCATGTAGCCATACTCTATGATGAAATCTGATTTATGAAACTTCTTTGGCAACTTGCTGTGATGACTTCTTGGTTGCTTTACCCAATTGACGTTTATCTCTTGCTTACAATCTCTTATCGCTCCTTCAAACACCCTTTTGAGTTTGCTCTCGAGTGTAGACGGTGACCTTCCTATGCTTTGGGATGTTGAATGTTTCAGCAATGGCCTCCCTCCTCAAGTGAGCTAAGACTTCTCCATCGGACATTTCAATGCATCTAGTCTCTTGGTTGTAATGACTAGCGCATTCCCACATGAGCTCGACTTGGCAAGGAGGGCGGAAAGCATGCGGCTTGGATGATTCCATTGCGGAGCATCTCATGAATGACCTTTGAGTGGGTTGGCTTGTGAAGCTCTCTCTTGATTTCCTCCATGTCAATGTGACCCAAGTTGGTCTCACTCACATTCCTCCACTTGGACATGATCTTCGTCTCTGGCATGACTCCTTGCTTATCACTCTTGATCAAGGCTTGTCTTTCTTTCGCATTCATCCTCTACCTCCTCCTACAAGAGAAGACATCATATGTTACTAGGCTAATGTGACACTTAAAATAAGGATTTTCTTACCAATTATCTTATCTCCTCATGCATGTGGGACAAAAAAATAATAAATTTTAAGCAGCATACCTTAGAATTTATGAATAAAAAAATAGAATTTTGGAAGACTTGATTTTTGAAGATACTTGAATTTTTTGACTTGTCTTCTTGAAAAGCTATTGCTCCTTGCTGTTCTGCTACAAATCAGCAATTAATTTTGCTTTGAATTTGATGAAAAAAGCAGAAATAGACCTTAAATACCAAACGCTGCCCTATATCTAGGCAGGATGGCCTAGTTAGAGGTGGTCGGCCAAAACAGGAACAAATTTTATGTTTTTTGAAACTTTCCTTACTCACATGCAATAAGCACCCAACTTGGGCGGGTCTAAGAGTGTTGTGTGGATGATGTTATGTGGAACATGGAAGAATCCAAGACCCCCTCCTGAGGCCACCCAGGTAGGGCGGGTTTGGGAGCATGGTGTGGATGCTTTCTCTTAAACATCTTTTCCTGACCTTGATGATCTCCCAAACTTGTCTTTGCATAACTTAGTGTTGATGAATGATTGATTGAGGTCAGAAGACAAGTTTGGAATGTTTGATGGACTTATCCTTATGTCATGGTAGAATCTGCCTATGCTAAGCGGCCTTGAAAATGTTGTATGGAGTGCCCAATGTAACCCCTTTAAACTTGCCTTAACAACTTTCACTTTTCATTGATTGACCTTACAACTTACCTCTAGTGGATGAATGAATTGAGGAGGCATGTGTGCAGTGATCAACATCCAATTCCAATGCTCACCCTACAAACTCTCATAACATTCTTCTTGAGCGGATCTAGAGGTGATAGGTGGATGATGTGTGGTGGTGGACATGTAGTCCAAGCAGGGAGTTGAAGCCCGCCTAGCAAGGGCGGGTTTCAATGGTAGGCTTGAATTTTTCAACTCTAAGCTTCATTTGATGCTTGTTTCTTCCTTAAAATGACTCTTCTCTAGAACTTGCTTAAGACTTAGCCATTTTAAGGTGTTTGAGAAGTGAGAAGGCAAATGTTGAGATGTTAGGTGATGATCTTGTCCACTTGTCATGGTTAAAACCGCCTAGGAAGGGTGGGATTGGGGGTGTTGTTTGGATTTTGCAACTTAGAACATTTAGAACCGTTCCAGACCTGATTGCCTCACCAACGAAGTGCTTTATTTTCATCAATTCATTGATCTCTTTTTGCAAATTACATTTTCTTCACTCTGAGCAGCTTTGGAGGCAGTGTATGGAATGTTTCATATGGGACAAGGCATAGTCCATGGACACCTCTTGAGGCCACCCAAGTAGGGCGGGTTTAGAGGTTACCTTTGGACTATCCCTCAAAATGCCTCAAAATACATTCAATCTAATGAACTTTCATCAAATCTTCATAATATCATTGTACTTCAACTCAAAACATTGCAAACTTGATAGGTTTTCTCCTTGAGTGGCTTTGATGATGGTGTTTGGAGAGTGTCATGTGCAGGAGGTGGAGTTGTCCAAACATAGAGCTCAAGGCCGCCTAGCATGGGCGGGTTTGGAGGAGGTGTAAGGATTCCTTCACTTAAGGTTCATTCCTCTCCTCATGAAGATGGGTGGGTTTAGAGGTTACCTTTGGACTATCCCTCAAAATGCCTCAAAATATATTCAATCTAATGAACTTTCATCAAATCTTCATAATATCATTATACTTCAACTCAAAACATTGCAAACTTGATAGGTTTTCTCCTTGAGCGGGTTTGATGATGGTGTTTGGAGAGTGGCATGTGCAGGAGGTGGAGTTGTCCAAACATAGAGCTCAAGGCCACCTAGCATGGGCGGGTTTGGAGGAGGTGTAAGGATTCCTTCACTTAAGGTTCATTCCTCTCCTCATGAAGATGTCTCTCTCCTTCTTCCTTAAGACTTAGTCAAATTTTCAAACTTCCCTCTCTTTGAATGATCCTCTCAAGGATGTGAAGCATCATGATGTGTTAGAGAGTCCAGATAGGGTAGCTGCATTGTTTTGACATCAAAACTCCAAGCTAACCTGTCCAGGCCGCCTAGGTAGGGCGGGTTTGAGAGTAGGTCTTGGATTTTCAACACTTAGAAACTTCTTACCCTTTCAATTTGACTATCTCCTCTCCTTGGTACCATCTTGATCATTGACATCAAACAAACTTTGCAAATTGCATTGTTCTTCACCCTGGGTGGCTTTGAAGTAAGTGTTTGGAGTACTTCATGTGTCAGGTGACATAGTCCACAAGGGCCTCTTGAGGTCACCTAGGTAGGGCGGGTTTAGGAGTGACCCTTGGATTTGAACTTGAAACTCACTTGATGCCTTCAAACCTTGAAGTCTCCATTGGAATGTCATCATCTTCTAATGCCTTGTGTTTGAAACACTTCAAAACTTGCTCACTCTCTCCTAGAACAGATTTGAAAGTACTATCTGGAGAGTGTGATCTAGAACAAGACACAATCTAGGAATGCACCTTGAGGCCACCTAGGAAGGGCGAGTTTGGAGGGAAGGCTTCGAATTTACCTTCAAAAGCTCTTAAAAATTTGCAACCTCTCCATCAAAATTCATCAACTTCTCCTTATGTGGCAAGAGGCATATGATGGTCACTATATCCAAGACCTCCTTTCTAGGCCACCCAGGTAGGGCAGGTTTGAGAGGGTGATGTGGATTTTGCCTTCAAATGTGTTCTGCTTCTCAAATTTGCAACTTTAACTTAATTTCTAGACTTAACCACTAGTCTCCAACTCTTCAATTGATAGATTTATCCTAAAAATGTGCTAACTCTCCTTAAGCGGATTTGGAAGCTGTGTCTGGAGAGGTTGATGTGGTGATGAAGACATCATCCATGTCTATATGCCAAAGTAGACCAGATAGGGCGGATTGAGGAGTGACACTTGGAATGCAACTTTGACTCCACTCAAACTCAAACCTTGCTTACAAATCATCATATCTCAGTGCTCTGTGCATGAAAAAACCTCAATACTTAACTATTTTCCTCCTAGGGCAGTTTTGAAGACAGTGTCTAGAGAATTTCATGTGGCAGGAGACATCATCCATGAACATCCTATGAAACTGCCCAGGATGGCCAGGTTTGGATATGACCTCTAGATTTTCATACTTAAAACATTTCGTTCATGACAATCTTGATCATTTTACCTCCTGAAAGTCATCTTCTTCATCTTTCATCAAGTAAACTTGTAAATCATGCCATCTAAACCCCTGAGCGGTCCTAGAGGCAGTATGTGGAGAAATTGATGTGGCAGAAGACATAGTCCAAGACCCCCTCCTGAGGCCGCCTAAGAAGGGCGGGTTTGGAAGTGACCTCTGGATTCTTCCTTGAAATGCATCAAAACCCTTTCAAATGCATGAATTCTCCTTGTAAGTTCAATATCTCTAATCACTTGGAGCTTATAACACTACAAACTTGACAACTTACTCCTAAGGTGGGTTGGTGAGTGTTGTATGGATAGAGTCTCCTGAAAGTGATGACACTATCCAGAGGAACTCTATGAGGCTGCCTAAGTAGAGCGGGCTAGGAAGCAAAGCTTGGATTATACCTTTTGGAAGCATTACTATCACTCAAACTCTTAAAGCCTAACATGAAGTTCATCAATCTTAAGTCCAAAAAACTTTGCAAGCTTTCATATCAACCCTTCCATATGGAGACTCTGACCGAGGAGATGTACCTTGTTAACTCTGGTCTTGATCACTAAAGGTGTCCTATGAAACATTCTAAGGTGTGACATGTGTCTATCTTATCTAAAGTCCCTTTCTGCATGTGTTCCGAACCAGAACTCAGGCTAAGACTCGAAAACCAAACTAAACCTAAGCAAAAATTAGGGGGTCCCCATTTGCAATGTGGTGATGTGTGATGAGGTCACAACATCTAGCGACTCCATGAGAAAAATGTTCCTGAACATTTCAAGAATAAAGGCTCATTCTTCAACATAACTTCTTTAAGTTCATCCAGTGACTAAGAAACATACTCGAAAGAAGAATAGAAGCATAAATTGTATCAAGACATTTCATCTCTGTTGTTCCATAAGATAAGCATTCCGTTTAATGTTCTTCATGCATTGCAAAGATAAACAAGAATCATAACTTCAAAATCCTTGAGTACACCTACTAATTAGGTAGTGTAGACACAACTACTTGATCCAGAATCAAAACCAACAGCCAGCATGACCATCCATATTCCAAGGATCTCACCTGTCTTAAGCTCGCAAGTTCATGGAAGGCGAATGAATGGAAGTGGGTACATGAGCGGAGTAGATAAAATGGTTGTAAAAGATATGGAATGGAGTGGAATGTAATGAGACAGAGTGTCTCTACGTATGACACCTGTTTGCCAGGTTTTCGCCATGGTACTTATCCAAGGTGCCACCAGAGGTGGTTTTCACCTATGGACGAAAGAATTTCTCTTTACTATTTTTCATCATTTTTTTTAAAAAAAAATTTGACTCAACAATGAACTATTACACATGGTACCTGTTTACCAGGTTTTCACCATGAATAATGACAATTACGCATGGTGCCTGTTTGCTAGGTTTTCACCATGGTAATGGATAGGAAGGACTTGAGAATTTGATTCCGTGAAAAACAAAACAATAGTCTATACAAAACCAGGTCGAGTCAGTATGTTCACTGATGTTGGTAAGGAATGACAGATAGGATACGAATGATACAAAGGTGAGGGGAGATAGTGGACTATGATGTGGATTATGCAAAACAGACAGATAGGCATTCATAGACCAGGTAGTGGTGAAGTTTATTGGATTGCAGGAAATGTAGTAAAATAGATAGGATGTACCAGGATGAACGGAATGGAGTGAAATCACAATCAACGTCTGTACGCACCAAACTAAACTTCAAAGCTTGCAAATGGGAAAGGGATATATAACGGGGAATGGGAATGGATGATAACTTGTAATGTTACCCTCATGACCTTTACGAACTTAGAATTTCCTTTTCAATTTTGGTTCATAGGATGAATTAACTTAGAACTTTAGCTGGAATGGAATGAGTGATGACGGATACTTCGGAGGCAGAAACTGTTATTGGATTAAGCTCTTTAGACTTAAGTACCCAGACTTTTACTTTGGCTCATTTATTTTGGAAGTATGGTCTGACATAACCTTTGAATATACTTTTCTTGAATTTCTAGCATTTTGTGTTCTGAGGCATAAAGATTTATAAGATCCTTAGGAATTTACTTGCTTGATGGGTAAAAGCATCCAAATATCTGTTTTATGGAATTATGGGATGGGTAGAGGAATTGCAAGCTTCTTGTTCAGACGACACTTACATTCATTAATCATGATTAGGAAACGGGTGAAGGAATGAAGGCTGCAATGGATGGAGATGGATAAGGAAATGGATAGTGAAAGGTATGTGATCATATGCTTTGACTTTGCATAATGACGAAGGTGAAATGGGAAAACAATATGTACAATAGGTGGATAATGAAAACGATGGACTTGTATTTAAGTGGGACGGATGGGAATACCAACATCTTGACCTTGCTCTCTATGCAGTGGTTAAGGTCATTAGATAGGAGACTGACATGGATAGACTCCTAATGTGTTGTTCATAGAGGACTCAAACTTTTATCCTAACGACTCATTACTGGGTATTCGAGGCAAAGAACAGGACTATATGGAGGATTCAAACATCAGACTCAAGCTCATTATTTGATGGAAAGAGTGGAATGGATGGAGTCTTTATTATATAAATGAAATGGTATGGCAAAACGAATGAGATGAATAGACAGAGGTATGGAGAAATGCATACAATGGTATGGCTAGAAACGAGAATGCTTATCACATAGTGCAAGCTTTTATTCTGTATGTGGAGTGATGGGGTGAAATAGAATATAGAGCACACAAATGAATGCAATGTAATGTAGTGAGATGGAACCATGAATTATCTCACTTAATTCAAGCTCATCTATACTCTTTTGGTGACTTTCGGGATCTTAGTATGTAAGGTATAAGATTTCAAAATACTTCAAGCCATACTGGACAATTAACTCTTTTCCTAAAAATAAACAGTCATGCTATCCGACACTAGCAATGGAATCCACAATGGATCCATCCATCTGATGCAAGTTTATCAAAAGAAAGCAATGAAGCATTCATTTTAAGATTAAATATTTTAAACTCATAATCAAAGATATCCATGTCCGAATGCAATATATGATTCCATTCTTGAGTGAAGTACAGATCTTTGTAAAAAGATAAGCTAAAGAAAGTTACCTTCCGATCTTGAAGAATTTCATGGACATTTATGCAAGAAATGAACTTAACATAACTTCATGAAGTCAACCAAAATGTGTTCAAAGGTTAATCACTCCTATGCACAATGAAAACCCCCCAAACTACAAATCCTAAAGCAAAGCAAACTCTTATAACACACAACTTAAAACAAAGCAGACTAAACTACGAAAAAAGCTAAGGAAAACTAAATTACAAAAAATAGGAAACACCTAATTTAACTATATACAAGAAAAGTTCCCTCCAGGAACTCAAATTTGGAAATAATGTTTCAGGTATTGCCCATTGACGGGCAATGGAATATCTTCTCCAGTCAAAGTTTTCAACTTGAACGCATTCTCTCCCAAGATTTCTGTGATTTGATATGGTCCTTTCCAGAGATAATCAAACTTATCGTGATCTCCTCTTCGTTCATGTACTTTATCCTAATACAAAACTAGATATAAAATCTTGAAAGACTTTACTATTGCTTGTCGATCAAACCAACGTTTCACAACCCCCTGATGTTTCATGAATTTGTCTAAGACTGCGTCTCATTTCTCTTCCAGGTGTAGAAGTTGTGAAAGCCTAGTCTGAACTCTCTCATCCTAATCCATATAGTCTTGCATGAATTGAAGCTTTGGGATCCTCAATTGTACAGGAAAGATCGAGTCCTAGCCATAGACTAAGTGGTATGGAGAAGTACCTAAGGAGGACTTCACTCGGGTTCTGTCTGCCTAAAGGGCAAACTTCAGCTGGGTGTGCCAATCTCTTGGGTTCTTGTCCAATAGTCTCTTTATTGCATTTAACAAGTTCTTGTTCGTGGACTCTGCTAGGTCGTTCCCCTACGGGTAATAGTTGGATGAAAACTTCAGCGTGATACCATACTCGAAATCCCAATTTGAAAATTTTAACGAAGTAAAGGCAGGCCCATTATCGCAAACGAGTGCATGTGGACACCCAAACCTTGTGATAATGTTTTCTTCAAGAAACTTGATCACAATATCATAAGTGCGAAGTTTTAGTGCATAAGCTTTAGACCATCTGGTACAATAGTCTATGGCAGTCAGAATATACCTGTGTTGTGCCGAGGAAGGTGGATTAATCATACCAATGAAGTCGAGACCCCATTGAGCAAAAAGTCTTACTTCGATCACGGGTTGAAGCGGCATTGCTGGATTCTTTTCATGTGAAGCAGCTACTTGGCAAGTATGACATGTTTTGACATGCTGGTGGGCATCATTAAACAAGGTAGGCCAATAATATCCTGCCCTCGAGATTTGGTGGGCTGTTGCCAGTCCACCTCCGTGACAAGTGCCAAACTTCTCATGGAACTGCTCCATAATCTATCTTGCTTCTTCCTTTCTGACACATCTTCGATAAACTCCTTCATGATTGCGCCAAAATAAGATTGCTCCTTGCAACATATAACGATGGGACCTATACCTTAATGCTCTTGTTTGTGTTGAATTAATATGTGGAGGGCATTTCTGAGTGAGCAAATAGTATACAATATCATCATACCACTCGTCTGGTGATACATCTTCTAACACATAGGCTTGTTGTACTAGACCTGACCCTTGAGCTGCTATTGTCTGCGAGAGTGCTTGTCCTCGCACTAACTTCATCAGTTGTATCTCTATGTTGTATTCTTGTATGATGGAGACCCACTTGCCTCTTCTCTCGCCAAGCTCATTTTGCATCAACAAAATTTTGATTGCCGCATCTGGAACTATGGCGTAAACCTTGCTTCTGAGAATGTAATGTCTAAATTTTCTGATAGCTTTCACTAGAGCATAAGCATGCTTCTCTACACAGGGATATCTAAACTTAACCTCTTTGAATGGGGTACTCATAAAAGAAATAGGATGTTCATCCCTTTCATCTGTCCTTTGTGTCAAGATTCCCGCACAAGTGTGATCTGATGCAAAAGTATATAAATAAAATGGCTTCGTGTAATCGGGATTGATAAGAACTAGAGTAGTAGCAATTGCTTGTTTGACTTCTTCAAATGATTTTCTAGCTTGCAGAGTCCAGTCCATCTTGGCATCTTTCTTTAACATCTCATTAAGTGGTTTAACGATCTCTGCAAACCCAGTAATGAACTTCCTTACAAAGTTAATCTTCCCAAAGAAAGACTTCAACTCCTTCTTACTTGCAGGCAAGCTAACCTTTTGAATTGCTTCCACTCTACTAGGATCAATTGAAATACCTTCTTCAGAAATTACATGACCCAACAACTTACCTTCTGTTACTCTGAAAATGCACTTCTTCGGATTGAGAGAAATACCATATTGTCTGCATCTTTTAAATACTTTCCTCAAATGTCCAACATGATCTTCTCTCTTCTTCGAAAAGACTGTAAGATCATCCATGTATATTACTATACATTTTCCAACAATGTCCTTGAAAGCGATGTCCATGGCCCTCTAAAAAGTAGCACCAACGTTGATTAGACTGAAGGGCATTCTCCTGTATGCATAGATTCCCCATTTTGTGGTAAAAGTTGTTTTCAAACAATCCTCTTCTTCAACCATAACTTGGTTGTATCCTGAGTATCCATCCAAAAAGGACATCATCTGAGAACTGTTGACAATTTGCAAAACTTCATCAAGTGATGGTAACAGATAGTTATCCTTTTCTGACACTCTATTAAGATTTCTAAAGTCAACACACAATCTTATTTCACCATTCTTTTTTTCTAACATGGACTAAATTGGCGACCCGCGTGGAGTGCCATACTGTGAAAATTATCCTTGCTTGCAACAATTTCTTCACTTCATGATAGATAAGTGGTTCTAACAACAGATTGACTGTCCTTTGACATTGTCGAAAAGGCTTACTCCCAGGCTTGAGATGAATTGTATGCGTGATAATAGAAGTGTCATATGTCTTTAGGTCTTCATATCCCCATGCAATTATATCTTGAAACTCCTTCATAGCTTTGATTATGCTTTCTCATTCTTCAGGTGTATAGACTCTCCCTATAAAAACATTCTTAATATCTTCGTTTGTTCCCAAATTTACTGTATCACACTTATTCCCTTCTTCTCTGTGAGATTGAAGAGCACTCAATATGTTTGTATCAAAAAGCCTCTCTAGTTCTATCATTCCTCTCAGGATGTTAATGTTCTTCAACTTTGTTATCCCATCAGGATCAAACTCCATTTCCCTAACTTCTCCTTCATCAATGACTTGAGCTGTGAATATACTAGAATTCGTTAGGAAATCTAATATATGCTTATCATCCTTGAAAACTTGGAAGTTTGTAATATTGTCTGGTACTGAAGGAACTGATGTCAATTCAACTGTAAATTTCTTTAATCCTTCCATTGATAATGGTTCCAATGAACCTGCTGCTTGAGCCAATGCATTTGCTACTCGATTCCTGGACCTATAAACAGATTGAATATTAAAAGCGTCAAAACTTTCTATAAGATCCCACACTCTGTTCCTGTACCTTTTCAATCTCTTATCATGATAGACATACTATTTTCTGACTTGTCTTATAATGACCTCAGAATCTCCAAAAACATGTAAAACCTTTACTTTCTTTTGACTAGCGAGGAGCAATCCATGTACTAAAGCTTCATATTCAGTAACATTATTTGTACAAGGAAACTGCAACCTCAATGCTGACAAGTAGGCTTCTCTAACTAGACTAATCAATTCAAAGCCAACTCCGGATCCTTGTTTGGATTTGGATCCATCAAACCTTAACATCCATACTGGATTAGTTTCTTGCTTTGGACTTTGTTTGCTCTCATCATCCATCTCTTTCTTTGTCTCAGCAGCTTTTTCTTGAGAGCTTTCATCTGAAGTCGAGGAATCTCCCTCATTTGTCGAAGACTCGCTTGAAGCTAACTCTTCTACCTTTGGGATTCTAGGTATCTCTATCCTCATTGCTTCTGGCACTCTTTTCTCGATGTGTTCCAAGGCTACTTTACACATCTCACAGGTAAACTCAGAGTGAAATGCATTGTGCACTCGACACCAATTGGGTAGTAGAAAATCTTATATCCCAGCATATCCTCCAAGCTCTAAACTCTGCTAGACATTTCTTAACACAAAGTTCCTAAAATTTTCAAACATGCCCTCGTCTTGTTCTTCAGAAGAAGTCCCATGTTCACTATCTATCAAAACATCATAACCTCTTCTACCTTAGGCTTGTATACTCCAAGGTCAAACTCCATAAAAAGAATTTTGTTATCTTCACCATACTCTGTGATTGTCAACTTCAATCTAGGAGTGCTATCTATTTTGATCTAGTTCAGTAGTCCTTTCCACGATAGCCACATATGTGAAAAGTTAGTTGATACATACCCATTAAGTTTCCTCAACCAGTCTCTGCTTAACAACATTCCATATCGTTTAGGGATATCCACAACAGATATATCTATGTAGTGCTAAACCCTGGGGTCAGCTGCCAGCTGCATGTGAATGTTATGTAGCTCACCAACAACTGGAACCTCAGTTTTATCCAATTGTGTAACCTTCCTTGTCGTTTGTGTTGGGATCACACCAAGTTTCTTACATATAGAAAGTGGCATTACATTACTTGAAGCTCCTGAGTCCATTAAACAGTTGTGGAGCAGTTTACCGAAAATTCTCACCGAAAGTAGGAAGGGAGCAGGCTCATCCTTTCCTTGATAAAATACTACTGACTTTTTCTTTGTAGCGATGCAACTTGAATCTTTCAACATTTTTGAATGGGCTTTAGAATCTTGGCTCTTTATTACGCTAACATCCTTTTTTGGTTCCTCCTTTTTAGGTGAAGCTTTGGCTTGTACTTCGTTGCTCGTGTCTGGCAAATTTTACGCTACATAGACTGCATTCGGCTATTCTTGAGGTTGAGCAGGCTCTGAGTGGGCTACATTAGTATTCTGAGTAGCATTTGCATGAGGTAGACTAGCTGCATATGAACTTGATGGAGTTGCAGTATTATGACTTCCACCTTTAATAGCATTATCACTTAGACTCCCCAAAAAGGTCTCTCGTATCTCAGATACTTTCATTAATTCAATCAATGGCAAGGTGATTTTAACCCTTTTAACCTCTTCTAAAACACATTGACTTAACCTCTTGAGGTCATTTTTGGAATCTTCGTTTCTAGAGGAACTAACCTTTTGTGCAACATCCGGCTGTGAAGCATTGTGTTTTGGCGGGGTTCTTTGAACAAGATCTCTTTGTCTATACTACAATGAATCTCTTGGATAGCCTGGATTATTGCTGGCATTCGGATCCGGCGGTGTCTGGAAATTATTTGGAGGCATAGAAGTAGTCAAAGGATCTGGTGCTCGATAATTCCTTTGATATACCTTCATTGGTGGATTTCCAGCTGTCTGTTGGAATGCTTGTACCTCACTAGTTTCTTGATGTGGATAATTACCATTGAATGGAGGATAATAGGTTGGGTCCTTTGTTGGCCCATTTGCCGAAGCTGGTGGAAATTTTCCATTATAATCCCTCATGTCATATTCCATCATTGGAGGGAATACAAAATCTTCAATCATTAGAGCTTGGTCATATCTGGATGTGGGAATGATTTCATATCCAGAAGTTGGTGGAGGAGCCTCTTGACCTTGTGTATTCTACATTTCTTTATGGAAGATGTCAGCGGCAATCTTAAATTCAGGACACTGTAATTTAGAATGTTGATTTGTATTATGCAGTCGGCACTAGCTAGACAAGGCCGCTTCTGCTAGAAACACTTTGTCGGATGGTTTGGGATCTGGATTTGGATTAATCTCCAAAGGTGAAGGGACATTGCCATTATTAGGTGATGTATTCCATGTCCTGTTTTGCCTCTGGTAACCCTGGTTTGCTCCTCAGAACCATTGATTATATCCTTGATAGTTCCCTGGATTAGCTTGATTTCCACCTTGGCTTGCTTGAAAGTTCCTTTGCATATTTTGCAGATAGTTGTTTTGGTTTCTCAACTGAGTGACTTCCATTGACAACTTCTTGACTTGATCTATCAATTCTTTCATTTCTTCCTTTTCTTCTTGAGTCTTAGTGGAAGATGACGATGACCCTTGCAAATATACCAGTTTGGCAAGCAAAGCTTGTGAAACAGGCGCCCCAGGATGCAATACCAATTGATTAGCAGGAGCAGGAACCGGATTCATGACTGGCGTGTGATGGGCCAATGCTTGGTTGATCCCTTAAATTTAATTCTGCATCGCCGGATACCCAATGTGATTGAGAGGTCCATGAGTGTCCATCCCCAAATCAGTATTCACCTTGACGACTTCAGCATATGTTGCTATTAAAGTAGCAGGTGGTGCCCTTGCTCTCTTCATGAACATGGAAGTGAGACGATCCAAAGATGCATAATAAATATCCATTGTCATAGGTTCATTGATGTTATATGGAGCCTACAGTATTGAATAAGTCTTATGAAACCTGTGATTGAAAGCAGTAATGGGCTCATGCTCCTATCTTCTTACCTCAATAAACTGCTTGTAAAGCTCTGCTGGAGTAATGGGAATTCTGAATTTTTCCAGAAAAGCATCTTTCATCTGTTGCCAACTGGTGATAGATCCAGCACGTAAGTTGACATACCAAAAGGTGGCATCTCCTTCAAGTGTATATGGAAACAGCCTACAGGCTACATCTTCATGTTCAATTCTTCTGTTTGAAAGAGTGTCCTAAAAAATCTTGATGTGTTCCTCTGTTGTTCGGTTCACATCATTGATGTGGAATTTAGAGCAGAAGTGTTCAGGATTCTTGGGCATATCATTGTAACTTGTGAAATCTCCAAGAGGAGAAACATTTGCTAGGGGCCAAGCCGCCATTGAAATGTTAGGTTGCTAAACTTGTACCTCTTGCATAGCTCCTTACTGAAGTGGAGTTGCTTGGGCGACTCCTGTTGGAATCGTTTGAGAGATTGCTTGCATAGCGCTTGGTTGAAAAACTCCTATGGACGAGTTTCATGGAGGAGGTGTTTGGAACTGTCCTCCGCTTGGATATCCTTGGCTTGATGAACCTACTTTCTTGCCTTTCTTGGACTTGGTTGGAAACCCCAACTCAACCAAATCTTTGGATGCTCCTAGTGTAGACCTTAAAATCCTCTGGTGCCTGTCGAGTGAAAATGGACCGATTCGATCCAGTGTGAACTTTCTTGCTTTTTATGACAACCTGTAGAGTGATGGCCCTCCTTCTAGCACCAATTCTGTTGATGTGTTTTCCTTATACAGACAACGCAGATACTCGCGTATATTTATCCTCTCTTGAACAAAATCACCCAAATGCTGAACTTTGTGATCAAATGAGTAGACTCCAAGGTTCCTTATCTTTAATTCTTGATTTGGGATAGCTTGTTTGGCAAAGATGTGATTTGTTGTTTCATACAAAGGGACTTACACTTTGGTGTTCTACAACAGGAAAATACCGTTTACACTCACACAGGTGATAACAATCGCTTCAAGGCTACACTCTATGATAAACTTATGATATGACAATTCAGCTCTTGGTCCTACTTCTAACAATGTTTTTCAAAAAAGGTGCTAAAGATTTGGGTTTAGAGAGAATATCTAATCTAAGTGCAAGCTATCATCATCAATTCATGGAAATCTCAACCATGCTTTGCTTCGCCATGAGACAACAACTCCACAAAGGTGATGCAATCTTCTAAGGATAAGCTAAAGATATTCAAATTACTCTATGAGCAATCAAAGTGAAGCTTGTGATATGTTCAGACTGACCTTACACTATAACCTTCCAGCGACAAATCATAAAAGGTATGAACATATAGAGATTTCACCAAGAAATTGAAAGACAAAGACTTTCACGAACTAAAAACTAACAAACTTTGAAAGAAATAAACTAAGTTAAAACATTAAATGCGAGTGAGTACTTAGCAACCATGCAACTTGCGAAGAGAACACAATATCACCATGAATGCCTCAACAATGAACTTGTATTAATCTTAGTAAAGTCTTAGCAACAGCTCTAATTAGCTCAAAACTCATTTTACAAAATGAAGAGGAACGAGGTTTATATAGACCTCAAAATACAATGAATGGCCAGGATCAATTTGGTTTCAATGGCCTAGATCATGCCACATCAAAAGTGGTTATAACAACCTTCTATTATTAGAAATACTCAAGAAGCAATAGAGGCATGTTTTCCAAGGTGACACCTTAGCGCCTATGTGGACTGCCCACGTGGCATTTATTTCTTATGTTTATTCTTTTCGACCAATGCCACAAAATTTAGAAAAACCTTTGCCATGTCAGCAACTGGTACACTTGGCGTGTTCTGAATGGTTCCTTCTGCCTTCATCACATCTCGTGTATGCTCATCAATTGTCCTCTCCCACTCAGCTATACCAACCTGCTTTCTACTAATGAATGAGATCAAAGAGTAGATGTTGTTCAGCTGTTCACCAGAAATGAAGTGAGTAGTGTTGAAGTAATGAGAATGTATGTAATTCTTCACATGGAGGCATGAAAGGGAAAGAGGAAATTGTATTCTTCAGGAATGATATCAACAATTGTTTTGTCTACCTTAGGTACTATAATGTGTACTTTCCTGGATCCAGAACTATCTCTCGTAATCTTTGAGAGTCTAGTCGCCTTTTTTCCCCTATCTTACTTTGTCCTGCCTAACAACTCTTGTATGTTAACCTCAGGCGCTATTTCCACGATTGAAGTCTCCTTTACTCTCTTCCTTAACCAATCTAGCAAGGCAGACAAATCTTCTTGGACACCTTGTTCTTGAGCTCTAGCTTCTAACTCTGATGATGATGCTTCCTCATCAGACACTTCAATGTGCATATCTATTTCATGTGTAACAACTTCTTGATCTTTAGAGGGACTTGATCGGACTTCTTCAGCTAGAACCTCATGCATATTTGCTTGACCTAATGCCTATGGAGCTCCTTGGTTTTCTCTTTCTTCATTCTCCACTACTGATGTCACATTCATATCTTGAGAAGGACCACTTTGTCTAGAAGAATTGCTAGTCTCAGATCTTGAACTCAACTTTGTCTTCTTCCGACTACTTTCTCCATGTGAATCGTCTAGATGCTTCCTCTTGCCAGGCTGAGCTTCTTCTCTGGAGCTTACACTATATCCACTAGACTCACTGTGATGTTTACTGCTAGATTCACTATCATCCACTTCTTGTGATTGCTGCGAGTCAGCTCCTCCTATCAAGTTGTATGTGAGATCCTTGTTTGCATTTTGGAGCTTCTGAACTTGACGATCTACATACTTCTTTGTGATATGTATGACTCGCTATATCCAATCATCATGGCCAACTTCTCTCTCAGCCCAATTGATAGTGATAGGTCCTTCCTTATCAAACATCCTTTGCACGAGAAACCTTTCAGTCTCTTCCAGCTGATCAGGAATAGGCATTATATTACATGATCTCACCAAATCCCAAGTCATTCTCGAACATCTCTTCTCTCTAATGTGCTCATCATCGTCTGCATCTACCCAGTAATCCTCTTGATGCTCTCGGTGTCTAAACCTCTTCCCAAATGCTTTCTGAATAGTGTTGAATAGATCAAAGTGGTCTCGATTCGTGTCATGAAGCACAAGATTGTAAGCTTGGAGTTCATATTCTGAATGTTGTGTAGCTTGCAGTGTTGGGAAAGTCTCCAACTTTCTAACTCCTATTGGGAAACTGATTCCGGCTTTCTTCTTATCATTCTAAATTTTGTCCCAAGCCAACAGTTGCCTCGTCACCTCTAGTAGTACCATCTTGTTGGTAGGATACCTCGGCAAGCGCTAAGGATAAGATGAAAATCCTTGGATCCTCAAGTAGGTGAACTTCAAAAATTAGATGTACCATCGTCCAAATTTGCCAATTGATCTCTTTGCATCCTTTGATAGCCTCTCATTCATATTTTGTTGAAGCTTCCTTGCGATGAACATGAAGAATGCATCATTCACACACTTGTAGTGGGATATGGACTTTAGCTGCAATTGCAGGTAGCAATCATACACGTTGAATTGTCCGGGGCCATATCCTATATCACCTCTACAATTCAATCCATCATAGTTTCCACACATCACGAGGATATTGATGACATATGAGCTCATGTAGAAGGACTTAGTCTCCTTTAGCTTGATCATCTGCTCATGAATATTATTTCTTATGATACCAGCCCAATCAATCATCACCTCACCTTTGACGATCTCTTGCATGAATACGAACATCCACACATCAAATGTTGACGATTGTTGACAACCCATGATCCTGTTCAAGAAGATCACCATGTAGACATACTCTGTGATGAAATTTGATTTATGAAGCTTCTTTGGAAACTTGCTGTGATGACTTCTTGGTTTCTTTACCCAATTGACATTTATCTCTTGCTTACAATCACTTATTGCTCCTTCAAACACCCTTTTGAGTTTGCTCTCAAGTGTAGACGGTGACCTGCCTATGCTTTGGGATGTTGAATGTTTCGGCCATGGCCTCCCTCCTCAAGTGAGATAAGACTTCTCCATTAGATGTTTCAATGCATCTGGTCTCTTGGTTGTAATGACTAGTGCATTCCCACATGAGCTCAGCACTCAGCAAGGAGGGCGAAAAGCATGCGGCTTGGATGATTCCATTGCGGAGCATCTCATGAATTACCTTTGAGTGGGTTGGCTTGTGAAGCTCTCTCTTGATTTCCTCCATGTCAATGTGACCCAAGTTGGTGTCACTCACGTTCCTCCACTTGGACGTGATCTTCGTCTCCAGCATGACTCCTTGCTTATCACTCTCGATCAAGGCTTGTCTTTCTTTTGCATTCATCCTCTACCTCCTCCTACAAGAAAAGACATCATATGTTACTAGGCTGATGTGACACTTATATAAGGATTTTTTTACCAATTATCTTATCTCCTCATGCATGTCGGACAAAAAAATACTGAGTTTTAAGCAACATACCTTAGAATTTATGAATAAAAAATCAGAATTTTGGAAGACTTTATTTTTGAAGATACTTGAATTTTTTGACTTGTCTTCTTGAAAAGCTATTGCTCCGTGTTGTTCTGCTACAAATCAGTAATTAATTTTGCTTTGAATTTGATGAAAAAAGTAGAAATAGACCTTCATAAATATCAAACGCTGCCCTATATCTAGGCAGGTCGCCCTAGTTAGATGTGGTCGGCCAAAACAGGAACAAATTTTATGTTTTTTGAAACTTTCTTTACTCACATGCAATAAGCGCCCAACTTGGGCGGGTCTAAGAGTGTTGTGTGGATGATGTTATGTGGAACATGGAGGAATCCAAGACCCCCTCCTGATGCCGCCCAGGGAGGGCGGGTTTGGGAGTATGGTGTGGATTCTTTCTCTTAAACATCTTTTCCTAACCTTGATGATCTCCCAAACTTGTCTTTGCATAACTTAGTGTCGATGAGTGATTGATTGAGGTCAGAAGAGAAGTTTGGAATGTTTGATGGACTTATCCTTATGTCATGGTAGAATCTGCCTATGCTAAGCGGCCTTGAAGATGTTGTATGGAGTACCCAATGCAACCCCTTTAAACTTGCCTTAACAACTTTCACTTTTCATTGATTGACCTTACAACTTACCTCTAGTGGATGAATGAATTGAGGAGGCATGTGTGGAGTGATCAACATCCAATTCCAATGCTCACCCTACAAACTCTCATAACATTCTTCTTGAGCGGATCTAGAGGTGATAGGTGGATGATGTGTGGTGGTGGACATGTAGTCCAAGTAGGGAGTTGAAGGCTGCCTAGCAAGGGCAGGTTTCAATGGTAGGCTTGAATTTTTCAACTCTAAGCTTCATTTGATGCTTGTTTCTTCCTTAAGATGACTCTTCTCTGGAACTTGCTTAAGACTTATCCATTTTAAGGTGTTTGTGAAGTGAGAAGGCAAACGTTGAGATGTTAGATGATGATCTTGTCCACTTGTCATGGTGAAAACTGCCTAGGAAGGGTGGGATTGGGGGTGTTGTTTGGATTTTACAACTTAGAACATTTAGAACCCTTCCAGACCTGATTACCTCACCAATGAAGTTCTTTATTTTCATCAATTCATTGATCTCTTCTTGCAAATTGCATTGTCTTCACTCTGAGCAGCTTTGGAGGCAGTGTATGGAATGTTTCATATGGGACAAGGCATAGTCCATGGACACCTCTTGAGGCTGCCCAAGTAGGGCGGGTTTAGAGGTTACCTTTGGACTATCCCTCAAAATGCCTCAAAAGACATTCAATCTAATGAACTTTCATCAAATCTTCATAATCTCATTGTACTTCAACTCAAAACATTGCAAACTTGATAGGTTTTCTCCTTGAGCGGGTTTGATGATGGTGTTTGGAGAGTGTCATGTGTAGGAGGTGGAGTTGTCCAAACATAGAGCTCAAGGCCACCTAACATGGGTCGGTTTGGAGGAGGTGTAAGGATTCCTTCACTTAAGGTTCATTCCTCTCCTCATGAAGATGTCTCTTTCCTTCTTCCTTAAGACTTAGTCAAAATTTCAAACTTCCCTCTCTTTGAATGATCCTCTCAAGGATGTGAAGCATCATGATGTGTTAGAGAGTCAAGATAGGGAAGCTGCATTGTTTTGACATAAAAACTCCAAGCTGACCTCTCGAAGCTGCCCAGGTAGCGCGGGTTTGAGAGTAGGTCTTAGATTTTCAACACTTAGAAACTTCTTACCCTTTCAATTTGACTATCTCCTCTCCTTGGTACCATCTTGACCATTGACATCAAACAAACTTTGCAAATTGCATTGTTCTTCACCCTGGGCGGCTTTGAAGTAAGTGTTTGGAGTACTTCATGTGTCATGTGACAGTCCACGAGGGCCTCTTGAGGCCGCCTAGGTAGGGCGGGTTTAGGAGTGACCCTTGGATTTGAACTTGAAACTCACTTGATGCCTTCAAACCTTGAAGTCTCCATTGGAATGTCATCATCTTCTAATGCCTTGTGTTTGAAACACTTCAAAACTTGCTCACTCTCTCCTAGGGTAGATTTGAAAGTACTGTCTGGACAGTTTGATCTGGAACAAGACACAGTTAAGGAATGCACCTTGAGGCTACCTAGGAAGGGTGGGTTTGGAGGGAAGGCTTTGAATTTACCTTCAAAAGCTCTTAAAAACTTGCAACCTCTCCATCAAACTTCATCAACTTCTCCTTATGTGGCAAGAGGCATATGATGGTCACTATATCCAAGACCTCCTTTCTAGGCCACCCAGGTAGGGCAGGTTTGAGAGGGTGATGTGGATTTTGCCTTCAAATGTGTTATGCTTCTCAAATTTGCAACTTTAACTTAATTTCCAAACTTAACCACTAGTCTCCAACTCTTCAATTGACAGATTTATCCTAAAAATGTGCTAACTCTCCTTAAGCAGATTTGGAAGCTGTGTCTGGAGAGGTTGATGTGGTGATGAAGACATCATCCATGTCTATATGCCAAAGCCACCCAGATAGGGTAGGTTGAGGAGTGACACTTGGATTGCAACTTTGACTTCACTCAAACTCAAACCTTGCTTACAAATCATCATATCTCAGTGCTCTGTGCATGAAAAAACCTCAATACTTAACCATTTTCCTCCTAGGGGAATTTTGAAGATAGTGTCTGGAGATTTTCATGTGGCAGGAGACGTCATCCATGAACATCCTGTGAAACCGCCCAGGATGGGCGGGTTTGGATATGACCTCTTGATTTTCATACTTAAAACATTTCATTCATGACAATCTTGATCATTTCACCTCCTGAAAGTCATCTTCTTCATCTTTCATCAAGTAAACCTGTAAATCATGCCATCTAAACCCCTGAGCGGTCCTGGAGGCAGTATGTGGAGAAATTGATGTGGCAGAAGACAGTCCAAGACCCCCTCCTGAGGCCACCCAGGAAGGGCGGGTTTGGAAGTGACCTCTAAATTCTTCCTTAAAATGTATCAAAACCCTTTCAAATGCATGAATTCTCCTTGTAAGTTCAATATCTCTAATCACTTGGAGCTTATAACACTCAAAGTTGACAACTTACTCCTAGGGCGGGTTGGTGAGTGTTGTATGGATAGAGTCTCTTGAAAGTGATGACACTATCCAAAAGAACTCTATGAGGCCGCCTAAGTAGAGCGGGCTAGGAAGCAGAGCTTGGATTATACCTTTTGGAAGCCTCACTATCACTCAAACTCATAAAAGCCTAACATGAAGTTCATCAATCTTAAGTACAAAAAACTTTGCAAAATTTCATATCAACCCTTCCATATGGAGACTCTGACTGAGGAGATGTACCTTGTTAACTTCAGTCTTGATCACTCAAAGTGTCCTATGAAACATTCTAAGGCATGACATGTGTCTATCTTATCTAAAGTCCCTTTCTGCATGTGTTCTGAACCAGAACTCCAGCTAAGACTCAAAAACCAAACTAAACCTAAGCAAAAATTAGGGGGTCCCCATTTGCAATGGGGCGATGTGTGATGAGGTCACAACACGGTGGAATGGATCATTCCTTCCTATTCATTTGCTACTAAAGTATGCAATGCAAGGATGATTACAAACACACCAAGTTGTAGGAGTTCAGGACAACACTGAGAGGGGGGGTGAATCAATGTTGTATAAATTTTAATCTTTTGCAAATTTAACTTTCAAGACATGAAGAAAGTAAGATATCATTTGTTACACACATGTGCACATAACTGAGAATGAATGATGAGATTAAAATCTCATGAATAAATCATACACACAAACAGAGAGAAAAACAATATGAATCAAGACACAAGAATTGCACGAGTGGAAAACCCTCTTGGGGTAGAAAAACCACTCCAAAACTGCCTCACTGGCTTAACCTTAAAAATATCTTTACAAGCCTCACTGGCTGATGTGAGTGTCTCACTGACAAATGGTCTCACTGACCTATAAGCCTCACTGGCTTTTCTCAATCAATCAAATCAAGAATCTCATGTGCAAGAAGTGATTGATGTTCAATCTGATTTGCACCATTTAAATCAACTCATCCTTCTTTTCAAAGGGTTTTTCTCTGCATATCATAACTTCATACATAACATTATTTGCTCATCTCTGTTTTCTTCATCAACACACACTTGTCAATGTACCTGAAAAACCATTTTATACAAGTTGAATGTCCTTCCACCTGCAAAGAAAAATCTTTTCATATTCCTCTGTGCCTAATCAATTCTTCAATAATCTCTTCAAATTCTTCTCCAAACTTTGCAAGATTCTTCATATTCCTGCAAAAGAAACTTATTCAAAAATATCATTTAACCTTCAATAAATTTTAAAACAAATTTCCCCTGTCACAGATAAAAAAAATATCTTCCATATTTGAGACCTTTCAATTTCTTTTTCATGAACCTGCAATAATATCTTCAACTCCCCCAAAAAAAAAACTCTTCATCTTCACAAATCTTTTTGTAACAAAATATCTCTCTTGATATCCACCAACAAGAAATCCAGATCCAAACAAAACAAGTTTCTTCCAACTCTTCATATTCTGTGAACTCCAAAAAAATCTCCTTCAAGAAAACAAAAAAAAATGTTCATCTTCTGTGCAAAATGATTCTTCAAAAAATTTGTCTTTTTAACCTTTATCTTCCTCTGCATTTTCTTTGTCCATCTGTATGAAGAAATAAAGTCTCCAAGAAAAAATATCCTTCCTTCTCTTCTTAATTCAATCATAAAAAAAAATCTCTCAAAAGGTTTCTTGCAAAAATAGCAATATAATCTTCATTCTATTCTAGAATAAGAATGACATTAAGAGCCTTCAATAAAGTAGGAGGTAAAAAAAAGCAAATAAACTTTCTAAATAAAGCCATAAATGGCTTAATTCACGAGCTCCAAGCAAATTCGACCATATCTTCACATTGTATTATGATGCCTTAGAAAATCAAGCTTATCATAAATCATGGTCTTCTTTTTAAATCCAAACTCTTTTAATAATAATCGGGCTTTTAGCTTTTTGAATAAAGCATATTCAAAACAAATATATCGGGCTCCAAAAAATTGATGCATTCCTCTTATGTTATTGAATAAAGCAAGCTTTCCCTTCATATAAATCAGGCTCTCTTAAGATTTCGATGTATTAAAAAATCTTCAAAACTTTATAAAATATGATGACCGCTCACTTCATAAGGTATTTGAAATGTGTTTGCCGCCCATAAACAAAATGGATGAGGACCGATGGAGTCGGTTAAGCATATAAAGAGGGCGGTGATTCACGTTACTAAGCCCCTCAAAGTTGCCACTTAAGTGGCTTTTGACCTGTTCAAAAGGTCAATCTCAGATTAAAAACAAAAAGAACACTTCAAGTGTGAAAGGAATAGAATATATGATAAGGTGTATAGAGATTAATATCTCAAGAGTAAAAAGGAATTTCTTCAAGCATATCCATATTGAGGCAATTCACAAGACATATTTAGAACCCAAAGATTGATGTAAAACACAACTCTGTCACCATGAGATTACTCTGATTTGGAATAACAACTCTTTCTTGCATCTTCTGTCCTTAAGATATCCTAAAACAATATTTGCAACCTTATAGTATATCATCAAGCAACAACTCAAACCATCAACGGAAAACAACTCAACATCCTGTGTGAAGAAATAATCAAACATAACAAACCAAATATGACGTCTTTGATACTCCCGAGTATCTCTACTCTGATCCTTTCATATGAACTCTCTCTAATCTGATCTTTTCATATGAACTCACAACATTACCTGACGATTGACATCACATGTTACTTTAACCATCAAGAACATTATGAACACCTGAAACTTCCTACCAAACCAACTCCACATCTTTGTGAACTGACCAAGCAATGAACAACTATCTCCTCCTGATGTCCTGCAACAACTTACATCATCAACAGACCACACTTTTGACATTAATGACAATCCATCACTATCACAGGTATCCACAATGATCAGATGCCATGCTTATTCAATGAAGTGTGTTATATGCAAGGGCACAAATATGCATGCACTAGGTGGTTGAGATGACCACTTCCACACTTCTTCAGTGGAGTGCATGATGCAATACATAATGAATCACTCGAGGTGGCAAGTCAATTTGTCAACACTTATTCAGTGGATGTGTGAATAATGCAAAGCCATTGACAAAGTGTGCATGCTAAACAGGCTAACATGAATGTTATAGATTATTAGTGGTGAATCATCCATATTACAATATGAAATGCACATACATGAAGTAACCAACGGTACTGCCATACGAGGTTACAAACACAGAGATATTGAATTATGAAATGAAAGTACAATGATACTAAGTGCTACAATATATTCTTCACAAATCTAATTGCAAGGAGATTAACACTATTGTAGCATATCATAGAAAGATAAAACTGAAATACAACACTACTGAAGCATAAAATCATGTAGAAACAAAACTAGTGAGCATTCTAAACCAAACATATTCATACCCAATGAAGCACAACTAAAGAAGATGAAGGTAGAGGTTGCAATCACGCTATAGAAGCATTAATATCATTGATATCACTGAATATGCAGGTTTGATACAATTTTGCAACACTGCTAAAACCCTAGATCGACATATAACTTCACCAAATATCACAAAGAAGTCATACCCGCTGAAGCTTTGTGATGTAGATGAAGAATGAGGCATCAGAATACTCTGTAACACACTAAAATACACTGTCAACACTGAAAATATTGATCTACTATAAATTTTGCAATACTGTAAACCCTAGATCAGCAGATAACCACATCAAAACTCTTTAAATAAATCATAGTTCATCAAACCCCATGAAATAATTATGTTAGGTCAGGGTGCCTCAGAACTCCTTAAAATATTCCCCAGAAAGGAGGCATTTTAACCTCTAAAACTCACGCCTAGCTCCAAAGAAGGTGTACGACCTGTTTAGAAGGTATGGCCGACAAATAAATAGTAATCAATCCTTCAAAACTCTCAAAATAACTATGAAAATTTCACCTTAAACCCAAATTCTTGGAATATACAAGGGTTTTAGTCATTTGAAGTGATTTTGGATCTTCAACGATCTTTTAATGGCGCCCAGGATGAGGTGCGACCTCCTTGAAAATCACAACAATCTCCAAACAAAAACCAACACAACCCAAAACTAAAGTCAGATTCAAAGATCTTCAAACTCACACCAAATAAACTATTCATTCAAATCATAAAACATCAAAGTATTCCTCATATGAGCACCAAAATGCAATACAACTCTTCAATACAAGCGTGATTCCTATATGAAATCATTGCAACTAGTTGGGGTAGATCTTTCACCACTGAAACTAGCAATCTCAAGAGGATTTTCATCCTTAAGGGATTTGAGAAGAACACAGGTTCTCTCCAAAGCAAAAGCAAAATCAAATTCATTAACAACCCCTACAATGAGCCCTCAATCTCCTTTTATAACTTTTCTAGAGCAAAAAATAATACTTTTCTCTTTTTGCTCCAAAAACTCCTTTTATAAAAATAAATAATTAACTTTATGGAGCAATTTCACCTTTTTGAGGAATAATAATATTTTCCCATGAATAAAGTCCCGTTTCCAAGGCATCTGGACAATTGAAATAACTTTTCAATACCTTTAAGATGAGCTATCATACTCAGTTGTCCCTTATAATATTTCCAGCATTAGACAACATAAGTGAAGAATTAATCAAATAACTCAATAATATACCCAAGTTGCAAAAAGCATCCAAAATGATATCATTTTGCAATTCTAATCACACCAATATGATATTGAAGACTTAGGACGATGATCGGTGGCAACCGGGAGACTTACTAAAAATAGCTTGCTCCTCCAAGAAGTTTGGAGAGTACCCGAAAGGTCATAAATTGATTATGAAAGCATCAAAAGTCTCCATATAACCAACTGAACTCGAAACCAAGAACAATTGCTCTGCAAAACTAATCAAAGCTTCTCCAAGAACATTGGAGTTCTCCCCAACTAACCAATTAGCCTTCAGAAGACTTGGAAATTGGCTACTTGTGTACAAACCAGCTATGCACCAAAAAGGGACATTACAAGGAACCATCCTTTGGTACACAAACACATGATAAATTCCTCTTTAACTAGAGGCTTCCAATTACAAGTCACCCATTCATGGAGTTTAGGCAAAATTGACAAGAAATTTTGAAACTTGTTGATTAACACCTCTTTTTGTAACATTCTCTCCCTCACAACCATCTCTTCACCAAAAACCATTATTTTTTATTACTCTTTTTCTACATTCTTCAATCTTAGCATGTACACACCTTGACATGCCAAGATCTAGAGATATAGTTTCATCAAGTGTGAGTACATAGGATAGAGTTGCCAAAGAAGCCACAAGAGGGCTGCGAGCTCTAATAGGGTCACCTTTGGACAACAAAGGGAAATTTGAACTAGACTGCACACCCTCAAACCACTAGGAACCACCTTTGTTATGGTTGACACTATTGGGTAAAAGTGAAGAAGATGTTGATGCCACCTTGTGGGCCAAGGATTTCATGGAAAATAGGGTATGAAAATTTGAAGAAAGAAAATTATTATTAGAGGCTCATGGAGGAGGCAAAGATTTGTGCCCTTCATTTGTAGGAGCCATCATCTATATGGAGCCAGGGGACCCAAAATTCTATGCAAGTCTAGACGAATCATTACCACCCACAAAATGCTCACTATCTTGCCTTAGGGCTTTAAAGAGTGAATAACGATTCGAGAGCAACATGTCCACTTATTTCTTACTATATCAAGAAAAAATCAATATCATGATATTTATCCTCCCAATAAAAAATACATAAATTTTAATATACAATGATAACATCGTATTTCTATTATGACAATAAACTCCAAATATATATTTTTGAAATTACAATTAAAAATCTTCTACTATACATTTTACTAAAAAATATTTTCTAATTATATTATTGTAAAAGGAAAATAAACTTTCCTTAATTATGTTACCTAGATTAATTAATTAATGCAAGTAATAAATAAATAAACTAATATTGATAACATAATTTAAAGGGTTCCAAGTGGAGATGTGCCAACTCAGCGAAACCCTCCTGTCGTTGCCTTGCTGGCACATGAAGTCTTTTCATACCCTGATTGATTCTCTAGCCTTTGAAAGCTCGCACAAGCCTCTTAATGATGGAAATTATAGCCCGAATGTTAACTGGGATATGAAGAACAATTCTGGGAATTTGAGTTGCCTCAGAAGCAAAAGCTTTTATGATTGCCTAGCCATTTCTAGACTGTTCACAGACACTCTACATTTGCCTAAGTTCAATGTTTGTATTTACTGGTTCTGTTTGCTCAAAGCCATGGGAGGTGAGAAAGTTAGAATGGAGCCTACATCATGTGTGGAGTTCAAAGCAGACTCTCAAGTCTGGAGTATATGTTATGGAGCTGGGATAATGTCGTTTCTTGAATGCTTTAATGGTTTTGATGAGAATCTATCTATTCAATTCGCCATGTCGTGGGATGAGGACCGAAGGGTCCGTGTTGGTGGGGTGCAGTTTGAGGTCTCAGAGGACTCTATTGCTAAGGCCACGAGCCTGAAACGGGAAGGGAAAAGACTGCAAAAACAAACGAAGGTGCAAGACCTAGAGGGCCTAAAGAAATTCTTCCACGATGGTGAGCACCCTATCAGACTCCAAGGTGGATTTGATCGTGATAGCCTAGTAAAACCTTGGGACCAAGTTTGTTTTTTAATCATGAAATTTATTACTTTGGAGAGGTGTTATAAATGTTACTATCTTTACCACTTCACCCCGATGAATCATTTTAGGCATAAAGCCCTTGTCAATTTCCTGTTTTACCTGCTCTCCTCTCTTGAATCCTCTGTCAAGGTCACTAGGAAAACACAAGAAAGTAATCCGGCAGTTGTGGCTATTCCCCTACACCAAGGTCTAATTTTCTGCATGTATCACTTCCACTTAGCCCTCTACCCTGCAAAACCCATTGAAGCTAGTTTGGTTGTTGATGATAAGGGGGATGATTCAGATGACCATGTGCCTCTTAGTGTCAAGTATGGTTGTCCCAACAAAGGTAAAGCCAACTGCATTGCTAAGATTGATTCTGGGCCCCTTCCTACCCCTTATGTTATCCCAGACCCCACTTCCCTCAAAAAGAAAGAAGTTCCTGCCTCCAGGGCCCAACCAGATTTAGGTGATGTTGAAGGGTCTTAGAGTCGGGCCCATAAAGTTGATGTAGAAGGTCTTTGCAGGCTGAAGAATTGCCCCTCACCCTTTGGAGGTAAGAAGCGCAAAGGTATGCAAGATAATCCCAACACTGGTAAAGGGGGGAAAAAGAAAAATAAGAAAGGTGTTGAGAGTGTGAAGGTTGTGGATTAAGAGGTTGAGAAAGGGCAAGAAATACCCCAGGAGTAGGGAGAAGATGATATAGTTGTTGACAAGGAGATGGTCGAGGTTAAGGAGACTATGGTGAGAAGGCCTAGCATACGCAGGTCGAGTAGGTTGGCGGGGGGTAAGCCCCCTGTTCTCAAAATTGTTGACTACTCCTCTGCTTCTGACTAGGAGGATTCGTAGAATGAAGTTGAGATAAAGGAGGTAAAAACTACCCTTGTTTAGACACAAGAGGGAGCCAACCATTTCAACTCCATGAACAATTCATATTATGACACGAAGCAGGATGAGGTGAAAATTCTCGAGACTCCCAAAAAGGAGGTGGAAAGTGCCAAAGGCAGTTTCTCTAACAACCAGATTATGCAGGAGTTAGGGGAGGTCAAATTGCGACTTGGGGCTATGGAGGCCAAATTCAAGGTGTTGGTGACCGTTTGTTTGAAGTTCATTCACAAGGTGACTACCACTTTCACTACCCCTCAGGTGGAGCATCAAACTGACAAGGAGGCGAAGACTATGAGCAAGGAGGAGTTGTTGAATTTTTTGAACGATGACTGGAAAGACTTCCTCCATTAGCTTTCTCTTCTGTTTAGTTTTATGGCTTTTGTTTTTCTGTTAATACTGGTATGAACTGCTACTATTAGTCTGATGTTTTAGCATTGTTTGTGGCCTATGGCCTGGTTTGCTGCCCTTTGGGTTTTTGTTTAAGGGATCTGCACCCTGGTTTGTAGCTTATTAATATCAAAAACATAGTTGAAAGCACAAATATCTAAATATTGAATGTTAAGTTAGGAAAGTAAATGTGAAAGAATGAGCACTGAACTCGAGGATTGATGTAGAAGAATAACTCTAGTATTGCATTGAAAATTATAAGTACTTTACCTCAAGATCATAATAACTGGTCACCTCTATGAAGGGTTGTATCTATGGGTTTGAGTCATTTCCACAGGTATAGATATGATCCTGGCTATGGATTCGATCTCATACAATGCACACTCCTATTTTTTTATTCACCTATTTTGCCTTACTTTTCTGAGTGTTAAGAATTGGTTGTGTTTATAAATACCTAGGGGAGATCATTGGATTGTAAGGGTCGTGTTCTCCTAGGTCGATGCCCTTGATAGGACTTACTTTATGATCTTGGAAATGATCAAGGATAACAATCTTAAAGCATGCATATGTGCTAGAATGATTATGTATATTCTAATTCATTTTAGTGAACCAATTGAAGTGTTCCTAACTTGATAATTAATAGTTTTTGGATGATCAAAATGAATGCAATTGAATGCCATTAAATACAAGGAAATAGCAATAAATTTCACAAATGTGTGTTTAGTTAGCTCACAATGGCTAGTGAAATATAAAAGTGGTTGGCCAAATTTGAATTTGAATTTTGAATTTTTTGGGGTCAAATCTGCATGTGTAGGATTGATTTGCACCTACAAGATTGACTTGAGACAAGGTGCTAGAATCAAGGTAAGAATGAATTGTTTGGGAATAAATGCTTGGATAAGTGTGATAAGTGTTTAATTAGGGTGAATGTATAAGAATATGTGTATACATGAATAAAATGACGATAAATGTATGGGAATTTTTATGAATGAGGGTGACTATAGTATAGTATAGGAGGAATGAGCTCAACTCCACAAAAAAATAATACCATATATATATATATATATTGTTAGGCAAGTGCCATCTTGGGGATGGCTCCCTTTTTGTATAAAATAAGGCTAAAAATAAAATTTATTTACTGGCTACTATCCTAATGGGTCTGCCATGCTTATGTAGTTACATATCTATATAGAGGCTATCAGTGCCTTGAGTCTATATTCTATGACTGTGATCACTATTTCTTACATTATTTCATGCATGATCGTCATTATACCCTCTGTAGCCTCCCCACTTGTCCATCCATGAATTCTCCTTTGTTTTCTTGTAGAGGCTTGTGGAATTTCTCTAGATTTATGTTCTCAATGCCTTCCTTGTAAGCGATGAGAATAGTGTTGGCCTTTTTTGATCTTGTCTTTCTTAGGAAATCCGCCTTCAAAGTCTCCTCAGCCTAATCAGCTCCAACTGCCTCAATTCCCCCCATGACCACTGAATGGTTAGCTTGCGCGACTAGCCGAGCTCTCCAAGCTATCCCATAGAAAGAGCCCCCCATGATCAGAGAGATATTGGTGAAGAACAATTGATAAACACGACCGTCATGAACATGTCCCCCACTCCACGAGCCTCCGCCAATCACTTGCAGAATCACCTCTCAGGCAGTTTCCTCCCTTAACCGAAACAAACACCCCACCTACTGTTCCTTCCCTTCTTCCAGGCAACGACATTCAACTCCCATGATCTTCACCATTTCGTCAAGATGGAGATTACCTCCCCTACTCTTCTATAAATAGAAAAATCTTGCACCAGCAAAGTAGTAGCTGCATACTCATGACAAGAGTCCATTTTGAGATTCAAATCTTGAAAATATTACCATATCTAGCATATCTCTTGCCGTGACCAGCTCCCTTGGATTCCTGCTAATCCTAATCAAACGTGACGACCGTCGGATGGTTCCCTCGATGCTCTCCTTCCATCTGAGCGCCTTCCATGTTTGCCCGAAGTACCTTTTCCAACCCGTCCCATCTTGAAGCGTCTGAACTGCTAAAGTCCCTCTCACCTCTCGTGACTCCTTGATTTGCCAAGCAATCAGTTACCGTATTAGCTTCTCTAAAAATGTGAGCAATAGAAAAATAAAATTCCTAAAGCATCTCCCTGACTCTCCTTACGCCCTTATTTAAAAGCCAATTTTCCATGCCTTTTCTTATAATCGCATTTATGATTATTTCGGAATCCCCTTCAATGTCTATTTTGGTCCACCCTCTTTTTTTGCACTCTACTATGCCTCGAACAAGGGCTTCTAACTCTGCATAGTTGTTTGTAGCTACCCCTAGAGATCCTGAAGCTGCCCACAAGAGTGTACCTTTCTCATTTCTGATAATGAAGCCATATCCTGCCTGCCCTGGATTTCCCTTAAAAGCCCCATCGAAATTAATCTTGAGTCTTCCACTAGGAGGGGTCACCCATTTGGTTTGTTCCCTTCTCTTCTTCCCTTTGCCCACCCCGCAAGGAATCTTCAAGCCTGGCCAAATCTTCATGATGTGGTCATCCCAAGAAGTGAATTTACTTCCTCCTCTAAACCTAGCTTTTGCATTTAGGATATCTATTAATCCAATCTCTGCCTTTCTTATCAACTTATCGATAGTGATCTCTTTCTCCTCAAATATTCTCTGATTTCTTTCCCTCGAAATATTCCATACTCTCATGGATGGGAGAGAAGTCCACAATCCTCCCCAGAACCCTTTCTTTTGTAGCATTGGCCAACTTTTCAAAAAATCTACAATCGAGTTGTTCTTTGCTCCTTTCCACCCTAAGAGATTCCGGAAATGGTTCCAACAAGCCTTTGCTACTTGACAGCTCAAGAGCAAGTGATCTAGAGTCTCCTCATTTTGTTTACATAATACACATCTATTTGGACCATTTATATCGAGCCTCTGCAACTTCTCCCCTGTTAAAATGCTCTTATGAATAACTGTCCATAGGAAAGCCCCAGCTTTGGGAAGGACTTGATTATCCCAACAAAGTCTTTTTGGCCAGCATTCAGATGAACTACTATTTCTTTCCAATTTCAATAGATGGTATCCTATCTTAACTGTATATTGTCCCGATTTTACCCCACACCATTGAATTTCATCCGACTTGTTATTAATACAAACTTTTCTTTCGCTGAGCGCTTCCCTAATTTTTTTTTAACTTCTTCTACATTAAACTCCTCCACTTCGACCCATTTGGCTCTTCCTTGAGCATCATATTCTTCGATATAGTCTGCCACCTTTTCCTCTTTTACTTGAATCATTTGGATTTTCAAGTCCTGTAGCTCTTTTATGCTATCTAGCGGTACCCAGCCTTCCCATGAGTCAGTCCAAAAATTTGCTTTTTTCCCATCATTTATACTCCATGTCAAGTGATCCAAAATTAGTGGTTTGCATTATTTCACAAATTTCTAAACCGCCAATCCACCCCCAAGATTAGCTATGGTTAGGATTCTATTCAGGTCCGAGTCGTTCGGATATTTGTTCTGCATTATTCTGCACCACAATTTTTGGGGCTACTTGACCATTTTCCAAACCAATTTAGCTCCTAAAGCTTCATTTTGGATCTTCAGTTCCCTCATTCCCATACCTCTTTTTTCCTGCGGGCAAGTTCTTTATTCCATTCAATTAAAGGAATTCTTCTGATGTCCTTGGATCCTTCCCACACAAACCTTTTCTAATCGCCTTCCAACTTAGCCTTAGCTTTGTTTGAAATAGGAAAGCACGACATCAAATGAACTGGTACCGCCCCTAACACCACTTTTAGCATAGTGATCCTACCTGCTAGAGTCAACCTCCTTCCCTTCCAGGCTTCCACTTTATTTTTGGAGTGGGATATCACTTCTTCCCATAGGTGTGACTTAATTGCTCCATAGAACAGAGGAGCCCCTAGATATTTGGTCGGTATAGAGTCAACTTGACAGCCCAGAATGGTAGCAATCTGTTGTTACGATCTTTTGAAGTGTTAAAGAGATACATCCTTGATTTCTCCTTGTTTATTAATTGCCATGATAAATTAGTGTAACTGGGTTCTCCAAATAACATAGTGTCGTCTGTGAACTGAGCATGAGTGATTGGTTCAATATTCCTGGCCACCCGAACCCCTTTCCATCCCCCAGACTCCTGACGATGTCTAATCATTCCTCCCAAGGCTTTTGCCATTAAAACAAAGAGACAAGGGGACAAAGGGTCCCCTTGTCTCAGGCCTTGCGATTTCAGAAAAACCACATAGCGAACCATTTACTGCTACTGACATTCTTGCCGTGGATATGCATTGGAAAATGCCTTCGAGCCATTTCTGTCTAAATCCCATTTTCTCGAGTATCCTTAGTAAGAAGTTCCATCTGACTCTATTGTACACCTTGCTCACATCTAGCTTGATTAACATACTTTTTTGTTTTGACTGATTGATAGAATGGATTACTTCATTGACTAATATAATACTATTGACAATTTCCCTACCTGGCGTGAAGCCATTCTGGTTTTCATATATAATTCTTCCTTGAATTGGCTTTAGTTTGTTTGATATAGTCTTGGCAATTATTTTATACACCATGTTGCATGATGAAATGGGCCTGAAATCACTTACCATTTTGCACTATGTTTTCTTTGGTATTAAAGTGATGACTGTGTTGTTGATTTCTGTTACGAATTTGTTCTTCTTTCTGAAGTCTTCCACAATCCTCCAAATCTCCTTGCCCGCGATAGACCAACACTTCTGATAGAGCAAGGCTGGGAAGCCATTTGGACCTAGCGCCTTATCTGGATGCAGCTGGAAGGTTACCTTCCTAACTTCCTCTTCCGTGAGTGGTTCCTCTAATTTGTCCTTTTCTTGTTCCCTGAGAATTTGATTTATATAGCTTGTGGCTGGTTCAATATTCCTCCAATCAAACCCTTCTTCTGGAGCCAAGAAATTCTAAAAATAATTTACATCTCTTTCTCAATTTCTTATGGTTCCTTTAAAACAACCCCGATCTTGTTGGCGAGCTCTGAGATTTTATTTATCATTCTTCTTGCTTTTACTGAATTGTGGAATTTTTTTGTGTTTCTATCCCCTGCTTCCAGCCAAAGCTCTCTAGCCTTATTCCTCCAGTACTCTTCTTCCCTTGCAAGGAGTTCGTCCCATTATGTCGTTAATTCTTTATATTTTATAAAGTGTGTTTGAAACATCCCTTCCTTTATGATTTTTTTTGTTTAGGGCTTCTAGCTCTCCCTCCACTCTTTCCTTCTCTTGAAAGATATCTTTAAAAGTTTCTTTATTCCATTCCCTTAATCTTCTCTTTACATTTGCCAACCTTTTACAAAAGATATAACTAACCGAGCCTCCATTTCCTGGGATCTCTGACCACCACTACCCAATAAGCTCCACTAATTCTTCTCTCCTCCACCACATTTTTTAGAATTTAAAATAGGAGTTTCTGGGCTTAACCAAGGCACTAATCTCTAATTTGATAGGATAATGATCAAACAACGAACAAGGTAATATACTTGATTCCATCCCCATATCGGTTTCCAACCATTCCATGCTACATAAAAACCTATCCAATCGTTCAACAATATTGGTGAAACCTTATCTTTTGTTGGTCCAAGTGAATCTTCCTTCCTTAGGTGGGATGTCTATTAGTCTTCCCTCCTCCACACAATTCTTGAAGTCTTTTGCAGAGCTATTTTCTATTCTCACGCCTCCTCTTTCTCTTCTAAACACAACACTACATTGAAATCTCCTCCAAAAATATCCTTTCTTCTCCTATTCTCTAGCATTTATCTAAAATGCTTCTCCATACCTCTCTTTTGTCCTCTAATTTGACTAGGCCATAAACACTAAAAATCCAAAAGGTAACATTCATATGAGTCAAGAAGACTTTACCTTAGATCCAATTTTGGTAGATCTCGATATCCCTGATGTCTACTTTGGATGCATTCCACAACAATCCAACTCCTCTTGTCATCCCTCTTGGTTCACTAAATACTCCTGTCAATGGTCTGTAATGCCTTAGAAAATTCATCACTTCTTCCTGAACCAACCTAGTTTCTTGCAAAAGTATTATATCCATCATTTGTTTAGATAAATGGTGCTTGATTGAGCACCTTTTGTTAGGGACATTTAAGCCCCTAACATTCCATGATAAGATTTTAATGGCTTCCCAAGGGAGGCGCTTCCTCCCTTGGATCTCAACATGTACTACCTAATGCTCGTCAGCCCTTTTTCTGCTGCATAATCTTCTCTCTTTTCCTTATCTGACTTCCTCCCTACCTTCTTCCCTGTACCAGATTTACCTCAGATACCTCTCGCTGCAGTCTGGCTAATGTGTCTATGGTCAATTATTCTGATCTCCTCCCTTTCCTCAGTAGCCTCCTCATCCTCTGACCAAGCTTCGCTTAAGTCGTCTCCTTCTTCCAAGGTTTCCATCATGACCTCTGAAGAAGATTCCTCCCTGCCTTCTTGATTATCTTTTCTTACCGACACCTCCTATTCTTCTAGGGGATTGATTTGCTCATTCATCTCCATCTTGCCTTCAGAATCCTTGATATTTTCTTTCTGGGTAGTCCTTCTACATTTGCCTCGGGCTCATGTTTTGACTCCATCTCACCCTCCTTGTCTGGGTTCTTTTGTTCCCTAACTGTCAATTCAACCAAGATTCCCGGCTTCCTTTCCATATACGGAGGCATTTTGTTATCCCTCTCAAATTCTTGGTTCTCCAATTCCTTCCTTTCTTCTCTTACACTTCCTTTGTTCGCAATTAGGGTGTACTCCGATTCTTTTTTTTGTTTTCTAGGGCATCTTGATTCCATGTGCCTTCTACTTGTACAAAGAAGACAAAAAAAAATCCTTTCTTCAAGCTCAATTTCTTATTCCCAATCTCCTGCCAAAGTGATCAACTTCTTAGGGATTTTCCTTACTGCTATCAATTTGATTCTTGCATAGTAGATCGAATAATTGTTTCCCATATCCAAATCCACCGCATTTCCCAGAGTATCTCCTATTTGATATAAGCAACTTCCAGACCAATACTCGAAGGGGAGATTATACAGCCTTATCCAGATTGGTTCTTTATATGGATCGAAGTTTTTCGGGTTAAAGTTTGGTCTCCATTTTTGAACATAAATATAATCTAGACCCATCTTCCATGGAATTTTTTCCAGAATTTATCCCTTTCTTCCTCCCCTTGGAAATCAATTACAAAGAATTGCTTTGGAATGAAATGAACAACTTCTGTTGATTCCCAATTTTCATTGATTTATTTCTTGATCTGCATCTTTGATCTGTTCCTTCCGATTACCCTACCTATTAACGCTGATCGTTCTAGGGCTTCGATATCTTTATCAACTTTCTCTGCCACATTTATTTCTATCTCTTCCTCCCGCGGCTGATCCGACTCCCCTCTGAGGATGTCCACAAAAGTTCTCCTTGCGCTTCTAACTGGTATTGTATTGACTCTTGTTGTGGCGTATGGCACTTCGCGGTCTGATTTCAAAATGCCTTCGCCACCTTTGCCACCTTTTTCTTCAATTGATTTGTTCTCTTGCTTTTCGCTACCTTCATCTGCTCCATTTCACTCCTTAATTGATTAAATAGATTTTTACCATTTATCACTATATAATTATTAAACCATTTTTTAAAAATAAACATAAAACTAAATAAAAATTAATAAAGGCATATCCAAATTTCTCCTTTACAATTATATTTTATTCATATCAATACACATCAAATATATAATTATATTAAACCATTTTTTAAAATAAACACAAAACTAAATAAAAACATATCAATACACATCAAATATATAATTATATTAAACCATTTTTAAAATAAACACAAAACTAAATAAAAATTAATAAGAGGAATTTACAATTATATTTTGTTCGCATAGCTTACAATATAAAAGTAGTCAAGCCTTTACACTGAACTTTTTATGTATTATAATTTCAAAGGAAACAAACATAAAAGTGAGAATACCTGAACGCGGAAAAACAAAATATTGGAAAGCCAAGCCGAACTGCTCAATGGAATTCAGATTTTAAACCTGTTCTCCACAAAATAATTTGTATTTTTAAACAAGAAAAAGCCTGAGAAGATATCTGTCAGCGTTAAGGGTCTATCTGGCTAGTACATGTTGATGCCACATGAAGGGAAATCAAAATTGTGCTCGCAGATGAAAAGGTAAGCTATTCTATATCAATGACAGTTTGAATTTGTACAATTTGTCTTCATTTATTTAGTAGGAATTTCCTTTTTCAGAGATATGCAACGGAAAGCGGAAGATGTTTCCAAAGGTACAACTCAAATTCAAATCATGTTCACTTATTCTTCTGAATTGTAGTTGTGAATTGCATACGACATTCAAAATTATATGTGAATGAAAGCATTTATCAATTTGCAAATTTATGATGGATGGTTAGGGTTCAAGTTTACTAGTGAACTTGGTCCAGATATTAAAACCCAGAAGTATCAAATTCATCAACTTGTTTGTCGTTTGACTGTGAACTCAAAAGATGCCTTTGCCTTTTGTAGAAGATGCCTGACAAAATCTGAACCTTGTAGATTCCACTTCGGAGGGAAATAACATGCTTCCTTAGGAGACAAACGACATGCTTAGAATAGCATATAGTTGAGGTTAATAAGAACGCTTATTCCCCCGTATGCTTACAGAGAACCAGGATACAATATTTTTTTATTTTTTGGTAAATTCCTCCTTTTTCGTGGGTAAAGTTTGGCGTGGTAGCCATAAGCGAGGGGTTTTGTATTACATCAAACTCGTCCAGAACATGTACCTGACCTTGTCTGCTGGGGAATGCCGCACCCAGCTAGTTGGATGTGATATTTTGCCCACAAGACTTTATCATGCTTCTTGGGATTCTAACCTAGAGCTTTATTATGGAAGCTTAATTCATTTACCACTTTAAGCTTGTCCTATTCAAAGGGTAGAGAATAAATTTCCACACCTAGAGAGTTGGATGTGGTATTTTACCCCGACTTGAACACTTTATCATGTCTCCCTGGATTTGAACTTGGGACTACATTATGGAAGTCCTGAAACTTTTACCAGTTGAGTGCATTTGAGCTCATCCTGTTTGATAGCATAGAATGTAAACTTCTGCATCTTGAGAGTTGGATGCTTTATCTTATCCAATTTCAACAGTTCATCGTGTATCCTTGGATTTGAACTTGGGGCTCCGATATTGAAGTCCCAATACTTTTACCTCTCGAGCGCAGTTGAGCTCATCCTATTTGACATGCAAGAATATTTATTTCCACAACTAGAGAGTTAGATGCTGTATTTTACCCAATTTGAAAAATTAATCACATCTCCTTGGATTTGGACTTGGGGCTTTGTATGGAAGTTCCTATACTTTTACCACTTGAGCTCATCCTATTTGAGAGGGTAGAATGTAAATTTTACTACTTGTAGAAAGCAAGAATATTATGTCTAACAGTGAATAAATAGGGCACAACAAGCATATTCTTTAAGGACCTCAAACAAGCGGATGAGTTTGAAGGAATGTGATTTTGGCACAGAAGATCATAATGTAATGTTGTCCATGGTAATTTAAATGAAGGAGTGATTAATATCAGGGCAAGGTTAATTAATTGTCTCACACTTGGGGAAGTTGGTATGAAGTTCAATAAATCTCATGTCAGGTTGTATCAGATAGAAAGAACTTGAAAGAAGCATGCATTTCTTTGTAAGGGCCTTTTGTTTGAAGTGCTTATTCGTTAAGACATTAGTTCAATACCATATGGCATAATATGATTGTGCATTACAAAGATTTGAATTATATCATTTACAATGTCAAGAATTTACTAATTTAGCATGCAAACTTTTTGATCTGAGTGAGGAGCACACTGAGTAAGAACCACTTGTAAATTCAAATCTTGCCGTGCCAATTTTAATTGATTATGGGGAGAGACAACATATAAATCCTATTTTTTGGGCTGTGCAGCTACTTAATTCTACTAAAAAATCAAACCTATTTTATGCTAACATTATATTAGTAATTTAGTATTTTGAAAGGAGAATGTTAAAATAATGTTAAGATGTCAGTAGCAAGTTTTCTGCAATTTTGTATGACTTGATAAATATTGGAGCATTCTAGTTTATGATGAGTAATTAATGCTTCCATACCGATGAAAGTTTATCTAAAAATTGATGGCACTTTAGATGCAATTTAGTTGAGAAACTTTTGGAAGTTGAGAGTATACTTACAACTTAGTTGAGCTATTAATTTATGCCAACCTATTGAAATGTAGTTTTAATGTTGGGGTTTAGGGCATCTTTATAAGTGGAGAGTTGCTGGCAGGAAGGAGGTTTCTCTCACATCTCAAACAATATGGAAAGTACAAATGTACCAACTTCAAGGAGAAACAGAAGTTAAGAAAATTCAACAAACTGTCATAGTGCTTGCATACCTATCTAGACCAAATGGACAACTGAAAGAAAACACCAGATATTTGAGTTGGTCCATATACTTTGTGTGTAGAAAAATTCAAAAAACTAATGCATCAATATCTCAGTTCTGAATATTAATTGGAAAATGAGATACTTTTGTGAGCATCAATTCTAAATACTCAGACCATTTTTCACTTTCTTCAGCTGAGTACAAAAATTCAAATTTCATTTGTTTCGATTATTGAGTTTGCAAAATTCCACACCACAAAAGAATTTCATTACGAAATCTTGTGCCATTTTTTCCTTCTCTCTCTTGCTTGCTTTTGTGAGCTTTGCCAACTTGTGGTCAACCTTAGTAAAACTAAGGTCTTGATTTTCAACATCTCCAAATGCTCTCTTTCCAAATTCAAGTTCTTCTACAAAGGGGAACCTTTGGAGATCACATTGACATACATCCGTCCTCTAGCATGCCTACCTATCAATTGCGCCTTTGCGAGGCATATGCCTCTCTTTTTGTCTTGGAGTGTTAGTGTTTCCGGATCCATTTCCAAGATATCCCTTCAAAGATGCACCTTTTTGATACAATTAACAAACCTGCAGTATTATACGGGTCTGAGGTTTGGGGACCTAGTTTGGGGTCCGTTGATTGGGCTTGTATTAAGAGGGTCCAAACTCTCATGTTGTAGGGCAAGATCCATTGCAAATGGACTATTCCTTAGTGTACTATTCAAGCTAAGTTTGCTGCCCAACCTCTACACCTTGAGACTATCTTCAAGCTTACTTTCTCCATCCACAAATTCTTATCCATGGGAGATTCCGCTTTAGGTCGTGAGAGATACCCATACTCAGCGCTTTGTTATTCTAAGAGGATTGCATTTGTGGACCCCACTAGAGGTCGACATTGTTGGTATTCAAAGATTAGCTTGCTCCTTCTTTCCATCAACATCTCTATTGATAGATTACATCCTTTCATGTACTCCTTGGACACTCCTTGTCGACTACTTCCCTTGGAGGTCATCACTAAAGCTACCAGAGAGGATATCTATAGGTAGTACATCCAGGTGACTTGGACCATAGTTAGCAAACTCGCCAAGTACTCACGAGTTTTTTTGCACTGTGAGTACTCACAAGGTTTACTCGCCGAGTGTTTGGAAAAAATTGCCGAGTTGTTGGCGAGTACTCGTTGAGACTCACCCAAAAATCGACGAGTCCAACAACTTGACTTGCTGTGCTAGCAACATGTCAAAGTTGTGGAAAAAACATGGGCTAAACACTCCAAAACTTTGTTTTTTTGGCTTTATAAGCATTGTTTTTTGCCTTTTAAAAAATTATGAAAATGGTGTGCACCATGAAGGTTTGTGTGGTTTTGAAGGTCTTCATTTGGGCTTGGTGGCGGGGGCTCTGCCCCTTGACCCCCAACCAAACTTATTTGATACATTTTGTAGTTGTATTTTGCAAAAAAATTATGTTTTTTTCAAAAATTTACATGTTTTCTAAGTTGTCGAGTTTTTGCCAAGTACTCTCTGAGTCAATTTTTTGGCTTGTCGAGTACTCTTTGAGTCTAAGTATGTGAACTATGACTTGGACCTCTCCTCTTGGGCCGCTCAACCCCAATCTTGCTTTTTATATAAAACATTTCCTACAAGTGGTGGATGGTATCATTTGTAGTCCTCACTATCTCTTATGCCATTGGTCCCATGAGTTGAGGTTTCCCCTTGGCCAATTGAGGGTGTGCTCTCAGCAGCTACATGTTGAGATTGATCATCATATTCACCACTAGTTCCGGATTTGTTGTCTTTGCTCCCTCTAGGAGGTAGAGACTAAGGAACACTTCAATTTCAGATGTCCCATTTACTATGAGATGCGGGGTAGATACCACTACCTCTATAGAGACTCAAACAACACTGTATCTACTTTTTGTAGATAGCTAGACTAGTGTTGCTTGGCCCTTTAATTTAGGGAGGCCATTACCCTTTAGTGCAGATCTCCACAAGCCCAAGAGCCCACATGCTGATCACCTCACATGCTGATCACCTCTTTCTTCCAACCCATTTAGGAGATTGACAACACTAAATGCCCTTTGGATATTGCTACTTCACACATGGAGGCAGATAGAACTGTGAGACAATGTTTCTCCCAACATACCACTACTACGATGCCCTTGAATGTTGTCTCTCAACATTGTGGTTCTGCTCCTCCTCAATGTCGCGGCTTTGATCCTTGACGATATGGATCTACTCCTTACTAACTGCCCTCTGAGCCACAAGGACAAACACACATTACGAGTTTCTTCACCACAACTAGAGTTACACTGACCTTGGATGCTAGGAGAGATTCTAAAGGAAGTGTTTTGCTTCCTTCTTGCACCACCATGCTTGGCCCCCCCAGCCTTTGGCACTCCACAATGAGCATTACTAGATTGTGTATCGGTCCTTTCATAGCGATCAACTATGGCATTGGTGATTCCTCCTTTCTAGGCCCCGATAGAGGTATTTAATGAAATTTGTATCCTATCCTTTGTGTCTTCATCAGCTCTTGCTCTTTGTGGATTTTGTTCCCCCCGCATGGCTATTTGTATTGGTTTCTTAATAACTTGTGTTGGTGTTACACTGCTTTATTTTGTTTTTAGTGCTTTTATTCCTTTGTTTTGCTTTCCCAGGATCTTCTCTTCCTAGAACTTTCTACTGTAAATTGATGTATTTTCGAGTCTCATTGACCTACTTTTGGTCACTCGTGGACATTAATATACTCATCTTGTATGGACCTTTGGGCAATGGAAACACTTTGGAGAAGGTATGTGTTGATGTGCTTTTTGTGACAACAGCAACATTAGAATAAAACACTGGGTATTCTATCCTCTCTTGAGAAAAAAGCATCTCAAACACTGAACTATGTGATCGAGTGAGACTACTCCAAGGTTCCTTCAATGTCAGGTCTTGACGTGCACAGGGATAGACTTAGTGGAATGATGTGATCTTGCTGGTAATCACAAAGGGACTTATGTGAAATTACTCCTTCATGGACATGGAATTCATTCCTTACTCCTTGGATTTGTGATGAAGGGAACTCTCGAAAACTAATCCTAATGAAGATCTAAAAACAAAATGCAAAAGAAAGATAAGGGTTCAGGAATCTAATCGATGGAGAGGACTATTGCCGAGGATAGAAACTGGAACCACGCTTCTGCTTTGTCATGAGGCAACAACTAGGCAGAGATGGTGCTATCTTCTGAGGGGAAGTAAGGATTTTTCAGACTGCTCCTGCAAGAGACATGGAACTGAGACGTGCAGCAACAATCGAAGTTAGACTTTGAAATAAGTTCAGACCAACCATACACTGTGATTTGCAAGCCACAGATCACAAATGGTGTGAACAATCAGTTTCAATCATGCATCAACAGTAACAATTTCCACCATTCTAACTAATAAAAGCTAAAAGATAAGAAATAAGACAACTTCAAAACTTGGAGCTTAAGATTTACTTTAAAGAAATTAGGAAAACCATGTCATAATCCAAAAATGCTATAAACACCAATCCACAATGTTCATATATTGATTCGGAAAATGTTTCTTTACAACAATCTTGCTGATCCTTTGAAGTTTCCTGCTCCAAGAATGGAGTGATACAAAAAAATGGAACTAAGTAACTAGCTGCTCAGAGAGCTTGAGAAAATGAAAATACAAAAAGGGACCCTCTCAAATGAGGCGCCCAAGCCTTTATATAGGCAAGCAAAGTACATGGAGGGGGGAGGAAATCCAATTTCTTCGAAATCTGTGCCTAGGGAAGAAACCCGAAAGGTGGTAGTTGGGGTCGCCACCTTGCCTGAATGAAAAGCTGCCACTTGTCCTAGGCGCCACTTGACTAGGACCTCCTGCAAGGCAAGGTCTAGTCATCCACCACCTCATCTTGTTCCTTGGAATTCTGTCTCTATGTTGTGTACTTTGGAATTGGAATTCCGTCCTTGTACTGCCTTTCCCTTTGGATTCCTGCACTGGCATGGATTCTTGTTCTTTGGATTTCCAAGGATTGATCCTCTTGTCCGGAATTGAAGTCCCTGATGTGGAACTTGAAGTGTATCATGCTGTCCTTGATGCTAGCATTCTCTATGTCATTGAAGTCTTGAAAGGATTTTCATCTTCCTTTAGCATTCCTGCGAAGTCTCCTTGTCACAGAACTGGAATCCCTGATGTTCCCTTCCTTGTGTCAATCATGTTGAGTGTTAGGGAGAAAGGCGGGCACTGGAATGGAGTGATGTTTTGTTTTGGATTTGTGAAGTCTCTTTGACGTAGGAAAATCTACAGAGACTAAAGTGTGCCTTGATCAAATTGGCCTTAAATTTGACATTTAATGGTTTAAAACAATTGAAGATGTCTTGGAATGAACTTCTTTCTCAAGGTGCTCATCTAATGATGTGAATTCAAGAGATTTTCCTTGAGGTGCAAATCTAGGTCTGTAGGAGTTGAAAAGTACGCCTAGCTACTTGGTGTAAACTAATGATCTCAAACTCTAGTAAATGCCTAAAAATGCTTGTTTTGACTAGGCAAGGACCCTTCAACGTTGATTCATGCCTTTACAACTTGAGGCGCACATTTATGGTTGAAATGGGTAGAAAAATGCGCCTTGCATACTTAACCCGTTTTCTGGCATTCTAATGGTTCTCCTCAGTGCATAAGTGTATAGAAGGCTTCCTACCTCAAGGTGATATCAAATTTCAAGTTCCAAGCCTCCTTTTGCTTAGGCGCACTTTGGTGACTGTCCAGATGTGAAATTGCGCCTAGGATATTGATAAGTGTTCACTTCAATTTCTATCAATTCATAACATAGCACAAACTCAAGGAAAAGTCTCAAACACTTAGATATCCTCAAAGTTCATGAAATCAACCATCTTCTTACTTAGGCGCACTTTTAGGGTTATACAAGTGGAAATTGGCACCTAGACTACTTAGCCATTTTCTTGCAAGATCTTCAATGTTCAAAGCATATTGAGGGTCAAAACACCATTTTCTAGCAAGATTCTTCCTTAGGCACTCATTTAGGGTCCTACTGATGCATATTTGCGCCTAACTACCCTTGGTGTTTCTCAGCATTTTCTAAGTCATAAGTATAACACTTATGTTTCAACCTTAGGCGCAATATTGGGTCTCTGAATGATGTTTTTCCCTCCAACAATCCTGGGCGCACTTTGGTGGTTCTTCAAGGGCAAATTTGCGCCTAGAGCCATTGGGTCATTTCCTTGTAAAATTTTCAATGTTTAAAGCATTTTGAGGATCAAATCATCAATTTCTATCAAGGCGCCAAAGATTTCACATTGAATTAAGCTTGCCTTGATGAAGGCGTACTTTTCTCACTGTCTGACTCCTAAATTGCGCCTTGGTTTGAGCTTGTCATTCGTCGAGATGTTGAAGGTGAAGATCCCTGGGTGGAAATATATTTAAAAAATATATTTAAGTATATGCTCATACTTTAAATATTTTTGAAATATACTTCCAGGATGTTTGAGATAGGTCCCAGATCCGTAGGATTTAACATGCAGATTCTAGATTTTGAGGATCCACCAGATTTCAGACTTAGTCAATTTTTAGGATCTCAGAACATCAGACTTCAGGATATCAGACTTAGTCAATTTTCAGGATCTCAGGGATTGATTTCAGCGTTCTCATTTACACCTTGTTTGATAGATGACCTCCCTAATTTCTCGTTTGCAAGGAGATTAACTCTCTTGACTCGTTTGTGGCGAGGGTCACTTTCCAGTTTGTATAGGAGACTTGATCTAATGACACTTCCTAAGGGACCCTACAAGCTCAGAATTGCAAAAAAAAGGGGGGTCCCCATTTGCAATGGGGCGATGTGTGATTAGGTTACAACAGGTCCTTAATCGCACCTTTCAAATGACACTCGCTGCATACACTTATTTATGTTTGATTGTATATCATGTAAATTGTGGCTTTATTGTCATAGATTGCTGACAGTATCTCATGGGAATTACTTTTCCTAATTTATATTAGTTTATATAATTGTAGTATAGGATAATAATATGGCTGCATGTATGGATCGCATGACTTAAGTCATGCTTAAGTCCTATGCAATATAATATTCAATTTATAATAATAAATATTTTAAATATATAAAAATATATTTGATTTATATAATATTCAATATTTAATTTGCTTATATCTAAATATATATTTAAGTATATATATAAATTATTAATATTTCATTTAAATGTATTCCATTTACGATTTATAGATATAATAATAGATCATTCATTTCTTTAATTTGAATGAACATAATTATGATTTATTAGTATAGGGACATGACACAAGCATACTCTCTAACAAAATGAATTAGTTGGCATATCTAGTATCCACGGGCTTGAGGAATTCCTTCCTCGAAAAAGCCTTGAACAAAGCAATTGAAGTGTGATGGTTGCAACTGAACATCTATATGTCTCTAGCTTTTGCCACCACTGCTTTCACCTAATCTATCTTCCCAATGTCTTTCAATGCATTGTTCAACGCATTAACACAACATGGGGTCTAGAAAATGTGCTTGTATGCACCCTCCATCATGAAGCCAGCTAACTTACATACACAGTCCAAATAAGTCACCACTTGTACAACATTAGAAGGCCCAACCTCTTCTATGGCATCCTTCAAAATCCGAAAATAGAAGTTTGCATCCTTTCTCTTGAGCAATCAATAGCTCTAAGAAAATAAGAGCCAACTGAACATGTGACAATGACATTGATGAGTGGTCAATGTCTAATAATGGTCCACTCATCCATGATGATAGAGCAATCATCCCTTATCCAAGTTTGCATCATCACCACACTCAACTTAGATTATTCTTTAACAAGGAGGGTAGTGCATAGCTTATGTTCACTAGTTGGCAAATGAGGGACCAACAACGATTGAATCTTTGAACATTTGTTCGAATTAGGAAGAACGTGCCACATGAAATGGTATGGCATGGGCAAAGAAAATTTAGCAATAGAAGATAGCCACCTTTCATGATTGCACATTAAACAACCTTGCAACAGTAGTATCTTTTTTCTTTCCCTTGGTAGAATCTTCTCCCCTTTGACTTCCAACATCTGTGGTTTGGGTAGGCAATGACATACTAGGCTGCATAGTCTCTATTGGTGTTCCCTTATTTCTTGTCTCCCCCTCCATGTGCATCCTAGTCACCTTTGCCTTCTCTGTTAGGGTTATTTTTTCACAACCTTTTACCCCTAGTCCACTTATGCACAGAAGATGAGCATAAACCCTTCTGCAGCTGCCACTATAGTGTTTGTTGCACAAATGACAGCCATACGCTACTACTCTCTGAATTTTTTTCTTGTTTTTGTCTATGGCTGTTGCAAATTATAAAAGAGTTTTTTTTTGGATTAAATGGGCCTTTTGCATAGTTTTCGAGGAGTTCAGAAGGGCATTCAAATGGGTTACTTGAACTCATAATCCCTGCAACACTCCCACTTCCAAAAGCACCCCCAATAGTACTTCTATGGCTTCTTTGTTGAATTTGAACCTCTTCATCCTCACTACCCTTAGTGCTGCTCATTTTTTTTTTTTGGTTGAAAATTCAAAACACAGCTGCAAGTGCAAACATAAAACAAAAAACCCTCCCTAAGCGTTTGGAATTTTAAAAAAAAAGGAAAAAAAAAAGCAAAGGAATTTGGGCAAATGAACAATGGATAGTAAACATACCTTAAATGACGTAGATTTGATGCTCTCTTGCCTTCTTTGCACCGCTGTTCTCTTCTCTTCTCACTGTTGTTCTTTCTTTATCTTCTTCTTCACAAATTTGAAAATGGCAAAATGAGTTTGTTTTTTGTTTTTAGTTGTTATTGGGGCTGTTTTAGGTTTAGGGTTGGTGTAAAGGGGTGTGGGGTCCTTGTGGGCCTACCCATCCCTTTTTTTTTTCAATTTTGTGTGTGCGCATGTGTGTGTTTTTAAAAGTGCATATAAAGCTTGTTTGGTTGTAGGGGACGACTAGTTGGACGTCCCCCAACCATCTCGAGGATGGCTAGCCATCCCTCGGCGTTTCTTGTCCAAAAATGGTTGTCCCCAAAATGTTTACATTTTTTTTTTAAATTGAGTATGAGGTGGGAATGTTCCTACCCATCCTCACATCCTTGCGTCCCCAAAATGTCACCTATAGGGGATGGGGTCAAATTATACAGGGACACATCCCTGGGATACATAGTTTGGAAGTGAAACTGCATTTTGAAGCCTTAGAGTTTATGACAAGCTATTGTTTTGTCTTTTGATTGATGAAATCATAGTTTGAAAACTTGGACTCGGTGACCCAAAGTTGACTTGGACTTGAGACTCGGCAAAAACACGACAAAACTCGGCAAGAAAAAAACATAATTATACTAGAAAAATAAACTAATGCATTTAGAGAACACATAAGTCTATTTTGATCATCAATTTGTCATAATTCAAAGATTACATATGTCATATGACCTATCAAATCAATAAATGTCATAGTTCCATGGAGTCTCAGAATAAGGGGACCAAGTGCTTGGATTTGGGGGCAACAAGGGGATAGTGGTAGGTGGGGGTGGAGCCCCCAACGAGGTCAAGGGGCAGCGCCCTTGGCGTGTCCAGGGTGGGGTTGAGGGGCGGAGCCCTTGCCACCAAGACCAAATTAAGGCATTTGAGACCACATGGATCTTCATGGCGTACACCATCTTTCATAATTTTATTGCTATGTTTTGAATTTTTCTCCAGGACAAAGTCCTCACTATTTCTAACCAAATCTTCATTCTTCCTATCCCTTCTCTTGGTGTATTTTGTCACGTGGATGCCAAAGATGTTTTCTACTGGCTGAAATAAGATCCTAAAATGTCAAAAAATGAAAATTACAGGGTTTTTTTGTATTCTGAAGCCAGGTGAGTCCATGCTTGAAACTCGTGGGTCACCCTGAAAATCTCGGCTGAGTCTCGAGAAAAACTCGCCGAGTACTCGCCCTGATTGGGCACGGTGAGCAAGAAGACTCGTGAGTCTTGGTGAGTCCGCCAAGTACTCGGTGAGTCTTCAAACTATGGATGAAATTATTGAACAAAAACCCTCACAATGGTGTTGTAAAACTGCTATGATGATAACAATTATCAAACACTCAGAAAACCAGTCATAAAAATTACAAAAATACCTCTTGAAAGCCCTCCAATATGGTCACGGTTATATGCTGATATCTTGTTTGAAAGCTCGCTGAAATGAAACCCTAGGCAGCTTTGAAGAGATGGAACATTTGAATGTTTAATGAACTGATGACTGATAATTGTCCTCAAAACCCTAGGTTCTGCTCCAACACTTGAAAATCTGAATTTTGGTGATGTAAAACCCTGCTCAAGGTAGAAAACCCTGCTGGAAATCAAACACCCTTGCTGAAAATCAGTTAGAACTGCTGAAATAATGAAGTCCCGCTGAAAAATGCACTGCTAATCCAAAACCCTGCAGATCTTTTGAAACAATGGAGAAAGATGGAGAGGATTTATGAACAGAAATAAGCTATTTTTGGCCTGCTTTTCCTCAGAGTCATGCGCCTATATATAGCACTACTGTGCCTTTGTATTTTAAACAGAAACTTTGCTTCACTTCCTAAAATTGTGCACTTGTGTATATATATGCATAAACTTCAAATCTTGAAAACACAATTGGCCTTTATACCGACACATGCTAGCAAACTGGTAAGCATTCTAGTTTTTGCAAAATAATGTTGGTCTTCAGAATGATGCGCACCATTGTATAGGAGATCATTTTTCTTGTCTTTTGAAGAACTTGTTGTCATGTCCCTATATTAGTAATTTATAATTGAATCGATTATGTATTATTCAATTCAAATCAAAGATATGAATGATATTATAAATTGAATATATTTAATATATTTAAATAATATTTATTAAAACAATTAACAAGATATATTATTATTATATTTATAAATAACACATATAAATAATAATATTATATTATAAATATATCTTATAATATAAATACAAATAATATAATATAAATCATATATCATTTATTATGATATAAATGATATAATATAAATAAACATCTTTAACCTATCCTCTTATGATAACGGAGTTACATATGGTTGGAACTAGTTTTACCACAACTCATAAAATGGAATAATATAAAGTAATAAAAATTATAAAAGGGTAAGTATGTCTTTTACTGCCAGGCATAATAAGAGATGTGCCTCTTCAAACATATCCCTTGAAAGGGAAATAAATAAAGGTTGTGAGATAGAAAGAAAAGAACATCAGAATAAATAAAAAAGGAATATCCCATAAATAAAAATATTTAGATCCACATTATATTTATATATATATATATTTCTGAGTCATAAGTAGGAAAGATATCATAAATATATATATGAAGGAAAGAAAATAAAATATAAGGCAGAAAAGGGAAAAAAAGAATATAAATATAAATATATTGCTGAGGAAGGCAAGCAGAGATAAAATTAATAATTTCTGAGTACATATCTATCATAACAACAGATTGAATATTAATTGCTTGGGAAAATAAGATAAGTATACGACACCTATATTCCCAAATGTTAATTTATGCTAATCTTATATGGGTAATCACATGAAAAGAAATAAATTAATATCTATAAATTATTTCATTATTCTTTATATGGATTGATATCTAAATACTAAATCTGAATTATAAATAATCATACTTGATTTATGTAAAAAAGGCAAGGTCCTTAGAAACAAACCCATGATATAAGATCATAGAACACATTGAGAGATTGGAGGTAGACTTGTTAGGAAGAAGTAGCATTAATACCTCGAAAGGTAGATAAGACTGGCGGTGGAATGGACCATGTTACATCATACTTAGGCAATGGATATTACCTGCGTGGAATGGGCATATGCTACATCATACAAGGGTAATAAGTAAGACCCGCGGTGGAATGGGCATGTGTTACATCATACAAGGGCACTTAGTAAGACCTAAGGTGGAATGGGCATGTGTTACATCATACAAAGGCACTACCCGTAGAGGATGATTCATGCAACCTAACAAGAGATAGTACCCCATCTCCACTAGGGTTTGAAAATGAATAAGATTAACATATAATAGACTTAGGCAATGGATAAGACCTGTGGTGGAATGGGCATATGCTATATCATACAAGGGCAATAAGTAAGACCTGCGGTGGAATGGGCATGTGTTACATCATACAAGGGCACTTAGTAAGACCTAAGGTGGAATGGGCATGTGTTACATCATACAAAGGCACTACCCGTAGAGGATGATTCATGCAACCTAACAAGAGATAGTACCCCATCTCCACTAGGGTTTGAAAATGAATAAGATTAACATATAATAGACAACCCTAAGTATGAATGACTTAAGGATTGAATAATTGAATTATTGATTTATGTTGATACTGTTTATGTGGTTACTAACCTTGATTTGACTATTTTAATATCTATTATTGATGTTTCCTTTGAGAAGTAATTCTCAGTGGAAAATAAGGATCTTCTTATAAGGGGACATTACACTTGTCCTCACATGATGAGGAGTGCGTCTCTCTTCAAAGATTGCAACCTATTGTTTCGAAAATGATGTTTGTTTCAGAATGGCGTGTGCTGCAACATACATCTGCACTTTTTGGTGTTTGCAAATGATGTGGGTTTTCATGTATGTGTGTGCTTCATTACTATGACTGCACTTTTGACTTGGTGAAAATCTTTTCAATCTTCAATATGGTGCACACCTATAAATGGGCCTGAAATTTCTACTATGACAATCTTATGTTGCATTTCACACAAGTGTGTGCCTCATCATTAAGATGCAATTTTTTTACTTGAATTTTATGTATTCCTTCATACAAGCACGCAGCCTCTAACCAGGCAACAAATTTCCGTTCCTTTGAGAAATTTTGCTCTTTCTCCATTGTCCGAGCTCTTATCTTTGCCTTGTTGGCTTTGTGGGAAAGCTCATTTTGTTGGCCTTGCAAAAACATTGACTAGAGACAACAAAAACAACATAGACGACCATGACAAATTTTGAAACATGGCTCATGATTGGAGAACAAGAAGATTTTAACTTAAAATGTGACTCAATATGATTTTTTTTTGTATGGGTACAATAAAATCTATTTTCTTTTGAATATCCCTTGCCAAGGCTTCCACTGCAGAGAGCTTAACACTTGGGTATATGATGTTGCTTGATTTATTACTACTGCATGTTGCATTAGCTTTAGATTTCTAGCAATTCCATGTATCATTGACAAAGTTTGCATCTTAAGTGTAAACACTCATAATCTGGCTCTTGAGACCAGGTTCCCAACTATGTGAAATATTTAATTGCTGTTAGAAGTTTGGAGAGATCTTTATTAATGACTTAACACAAATAAATGCATAGATGGGTAGGGATTTTCTTAGTGACATCAACTATTTTCGTAAACTCTCTGACAAGGTTTGTGATAGTTTAAAAACTCAAGTCATCCCACAATTCTGATGTAATCCAAATAATTTAACCCACATAGGGGTTTTTGTCATCATTACCTTATTTTGATCAAAATTTGGAGTTTATGGCACTAAACATAATCCTACATTCTTAATAAACCAAGAGCCCCCCTAGTAAGCCTATCTCTACCCTCCAAACTCTCAAAGACATCAATGAAGAAGCCTTCTGTGAGGAATCTTTTTTCTTTTCTTTTTCCCCATTGTTTCACTGAACGGATTTGTAAGAGTAATATTTATTTTGTCACATTGTAAATATTTCATAGCTTTTTAAGGCACATTTACATTTAAATCACATTTGCAGAGGATACCAGACCCAGAAGAGTGAAGTTTTCATCTTTGGACACTATTCACACTTTTGCTGATAAGTCTGTTCCTTGTCCAAGTATCACTGTTGGAAAATCTATGCCACAGAAAACTGGTGAGTATTCTCATTTTCTTTTTGAGTAGTCTTATGTTTTATGAAAAAATGAATACCATAAACTAGGTACACTGCTCATGCATCACTGGATGATTGTATCCTATAGCAATAAGCAGTTTTATCAAGTACAAAGGGTTATTTGCTGTATTTCTAATCCTTCGTTCTTATTTTTTGTTTATTATTAGTTATTGTTTGTCTATTTGTATGCGTAATAGTATTTATTTTTTACCGGACTGAGCATGTCACATAAACATATTCGATTTTTTTCTTGGAACTAACTAATTTGACATGTTCAATCTTCTCTATTTTTTCAGAGCTTAATGGTATATTTTGTACCCAGATTGAGACGTGGAGTTAAGAGTTTTACTTAAACCGTTTAAACTTTTGTATGAGATGATTAACCTAGTTTCTCTGAAATTGATATTTGATTTGCTGAAGTTCATGTACTATGCCTGTGATTAGAGGTGGAGAATCCAAAAACATCCGAATATAAGTATTTCAAGAAGCTGAAGACATTCAATGATCAAAATCTAGCTTGCTTACAGAACTCAAAATCAGAAAATGAACACCAAGGGTTAGTAGCATACAAGCATTTTTCAGGTGAGTCTACCTATGGTTAATCATCTGTTAAACCAAGTTTACTTTAATAATATCATGTCACTTTTGATTGATGACTGATAACCAAAGTTCAAGTTTTAACAAGAAAGTTGTGCTTTGCCATATATGAATTGGGTCTGCCTGTTTAGATTCATAGTAGGAAGTATTTTAATTTTGAACTCTTGAGAGACTTACTAAACTTAGCTTCCTTTGTTTGCAGAAGTCACGAATGGGAACATAACTGACAGTTGTGTCAAAACTAAGAAATCAATCCACAATCAGACATGCATCTCACCTTTCCCAGAAGAGAAGTTTTTGGAGGTTCGAGCAAAGAATAGTATGTGCTGAATTTTCATTTTACAAATTGCTTGAATATTATATTGTGTAAATTCAAACATCTTTTTTGTCTCAATTGCATTGCTTAGTGGGGATGATCTTTCAAAGTTGCAATAAAAAAAGTTCCATGTAAAACTATGCGGAGATGAGAATGCCATTTTCTGTAGAAGATTAAAATGAATTATCAGAAGAATATGACATTCGTATTTGGAAGTCCATTGAACTGAAATTTTTTTAGCGGTTAAATTTTTTATTACTAGTCAACAGTTATTGTATTTATGAATAACCTATATTATTTCTTATATACATCTATTGGCAAAAAAATATTACAGAGCAATTCAAGATGGAATTCTTGTGCAACATTGTGATTGCACAGACCATCAATGTGCAGCACAGATTATGACCATCCATCAGTTGAGTGACCAACTTCTGACCAACCGTGACCACAAAACAAATGTTTTATTGTCTGCATATGACCACCCATCACTTGACTGATGTTGCTTAATTAACCACCATTAGGATGATGCGACAAGATCCATGGTTGCAAGTAGAATTGTAATGATTCATGAACATGAGACAAGGGGGAGAATCACATGACAGGATAACAGACAAATCAACTAGAGAACCACTAGATCAAGTGAACCAAGTTTGAGTTTTGTTGATGATTGTTTTTAGATAAGTCAACAATAGAGTAAAAACACTAAGTTTCCCACTCTCTCTTGAATAAAGCCTCTCGAATGCTAAACTGTGTGATCAATCGAGACAACTCCAAGGTTCCTTTCTTATAAGTTATAACTTATGGTGGATAAACTCAGTGATTACATATGATCTTGCTGATTATCACAAAGGGACTTACGTTGGATTCTTCTTCTTTCATTTAGTTTATTTCTTCCTTGAGTGTAGATGAAGTATGTACAATGCATTAATGACCAAAAAAAAAAAAAGATAGGGTTTAGGGAGCTAATCTAAGTTCAATGAAGAAATGATGATGCGTAAATAGACAAACCCCTTAATAAACCTAACTCCACTTCGCCAAGGATGCCTACAACTACATGGAGTTGGTGCAATCTCCTAAGGATAGCGAAAGGTTTTCAAATCATGAAGGCTCATACAAGCACCCATAAACGGCGTAGTTCAAACAAGCATCCACAATCGAACTTAAGCAAATGACAAGGCTCAGACTAGCTTTACACAACACTTCACCGGCGATGAATGTTAAAAGCATGAGCTAGGAGTTGATCAAATATTCAACACAAACATACATTACATCAAAGAACTTCTAATCTATTTTGAAATGTCTCTCCACTTCATCAAAGTACAAGAAACCATGTCATTTCACAAGATAACACTTAACACCACATAATGAACTCCAATGTTTTTGTATTAATCTTGAGAAATATGTACAACAACTTCAAGTCCTCTCAGACAATTTCGAGAGTCTCTTCTATTCTACTCTACTGCCTACCAACTGAACTATTAATTTACAATTGAGGCAACAAGGTCTTTATATAGAGGTCCAGATTACAATGAATGGCCTGGATTAATCTAGATAGCCAAGGGCTCAGATCATGCCACCTCAGTAGGTAGTTGCAACAACTTGCTATTTTTAGTACATATGATAGGCAATGAAGGCACGCTTTCCAAGAAGATAAGATAAGATGGAATCTTTGGAGTATCTTCCACATGGACGTCCTCTGTCTTCTTTCTTGTCAAATGATGTGGCGAAATATGATTGGCTTGATGATGAGTGTCTACCACGTAGGTGCCACCTTAGCATATTCCCAAATTGCATCATCTTGTGTGATGTCTTCAATGTGATTGCTTTGAACTTGATCACTTGTATGTTTGAGAATGCATCTTGTAGATCTCGCCTTGTTCATCTTCTTGTAAACTGGATGAGTACATGTTGCTTCATTTGTCTAACACTGTGATGTTTCTTCTTCTTGTAGGTAGGTTGATCTTATTTGGATACATCTTCGTAGAGAGAGTAGTAGAGAATAGATGATGATGATGTTTCCCGTCCTCTTCATATGTAGAGTAGACTCTCATAGACTTGAAGATTGGGAGAGAACTTGAAGCTTGATGAATGAAGTGTCTTTGAATGTTTGATGATGAAATATAATCCCATGAATGGATAGCTTCTAGATGATGGTGTATACTTGAACTTGATGTAGATGATGAAATGCTCCAACTTGAAAGGGTCTTTTGGAGTGTAGATAGTGATGATAACATCTTCCTTATATGCGGAGTAGATGACTTCTCAAGGAGGCTTGAATGTACCGGAGGAACTTGAAACTTGAATGGATGAATGCGTTGGAATGCTTGATGATGAAGTGTTCCAACTTGCTGATCTTAACATGATGCCATTGGTGATGAAGACTTGGGTGATGATCTTGAAGTGACCTCTTAGAGCAGCTACATGATGCCTTCTCCTTTGAAATGTCCTTTTAACCTCATTCCTTGCTTATCAACGATTCCAATCACTTGTTCCTTAGATGATTCCTCAGCTCCATCCTAGTTGCTGCAACACAAACAAAGAAGCAACATTAATTCCTTAATGGTACTTAATTTACAACACATAAGAATCACTTCATGCATTTCTAACTTAGGTGCATTAGATGTAAAATTGGTTCTTCATATGAAAGCAATCATAAAATTCAAACCAAGCATCATATATGAGTGTCGCATTGGATCACTATTTCATCCTCCGGCTAAAAGGCTTCATAAAATTTAAATTAAACTACACACTAAATGGCACACTGGATGAGAAATCTGATCCTCGCTTAAAAGCCTTCATAAATTGAAATTTAGCCTTATATGGGAATGGCGCATTGGATGAGGATTTCAGCTTCCGGTTGAAAAGTCTTATAAAACTTACTTTACCCACAACAACGCATTGGTTATGTCGCATTGGTTCAAGGTTTTGAACTCCGGATGAATGATGTCAAAATAAGGCACATTAGATGTGGCACTTTGGATAGGGATTTTGATCTTCAGTTAAAAGCCTTCATCAATCAAGACAAGCTTCCTATCTTGGCGCATTAGATGAGGTTTTTGAACCCTTTTGAAGACTTAGCTTTAACCATCATTTTCATCTTTTGAAGAGGGCACATCATATATGGCGATGAGGATGTTAGATCTTCTTGAGATTTGTCTAAAATTTGCAATCTACACCACTTCAAGCGCATTAGATAAGGCAATGAGGATGTTAGATCTTGAATCCCTTTCATGCCTTTGATGCTCTTAAAACTTTGTAAATGGTGCATGAGACCAAGTGGATTAGATCAGCTTCTTGTTTTTTAGGACAAATTTCCCCTCTTCCTTGGGTGCATTGGATCAAGTTTTTTGAATCCTTATCTTAAATTGCATCTTGATCATCAAAGCAAGCTTACTTACTTTGGACGCATTGGTTGGCAATTCCATCCTCTGGTTAAAATCTCATCTTAAATGATCAACAAAGACTGGCCCATTTTGGCGCATTGGTTAAAGGTTTTGCTCTCCAGTTGAAAATTGCATTTTAACAATCAAAATAGACTCCTCTAATATGGGCGCATTGGATCAGCATTTTGGACTCCGGTTGAAATATGTCCAAAAACCTTAAGTTAAACCATCTTTAACAATGGCGCACTAGATGGCAAATTTGATCCTTGTTTGAAAGGTGGCATAAAACTCGAATTAAACCTCTTGAACAAGTAGCGCTTTGGATAAAGATTTCATCCTCCGATTGACATCATCTAACAAGGGCGCATTGCTTTAGGCACACTGGATCCACGTCTTGTGCTCATCTTAAACCTCGTCAAAACTTCAATCTACACCTCTTCTTAGAATGGCGCATTGGTTCTGTCGCATTGGTTGATGATTTCATGCTCCGGTTAAATGTGGCGCATTTCATCAAGATTTTGCGCCCTCCTCATGTCTTGGCGCATTGGTTCAAGATTTTGAATCCTCTAGAGTACTTAGCCATTTTTAGTGTCCTTCAGGGTAAGGTCTATTGAAAAATATATTTAAGTATAAGAAATTATTTCTTATACTTTAAATATTTTTCAATATACCTGTTGTGACCAAATCACACATCGCCCCATTGCAAATAGGGACCCCCTAGTTTTTGGATTCTTGTGCTTTGCATTGAGTTTTGGATGATTGTGTCATGATGAGTTAGTGGTGTACGAGTCCATCTAAATTAAGGTTACAAACATTGGAAATACCCAAGTCTGTGAGTATATGAACAAGATATCTTGCATTGAGGATGAAGTATTCACCTTCATATTCCAAAGACATTAAAGTTTTGCAAAGAAAGAGCTATTACAAGCCTAGGCGCATCTTATCACCTAGATAACCCTCAGAGAGCGCCTTGGGTGCAATTGATGTTTTGATCTCAGTATGCTTTGAAGATAGACTTTTAGCGCCTAGTGTTGAGAACCCTTGGATGGCTAAAACTAAGCTTGAATGCAAAGGCGCTCCTTATCATTTGAACCACCCCAGATGAGCGCCCAATGACCTTGACGTTAAGAAGGCCCTGAAAAAGGATGTTGAAATTACCTATAAGTGCGCTTAGAAGAAAATGAGTTTCAAATACTCCAAGAGATAGTGCCTTGATGTGGAGATGGAGTTTAAGTTAGTGATAAATGGCGCCTAAGGGTAGAGTAATCTCACAAGGGTATAACGCATGTTGAAAAGCCTTATGGGTGTCGAGATTGAGTTATCTGAGTCTAGGCGCCCTGCATGTGTTGGACTACTCCATATTAGCGCCTCGGCAAAGAGAAGAAATCACCATTTTGGGCACCCAAGCAACGAGTTCAAAACCACAAGGATTTTAGGCATATTTCCCTATAAGCCTCAAATGGCGCCCAACTAGGATGAGATAAACATGAGTGTAAGTGCCAATTCTATGTCCAAATGACCCTTTAAGGGCGCTTAGTACTTCTAAGACCTCAAGCATCCCCGATATAGCGCTCAAGAGTTGAGTAAGTCAAAACAACACCATGATGGCGCCTAGGAAAAGAAACTTCAAGTTTCATCATTTTGAGCGCCCTAAGGAAAACCACTTAAGTTCATGTTTCAAAGTTGGCGTTATGAGAAAGAAAAACTTTCTAAGGCATGTTTAATTGCTTAAGATCATCAAAAACAAGTCTAAGATCTCAATTCAACTTTAGGCGCACCCCATACTTCCCAGTGATCATTTTGGCGCCTTTCATGTGCAAATTCATCTATATTAGCGCCTTAGTTCCAGAGGGTTCAAGTTCATCATCTTGAGGCGCCTAGAGAGATGAGGTACTGAATTATGGAGTTCTAGCGCCTCGATCCATTTTGAAGTTTTAAAGACTCAGATACAAGCTAAGTAAACTTAGGCGCTCTTTCTTGCCTTCACAAATCATTCTCAGCGCCATAGTGTTTGTGCACTTCAATTACTGCCTAGGTAAGGAGGGTGATAGTAAGACATTCAATTGTTTGGAAACATAAAATAGCAAGAAGAGATCAATCAAACTTAGGTGCATTTCCTTGTTTTTGCCACTCCAAATTGGCGCCTGGCCTTGTGAAAGCAGGAATCAAGTCCAAAGAACTTCACCTCATCAAAAGGGAGAGTCATAATCACCAATTTGAGTTTGAAATGACAAAATTAAAGCTTCATGATGTTAGGCGCCTTGCACCCTCTCTGCAAACTTATTTTAGCGCCCTAGGAAGAATCATCATCAAATTGGCGCCTTGAAAGGAAGAAGTCATTCTAGAAGTCATCATTGAAGGTGCTCCAGATAGAAATCAAGTTGGAATTATTTAACATAGGATGTATTTCGTTTGAAGGGCATGAGAAAGAAGAAAACAATGCATTAAACCATAGGTGCCCTTTGCTATTAGCACAAACCAAAATTAGTGCCTAAATTGAAGAAGGCAATTGCTTGTATCAAGGTGCTAATCCATGTCCAAATCGTCCTGTCTGGGCGCCTAAGTGATTGTAAGACTCCAAGTATCTCAAATTGTGCTTAAAGTATCATAACAATCCAAGATGGGTGCCTTGTAAAGAGAGTCTCAGTGATGAGTTCAATGATTAGCATAAAGTTACTAAGACCCTGGGAGCCTTTTTTCCCTCTGTGCACTCAGATGTGCGCCTAAAGGAGAAATACATTTCCAATTTACCTTCAGTTGGGCGCCTTGATGAAAGCACCATGAAGATCCTCTGAGTGATAATAGATGAAAAGTATTTGAATAGAACCTCATGAGCGCCCTGGTTAGTGAAAAGAGTATTGAAGTTTTGAAAGAAGATTCGAGTGGTGTCCAAAATGAAACTAAGTAAATAAGGAAAATCTTTGATATGAGGAAAGTGCGCCTTGAGGAGTATGGATTCTTTCGAGTGTCTAAAGTTGATTTGAGCCCTCAAAATGTCTCTAATCCGCCTCTAAGTCAAGAAAGTTATGAGGTCTAATGCATGTGAGTGGAGATTTCTTCGAAGGTTGATTATGAGGTAAAGTTGAACATAATTAACAAGGAGTAGCATTGAATTACAATTAGCGCCCTTCATATGACCTTTTACCTACTTTGGCGCCAAAAGGTTTTTGAATTTCGAAAAGACTATATTAAATACCAAAAGAGGCCGACCCCCTAGCTGGCTGACCAGCATTAAATGCAAGTGAAATCATTATATAAGGAGGGCGCTGCCTTTCATTTTCCATAATTCACATTGCAATTAGAGAAGGCAGCGAATTTCTTCTAAGAGGAAGCAAATTTTTTTAGAAGGCAGCAAATTTTTAAGGAGCAGATTTAAAAGGCAGATTTGCATTTTAGAAGACTGATTTTTGACATTTTACCCCTGATTTCTGCCATTTCAATACTAATTTTTATCATTTTATCCAGAAATCTGAATTTTCTAGGTCAGAAATTTGTCATAAGGTATATTCCAGCTCCTTTTCTTTACTTAATTTTGCAGAATTTTATCAAAAATCAGGTTTTGCAAGGGTAAAATTTATCATTTCAAATCATTTATTTGACTCTTGTTTGTAGGTAAATGGGCATGACGGCTAAAGAAAGGCAGGTGATGATCAAGATGGATGTCAAGTCCAACATACCTGACTCCAAGATCGAAACTCAATGGAAGAATGTAGGGGACACCAACATGGGACACATCAACTTGGATGAAGTGAAGGACCTCTTGCTCGCCATCACAAGGAATGAAGACATCAAGGCCATTGTGAAGAGTGGAATTGTACAAGTAGCATGCTTCCCACCTACCTTGCCTAGTGCTGAATTAGTATTGGAATGTGTTCAGCATTATGACAAACAGAAGAGACAGATCATAGTTAAAGACGGGACTGTTCTCGCCTATTTGCAAAGAGAAGCCATCCATGAGATCTTCAACATCCCAAGCCGGAAGGGAGTCTTCATATGTCCTACAACTGCCCAATGTACTTTTGAAGGCGATCCTAAGCACTATATGCAAGAAGTAAGAAAGAAGTGGATGACTGATCCATCAATCAAGATATATAACTCCAAAGATCCAAAGTATCACAAGGCAGACTTCAAACAAGAGATAAGTTACTTCATCATGTTCCTGAATCGAGTAACAGGTAGGCCTCAATCATCTACTTTTGAAGGATGGATGTATACCTATTTTGATCATGTGTTTACAAAGAATAAGATGGTTGACTGGGCTGGCCTCATAAGCCATTGCCTCAATGAGCAGTTTGAAAGGTTTGATGAAACAAAGTCTTTCTTCATGACTTCCTATTTGGTTTACATCCTAGCAAGAAATGTGGTTTATAAGGGATTAACAGCTAAAGGAGAAGTAGGTACAAAGTCTGGACAGATTCTTTCACATCAGTGTTATCCTCAGCTTCACCTGAAGAACATCAATCATTACAAGAGGTTCAATGATGCTTTCACAATGTTCATAGTGAGGAAGTTGAGAGGAGAACTGCATAGAAGATTAACAGGTGCTGCCAGGAACTTCATCAAACAATATGGAAGGTATTATATCCAATATGACAAGTTCACATATATCAGGATTCAGGGTTTTACATCCTTTCCATACAGACTGCCTAGATATCCTACCAACAGGATGGTGTTATTAGAGTTTTCAAGACAGTTGCTAGAGTTTCATAAGATGCAAAGGGCAAGAAAGAAAGCCGGAGTTCAGTTTCCTCTCCAACTTGGCAGATATTACTCCTGTCCATCACTTCAAGCAGCTGAGCATTCAAAAGTTGAGCTTCAAGCGTATCATCTGCATCCTCATGATTCAAGGAGGGAGAACTTGAATCCACATGGAGCCATTAAGCAGTCATATTCATCTTACAAACATGTTGAGCAGCTAGAAGATCACTGGGCTAATGCTATTGACGATGATGATGTCAGGATGCAAAAGTGTTCAAGGCTAAAATGGGACTTAGTGAGAGCTACTCAGGTACTAAGGATTCCTGATCAATTAGATAATGAAAGAACTCTTCTAGGTGACGAGTACAATAAGATTTGGAACCTGCCTTATGATGTCAACTGGGTTGATAGAGAAAGAGTTGATGACGAAGGGTTGATAAAGCCTATCATTGCTATTACTGAAGAGCAAATAAATGAGCAAGTACAAGCATTGCTTGATGAGGGAAAGAAACTCACCTATACTAAAATGGGAGAAGTTGATCACCAGGAACATCACAGTGCACCTGGTAGAAGTTCACATAGCAAGGACAATGAAAGAGATTCAGGTCAAGCAAAGAAAAGAAAACAACTTGAATCTGCACGAGGAGAATCCAGTAAGAAGAAGAAAAGGATAAGTATTGAAACTGCTTCTTCCAGACAGCCAGGTGACACTCCACTGAATCAAGACATAGTGGTACATGTTGAGAATGTAGTTCCAGAAACTTCAGTTGAAGAAGTGCCTTCGAGTCCGCATGATACTGAGATCATTGATGAAGCTAACACCGAAGACAAGGATGAAGCCGAAGAGGAGTCATTGCCTGCACAAGGAAAGCAATTGCAATAGTTACAAGATCTTTCATCATTGCCAGAATGGCTGCAGGAAAGAATCAGGGAAAATTACGAAGTTGAGAGATGTCCTCTTCCAGTTGATGAGTTACTTCTGGATATGTCTAATGAAAAACCAAAGAAGAAGGCCACTATCCTTTCAAAGATCACTAAAGATGGAACATGTGTAAGAAAAGTTCATGTAGCAATTCCAAGGCTTGAAAAGAATGTAGAAGATATAACACCTGATGATTATGACATCAATACAATCAATTTGGGTCCATTGACTGGATTGCAAGTAGAAGAAGAACTTCAAGATTCAATTGATAATGCTCGAGCTATCATAAGACAAGAAACAGAAGGTAGAATTAAAGCTGAGCAAAGGTGTCAAGCCTTAGAGCAGTATATTCAGCACTTGGTTCATCTTATTCGTCAACAGGACAGGGTGTCTACACCTCCATCTCTTCTTCCTCTAGAAACAGTTGTACATCTTGAGGAGTTGAAGTCTTCATCTCACAGAATGAGAGATTGGATGAAAAGATCAAAGGAAGCTACATATAAACACCTAGAAGATATCATGCAAGTGTATGATAAGATTGTTGATCTTAAAGAAAGGGTATTTGCATTGATGACAGTTTGTGCTGAATTCAAAGACATCAGAGAACAATACCTGCCACACTTAAAGAGCTTGATGGAGACTTCAGTTGATGAATTGATACATGCTGAAGTGATTGAAGAAGGTAGGGCATATGACTTCTCTTCTTGGTATTATGGCTTTCGCATTAAGGGACAATTGCTGGATAAGATAGAAACAGATATGTCAAGAGTAAGAAGTGTACTTCAAAGGATTCAAGATGGAGTACATGCCTCCTTGCTGAAGATATGTAATCCATTTGGAGAAATGACTCTTGATAATATGAAAGAACAGGTTCAAGCTTTCTATTTCCAAGAGGATGATGTTTCTGATGAAAAGTTTGATAGTATATTCTCACTTGCTGTCCACCTTGGCGCCAACAAAGCGAGGATGACTGATTGGGAGAAGACACTTGGCCTCTATTCAGATGATGTACTTGAAGCTGAAGGAACCATTCAAAACATGCCAAGTGTACCTTTGGATGATGTTAAGAAGATAGTGTCTAGATTCATTGAATGTCAAGCTTTTAGTGATGGATATTCACATGGAGACTCCTCATAGGCTGATGATGTGTCATCCTTATCTTCTTGGAAGGCGTGCCTTCATTGCCTCTTTCATTTACTAAAGATAGCCTCTTTCATTTAATAAAGATAGGAGTTTGTTATAACTACTTGTGATGTGGCATGATCTGATCCATTGGCTTGGCCGATCGATCTTGAGCCTTCATTCATTTTGAGGTCTATAAAAGGGCTCTTGTTGCTCTCATTTGTACAATTGAAGACTCTGGAATTGTTGCAAAAAAGCTCTCTGGAATAATATAAGGCTCATTGTTTTGGTGATTCTATATATGTTTCTAAGTGTTGCATGGTTTGGGTTTCTTCAAGCGAATAATAAAGATTAGATTAAGTTTTCTTTAAGTATATGTTAGTTGGTGGAAGGCTTCATTATTGTTTGTGGTGAAATCTCTATGTTAACACCATTTGTAGTTTGTGGCTTGCAAATCGCAGTGTATGGTTAGTCTGAACGAAACTGGACTTCAATTTGATTTCTATGTTTGTTGAATGTTTCATGAGCATAAGTGATTTAAACATCTTGTAAAACCTTAGAAGATTGCATCAATCTTGTGTAGTTGTCTGATTTGGCGAAGCAAGATTTGGTTGGATTTCACTTGAGCAATAATTATCCTTGCATCTAGGATTAGATTAGTGTTACTACACCTTTCATCTTTTGTCTTTTCTTTTATCATTTCAGTTAGAATTAGGATTCAGTATTTCATTGCCATATCATACGTCGTAGATTGTAGTACTTAGATATTCTAGTGGTTATCTTCTTCTTCATTGAATCAACAACTTGTCGAACAATTGTGTAAGTCCCTTTGTGTTTATCAGCAGAATCGTACTAAGTCACTGAGTTATCCCTTACAAAATCATAAGAAAGGAACCTTGGAGTCATCTTGTTTGATCACTTTGTTCAGCATTCAAGAGGCTTTGCTCAAGAGAGAGTCAGATACTCTGTATTTCACTCTATTGTTGACTTGTCCAAAAACAAACATCAACAATACCTTTCAGGATGTTTGAGATAGGTCTCGAATCCACCGGATTTAACATGTAGATTATAGAATTTGGAGGATCCACCAGATTTCAGACTTAGTCAATTTTCAGGATTTTCAGGATATCAGGATACCATACTTGGTCATTTTCAGGATCTCAAACATACATCAAGATTGGTCTCAGAACGAAAGCAAATGACTCTTGAATAGAAACTCAACAAAGAACTCAAATAAACCACTGACTTTATCATGCAATAAACCTAAGACATCATCAAAAACTTCATGCAAAGCATCAGAACTCAAAAAAGGGGGGTCACCATTTGCAATGGGGCGATGTGTGATTAGGTCACAAGTTCCTATCAAAATGGTCAATTCGGTGAAAATCATTGCACATGTTGGAAGTAGCTAGATTTCCCAAGCAATTGAAGGAAAACCGAGGTGATTGGAAGTAAACATTTTACTGTAACAGATGTTGTGAAAGGTGAAAAGACCAACATTATGGCCATCTGAGTTCAGATGAAGGATGTCAAATCAAACATGATAAGAACCTTTAGGAATAAAAATAGTTGAGGCACTACTAAATTAGGCATGGCTGGCAAAAAGCTTGTAGTTGATTTTCTAGTAATCTTATGAATTTTTTGGCATTTGATGAGGCATTACTGACCATTCTGTTAAAAATTCCAATCACGATGAATAATAATGTAGTGCTGAAAAACATTGAATTAATCACACAAATCATTGAAATTCAACCTGTGGAAATGAACACAAGTACGCAAATATTTTACACCTTCCAATCTGCTTTGCATTCCTTCAAAAGCTTAAAAGGCAAACTCCACAACTCATACAACTCACAGTTGCATGGAATAATTACACTGTACTAAGTTACTAAACTTCTATCTTGCATCTATCTTTATACTATTCAGCTAAAAATCTAATCTTCCAATAAAGCATTCTTATCTCTCAAAAGGAAAGCAACCTTATCTCACCCAGGAGATGACTTGAAAGATAAGTCTAAGTCATTAGTGCTTATCCACATTTTATTAGACTTAATTAACTAAATAAAAGACTTTCACTTTAATCACTAAAGTGAATTACAAAATAGAGATAACTCAAACTACTTGCATGTTCACACTGAACTTGTGCAGAAGTTCCGAATTGAGCTAAAAAACTCAACACATTCCTTTCTTAAAATCATAGTTCCCATATCTTGTTGGATCTAGTCTGAATCCAACAATAACCAAAATTTTCTAGACAGACTGAACTGGTAATACAACTTTTAGAATTTCAAAAGAAAAAAAGAATGACAGAGTTTTGTAGTTGCAAACTTGCAAACATGGTCACAGTAGTATTAAACTTCAGTTAGTTAGTTATAATGGTCGATAATGCTTATCTTGTTTTAGGTTTGCTTTCTGCTTTTATTCACTGTCTGCTTTATACAGCCCAGTGTTACGAGACTTGCCCAGACTCGCCTAAACTCAGTGAGTCCGAGGCGAGGCAGCCTGGCCGAGTTTGGGAGACTCGGACTCGGACTTGGCCAAGTTTTTCCCAGACTCGCCTAGAACTGGCGAGTCTCGTCAAGGAAACTCGGGAAAAAGTGAAAAAATTAGGAACACGGTGACAATATATTTCAAAATATATTTAAGTATAAGTTTGTATATTCTTATATTTTACATATTTTGAAATATACTGTCAGGATGTTTGAGATAGGTTCCGGATCCATGGGATTTAACATGCAGATTCTAGATTTTGGAGGATCCATCACATTTCAGACTTAACCAATTTTTCAGGGTTTCAGGGTTTCAAACTTAGTCAAATTCAGGGTTTCGATTTTGCACAAAAAGAGTAGAGGACAAATCATTGGATCCTATTGATTTGGATGAGATAGTCCTATTGATTTGTCGAGTTTTTGCCAAGTTTTCTCCAAGTTTTTGTTGACTCGTCAATTTTGGCATCATTTAAGACCTACCATTTACGCCTTCTTAGGAAGTCGAAGGATGCAGGTTCCTCTGAGCCATAAACTTCTAGACTCTAGTTATTGTTTTGATATTTCATATTTGTTTGGAACATTTGATGTCATGGATTTCATATTCCATGAGTTTTGTATACATTTGACTATATTTATAATTTTATATATCTAAGTGTGCTATTTCCTTCAGCAGCTCAGCTACAATTTGCATTTATACTTATGTGATCGATGTACACTTGTGTATGTGATCAAATTAGCTTCTATTTGATGATGTTATTGTGTCTTTAAGGTTTATTTATTAAAGGGTGCATGAAACAAGTTTTAAATCCTTAAAAATCTCTGAATTTCTTGGGTTTTTCAATTTGCCGAGTCTTTGCCTAGTTTTTGCCGAGTCTAGGCACCGAGTCTGAGTCCGCGTCCGAGTCCGAGTCCAAAATTAGCTTGCCAAGTCTGAGCCGAGTCTGAGTCTCGTAACTATGATACAGCGTGTTGTCTATTCTTAGACATTGTATCTTATTTATAGAGCTTCCGCTCTCCTCTGTAACATATAACATTCTGTAATATAATTTTAGTTACCGAAATCTTGTAACATGGTATTAGAGCTATAATCGATCCGAATTCCTGTGTCTCGAATTATTTTGGCGCCTTTGCAACTTCCGTATGACGTACGGACGGTGCCATTCTGATCGTCAATCAATTTAAGCTTGTTGTCTGGCGGTTGCTCTGTGGCGGTTTTTTTTCTTGAAATCCCGTCGTTTCTTCTTAAAATTGCATTTTTTTTTGGCGGAGTTCTGGACGTGTTCCCAGACGGACACATCTTTTGTGGTCCTCCTGCATCATGCCCTAGTTTTGGGCATCTGAAGAAGAAGAAAAAAAAAAAAAACGTTTTTTTGCAATTTCTCTGTTTGTAATCGTGATTTTCATATGGTATTCCTTTTTGGCGGCTTCTATTCTTCATCATTGTTTGTTGAAAGGTGTGCTTCAGATCATGATTTTCCTTTGGTATTCTTTTTGGTGTACTTCAGATCGTGGGTGCAACTCCCCAAACCTGGGCGTCAGTTTCCATTTTTTTGGCGGTCGTCATTTTCTGTGTTGTCGCGATTACACCCTGTCACAGCCGTTCATCCTTTATCTGACTCTGCCCTCAGTTTGGAGATTTTCGCATCTCCTGTAGTAGTTTTCTGCTCTTCGAAGGGTTCCTTGTATTTCTGGCGTGCGGGCTCTGCATGGAGTGGTCGAGGACTCTCTTGGCAGGTCTCAGCGAACAAATTTTCCTTTTGTTGGTCATGGTTTCCGTTTGATATGTCAACAGTGTTTCTGTTCGACTTATTCTGTATTTTCGGACTTTGTACTTCGTCACCCGTGTTAGGGTTTGTCTATATTTTCCAAGTTCTTGTTTTTCTATTCTTGTCCCTCTTCCACTGTTTTGCTTTTCGTGCCTCGGAAAGCATGAAATTGGTGCCCGTTGCCAAACAAAAAAAGTATGCGTTTTACGCCTTTATGGCTAAACGCCTTGCAGATCATATCAAAACCTCTGCCTGGTATGTTGATTCAGGTGCCTCTCAGCATTTCACACATCGGCGAGACTGGTTCGTTGAGTGCAGGCCATTCAAAGACTCTGTCATCTTTGGAGGAGGCGAAGAAAAGACTGTTGTCGGAAAAGGCACTGTGCATATTCAGTCTGGTAGGAGAAAATTAATATTTCTCGATGTTTACTTCGTACCTAGCATGAAGCTGAACCTCCTCTCTGTTAGTCAGATCATGCGACACTCACCGCATCTGGATGTTGTCTTCAGCATGCACTCATGTAGCATAGTGGACCGTGAGACACGCACCACTGTTGCTTAGGCTCTTGAGGATCATGGTCTATATAGACTCGTGGATTTTGGTGATTCTCCAGAACAAGCTTTGGCAGCCAGGAGCACGTCCCTCAGTAAACTCTAGCATCAGCATTATGGGCATCTCAACATGCACTATCTCTCTTAGTTAGCTTGGGAGAGTCTGGTTGGTGGTCTTCCAGAAATTCAGGCTCAACTTCCTGGTGTCTGCAATGCATGTCAAGCTGGAAAACATCGGACTCCATTTCCTACTGGTGACAAATGGAGAGCTTCCAAGGTTTTGCAGTTGGTTCACGCTGATGTATGTGGGCCAATGAACACTCCTTCAATTACTAGGTGCAGATACTTTATTCTTTTTGTTGATGATTTCAGCAGAAAGATGTGAGTGTATTTCTTAAAAAGGAAATTTGATGTGCTTAGTACATTTCAGCAGTTCAAAGCCTTGGTGGAAAAAGAGTCCGGTTATTCAATCGTCTCTCTTCGATCTGATAATGGGGGGAGTTTTGCTCCTCCAACTTCACTCAGTTCTGTGCTGCACATGGCATCAAACATCAGCTTACTACACCTTACACACCTCAACAGAATGGTGTTGTAGAGCGTCGAAATCGCACTATTACAGAGATGGCACGTTCTATGTTGGAACATAGAGGTGTTCCTAAGAAGTTCTGGGCTGAAGCAGTCTACACTGCTGTCTATCTTCTGAACCGGTTGCCCACCTATGCTGTCAGAAAGATGACTCTTGAGGAAGACTGGTCTGGACGTACGCATCGCGTCAACCATCTGAAATTTTTTGGCTCCACTGCTCATGTTTGGATTCTAGATGCCAAGCGCACTAAACTGGATGCCAAAAGCCAGAAACTCATGTTCACGTGGTACAGTGAAAATCATAAGGCTTACAGACTGATTGATGTAGATACTGATTGTCTCATATTCAGTCGTGATGTAGTTGTTGATGAGACTACTGGGCCCTTTCTACTATCTATTCCATCTACTCATATTGAGGATCAACCCTTGGAGGCTTCAGATTTAGGTGTTCGAATTCCTATCGCTCCATCGGATGGGAGGGTTCCTGCAGTTTTGCCCACCCCGCAGCATGGTGTTCCAACACCCCCCCCTCAAGATATTCTGGATCCTCCTGATCTTGTTCCTGTCCCTCCTGGTGATACTGATGCACCGACTTCAGATATTGGTTCATCTGCTCTCCGGCCTAAATGGTGGGCCAAAACAATTGGTGATCTTCATGATAATGAACTCATCGAGGGTAGATCTGCTCGGAAGAAGAACAAACAGCAAAATACTATCAATTTTGCTCTCATGGCCAATCTTCACAGTATTTCAGAACCTCAAACATATTCTAAGGCCAAAGGTGTACCTGAATGGGTAAAGGCTATGGGTGCTGAGCACCAGAGTCTTGTGAAGAACAATACTTGGGTGCTATCTGATCTCCCTCCTGGGACGAAGCCCATTGGATGCAAATGGGTATACAAAGTCAAATACAAAGTTGATGGGACTCTCGACAAATATAAGGCTAGGTTGGTCGCCAAAGGATACTCACAAAAAGAAGGTGCTGACTATGAGGAGACTTTTGCTCCTATAGCCAAAATGAGTATCATTAGACTTGTTCTTGCTTTGGCAGCCCAATTTGGGTGGAAAGTCCATCAAATGGATGGTAAGAGCGCCTTCCTCAACGACGATTTACAAGAAGAAGTCTACATGACGCAACCTCCTGGCTTCAAGGTTGCAGGCAAAGAACATCAGGTGTGAAAATTGGTAAAAGCTCTTTATGGCCTCAAACAGGCTCCAAGGGCATGGTACATCAAGATTGATAAGTACCTCGTGGATCGTGGTTTTCAGAGGAGCCCCCTAGATTCCAATCTGTATGTCCAACAATATGCTGATGATAGCCTCTACATTGTTATCTATGTCGATGATCTAATCATCACTGGCAGCTCTGAGCAGTTGATTCAGGGGATCAAACACGATCTCAGTCAAACTTTTGACATGATTGATTTGGGACTCCTACATTATTTCCTCGGTATTGAGGTTTGGCAGCACCCTGACCACATCTTCATCTCTTAGTCAAAGTATGCGCGAGGTTTGTTGGACAAATTCCGAATGGCAGACTGCAAACCTGCTTCTACCCCCATGGAAAAGGGCTGAAACTCTTAGCTACTTCCAACTCTCCTATAGAAAATGAATCCGCTTTCAGGCAATTAGTGGGCAGTCTCATCTATCTTACTGCCACTAGACCTGATTTGAGTTTTGTAGTCAGCTACATCTTTTGTTTCATGACAGCTCCTAAAGTTGAACATTGGGTTGCAGCAAAACGTGTGTTAAGATATGTGCAAGGTACTTCTGACTTTGGCATTCTTTATGGCCGCTGTGTAGACCCTCAGCTGATTGGTTTTACAAATTCCAATTGGGCAGGATCGATTGATGACAGAAAGTCTACCTCTGGGTATGTTTTCAGTTTGGGAACATGTGCCATCACATGGACTAGCAAGAAGTAGCAGGCAGTGGCTCTCTCCTTGACAGAAGCTGAATATCTGGGAGCTGTTAAAGCAGTTTGGCTTTGACGGATGCTTTCAGACATGCAAATGTCGCCAACCGGGCCTTCACCCTTGTATTGTGACAATCAAGGGGTATTGAAACTTGCCAAAAATCTTGTCTTTCATGAACGAACAAAACATGTTGATCTTCACTGTCACTTCATTCGCCAGCTAGTTGAAGACGGATCTGTTGTGTTGCAATATGTTTCTACAGAAGACCAGACTGCAGATATTCTTACCAAATCTCTGAGCCCGGATAAGTTTGTCAAATTTCGGGGGCATCTTGGTATAGTTGACAGATCGACCATTATGGGAGGGTATTAAACTTCAGTTAGTTAGTTATAATGGTCGATAATGCTTATCTTGTTTTAGGTTTGCTTTCTGCTTTTATTTGCTGTCTGCTTTATACAGCCTGTTGTCTATTCGTAGACATTGTATCTTATTTATAGAGCTTCCGCTCTCCTCTGTAACATATAACATTCTGTAATATAATTTTAGTTACCGAAATTCTGTAACAAGTAGAAGCAAATCAGATATTGCCCTAGTAGAGACAATTAAGATCTTTGACACACAGGAAAATTGGCAAACATTGAGATATCCCTAATACAACTGTGTATGGAAAATCTGGTGATTGTAGGTTATTCACAGATAAGTTCAGTCAAACAACACTTTCAGTAATTTTATTTCTTTCCTCTTCACAACAATTATACAAGGAACAACTCATTACTACCAATGAACAATATCGATTAATACAAATCTCAAAATATTAAATATCCAACTCAACTCAAAAGTATGAACAACGCAACATCATACAAACATATATTATTGAAATGACAGTCTGAAACGACTCAATTATGGGCGCTGTATAATCTTGTGAGAGTATAAATACTAGTAGGATGAACATCTCATCAAATTACATGTATCATTGTTTGACAATGTTAGACTTACAATTGTACCAGATCTGCCTTTGTTGAGGAGTCCGCCTATGAGAGATGCTCGATCTGGGCAAACAAATGAATTTAATTTGTATGACAGTCTTGGCCCCACGCCTGAGATGAATTTGTATGGGTTTAGATGCTACCTAGGAATCGCTGTGACTTCAACAAGATGATTAGCCATTGATCTTCGGTCTCGCTACCCTAGAGAAGTCGTGACTATCTTTGCTTCGACCTGTGCACCCTCCTTGAGTTGATTTTCCCAGAAAGTGAAGGAGATAATTTGCTCTGCAAATGCTCATTCAATCTAAATCTGCGATCAGAATTTTTTAGACCTTCACCCTTATCTCTGTGACTTGATATGAACAAAATGCACCCAGAACTGGCCTGTGATGACTAGGTTACAATGGAACTTTGTGATGCAGGCTGATGAAGATATGTTCGGTCTGGGACAATGTCTAACTTGCCTTAGAAGAATTGATGAATCCCGCGCTCCAATATTGACTTGTGTAGATAGAAAATTCACTAATCAGCACCATTGCGATCTGTGAATCAAACTGCCCAATATGAGGAATAGGGTTTTCGTCCTAACCTCAGAGTCTGCAAGCAAGGGGTTTTGTCCTTGATGCAAAATACTTGAATTAAAAAATGAACCAGATGAAATGCAAATCGGATGCCTCCAATGATCAAATGAACTTTCTTTTATACTTGGTTTGGATAGGATCTAGGGTCCCATTTGAGAACCAATATTTGAATTTTATTTTATATTTATTACTTTATATATTATATAGTATTAGTGTTTAAAAAACACTTTTTAATTAATAATATTAATAAAATTATAGGCTGGAAAAAGGGGACATGACAAACATACAAACACATCAATGGCCAGAGTCAAAGATCTTAATGCATAGAGACTGGTGTATGCTTAATTAATGGAAGATCAATCTTGTAGGTGTTGATGTGTTTTTTATGCACATGCAAACTCAGAATAAAATACTAAGTATTCTATCCTCTCTTGAATAAAGTCTCTCAAAGGCTAAACAATGCGATCCAATGAGACAACTCCAAGGTTCATGATATGTCAGGTCTTGACTTGCAAATTAGATAGATCAGTGGTATGATGTGATTTTGCTAGTAATCACAAAGGGAGTTATGCTGAATTTATTACACAGGTAAATGGCAGAATGCTAGATCATATTCACATAGAGCAAAGGCTCTTAAATAGGTTACAAGTAATTACAAAGAAAGCAAGTTTCTATATTTAGAAACTGCCAAAGACTGCCAGAGATCGACACACGATCTTGTCATAATTACATACCGTTACAAGAAACTGACCATTAACTACACTTAATGGTCAACCTATTCACTACACCAAGAGACCCCCTGAATTTTACAAACTTGTCAGGACTAAGGGACTTGGTGAGAATATCCGCTGTCTGATCCTCAGTCGGATCATACAGCAACTGAACTAATCCGTCTTCAACCAACGATCTGATGAAGTGACAATGCATCACTACATGCTTGATTCTTTCATGGAAGACCAGATTCTTGGCAAGTTTGAGAACTCCCTGATTGCCACAAAATAGGGGAGTCGGACTTGCTTGAGATAGTCGCATATTTGCAAGCATTCGGCGAAGCCAAACTGCCTCACAAGCTGCCTTCACTGCACCTCGATACTCAGCTTCTGTGGAGGAGAGTGCTACAGCCTGCTGCTTCTTACTGGTCCATGTGACGGCACCGGATCCCAAACTGAACACATACCCAGAAGTTGATTTTCTGTCATCAACTGAACCTGCCCAATTTGAATCTGTGAAGCCTCTAAGGCTGGGATAAGAATTCCTTGTGTAAAGAATTCCAAAGTCAGAAGTGCCTTTCACGTACCGCAGGACATGCTTAGCCGCTACCCAATGAACAGCCTTAGGAGTTGTCAAAAATTGTGAAATGTAGCTGACTGCAAAACTGATGTTTGGTCTAGTAGCAGTCAGGTAGATAAGACTGCCTACTAGCTGTCTAAACAGAGACTCATCAACCACGGGTGAGGCAGACTTAGCGGACAGCTTAAGTCCTTTTTCCATCGGGGTGGAGGTTGGTTTGCAGTCCTGCATTCGGAACCTATCCAGAAGACTGCGAGCATACTTCGACTGAGAGATGAAGATGCTGTGCTGAGTTTGCCAAACCTCAACACCTAGACAATAGTGTGAAAGTCTCAAATCTGTCATATCAAGGGATTTGCACAGGTCCTGTTTGATCTTATCGATCAGGTGTGCCGAGCTACCAGTAATGAGCAAGTCATCCACATAGACAACGAGCAACAATATATCATTACCAGTATGTTTGATGTACAAATTTGGGTCAGATGGACTCCGCTTACTAGCTGTCTAAACAGAGACTCATCAACCACAGGTGAGGCAGACTTAGCGGACAGCTCAAGTCCTTTTTCCATCGGGGTGGAGGTTGGTTTGCAGTCTTGCATTCGGAACCTATCCAAAAGACTGCGAGCATACTTCGACTGAGAGATGAAGATGCTGTGCTGAGTTTGCCAAACCTCAACACCTAGACAATAGTGTGAAAGTCTCAAATCTGTCATATCAAGGGATTTGCACAGGTCCTATTTGATCTTATCGATCAGGTGTGCCGAGCTACCAGTAATGAGCAAGTCATCCACATAGACAACGAGCAACAATATATCATTACCAGTATGTTTGATGTACAAATTTGGGTCAGATGGACTCCGCTTAAAGCCATGATCTGTGAGGTACTTGTTGATTTTGATGTACCATGCTCTTGGAGCCTGCTTCAAGCCATAAAGTGCTTTGACTAGTCTACAGACTTTCTGTTCTTGTCCGGCAACCTTGAAACTAGGAGGCTGTGTCATATAGACTTCTTCCTGCAACTCACCGTTGAGAAAGGCACTTTTGGCGTCCATCTGATGGACTTTCCATCCAAACTGGGCTGCTAAGGCAAGGACGAGCTGTATGGTACTCATCTTGGCTGTAGGAGCAAAAGTCTCCTCATAGTCGATGCCTTCTTTCTGTGAGAAACCCCGAGCAACAAGTCGGGCTTTGTACTTGTCTAGGGTTCCGTCAGCCTTGTACTTAACTTTATACACCCATTTGCAGCTAATGGGTTTCTTCCCTGGAGGAAGGTCGGAAAGGACCCAGGTGTGGTTCTTCTGAAGGCTCTGGAGTTCTAATTCCATCGCCGTATCCCACTCTGGAATACCTTTAGCCTCTGAATGAGTCTGAGGCTCATAGACACTGTGTAGGTTGGCCATGAGAGCAAAGTTTACTGTATGCTGCTGTTTGCTCTTATTCCGGGAGGATCTACCCTCAACAAGTTCATCATCATGAAGATCGGCAATCGTCTGAGACCACCATTTGGGGTGACGGGTAGATGGGCCAACGTCAGGTTCAGCAGGAGGTTCTGGAACAGGTGCAACAGGTAGAACAGGTGCATCAGGAGGATACTCAGGGATGTCAAACTGAGAATCATCGGAATCTGAAGAATTATCAGCATCCCTCCCATAAGGTGGACCTAATGGAAGACGGACACCCAAGTCAGGAGCCTTCAAAAGCTGATCTTCGGATTGCTGCACAAATGAGGGAGAGAAGGGTCCCCGCTCTTCATCAAAAACCACATCACGACTGAAGATGAGATTGTCTGTCTCAATGTCAATGAGCCGATAGGCCTTGTGGTTATCACTGTATCCTGTGAACATTAATTTTTGACTCTTGGAGTCCAGTTTAGAGCGCTTGGCATCGGGAATCCAAACATAGGCAAGAGAGCCAAAAATTTTCAGATGACTGACTCGCGGCTTGCTGCCAGTCCAGACTTCTTTTGGAGTTTTATCCTTAACTGCATAGGTCGTAGACCGGTTAAGAAGGTAAACTGCAGTGAAAACTGCTTCTACCCAAAATTTCTTAGGAACACATCTGTGCTCCATCATGGAACGAGCTAACTTAGTTATAGTGCGGTTGCGCCGCTCGACAACACTGTTCTGTTGAGGAGTGTAGGGTGTGGTCAATTGGCGTTTGATGCCATGTGTTCTGTTGGAGAACGCATTTGAACAAAATTCCCCCCCATTATCTGACCTAAGAGCTACAATGGAACAACCAGACTTGTTGATGGTTGTTTTTCGACAAGTCAACAATAGAATGAAATACTGAGTATCTGACTCTCTCTTGAGCAAAGCCTCTCGAATGCTAAACCGAGTGATCAAACGAGATGACTCCAAGGTTCCTTCTTCTAATAATGTTTTCGGTAAGAGACAGCTCAGCGATTTAAGTATGATTTTGCTGTTTACACACAAAGGGACTTACGCAGACTCTTCTCCTTTCATTCGACTTATTCCTCCTTTGATGTGGATGATGTATATACAAGGTTTCTATGATAAAGAAAATGAAAAAGGGTTAAGGGTTCAGAAAGCTAATCTAAGGACAATGAGATAATGAAACATGTAAAGATAGACAAACTCCTCATGAAACCAGACTTCACTTCGCCATGAGAACCAACAACTACACGAAGCCGGTGCAATCTTCTAAGGAAACTCAAGGATTTTCATGTTGTAAATCTCCATCCAAACACCCACAGCTGGCGCAATTTGAACAAGCATTCACAACCGAACTAAAGAAAATGAAGGTTCAGTCTAACTTTGCAAAGTGGATTGCCTTCGACAATACACGAAAAGTATGAACCAGAAGAATTCATCAAATATCTTTACGCATATTCATTACATCAATGCACTTCTAATCTAAGCTATTTGAAACATCTCTTAATTCCATCAAGATTCAGGAAACCATGATACTCCACAAGATAATACTTAACACCAAACAAGTAGCTCCAATGTCTTTGCATTAATCTTGGAAAATATTTACAACAATCTCCAGCCCTCTCAGAGAATTTTGAGAGTCTCTTTTATTCTACTCTGAAAATCTACTCTCTACTACTACTAATGATCTACTCTCTAATGATCTCCTCCTCTCTAATGAATTACAAATGAGGCAACAAGGCCTTTATATAGTGTCCAGAATACAATGAAGGGCTAAGATTGATTCGATAGCCAAGGGCTCAGATCATGCCACCTCAGAAGTAGTTACAACAACTTGCTATTTTTAGCAAAAAAGAGAGAGGCAATGAAGGCACGTTTTCCAATGTGATAAGGTAAGGCGAAAGCATTTAAAATATTCCTCCACATAGGAATCCCTTTGACTTCTTTTATTAAATGATACACTTAATGCATTAAATAATGTGGCTAATCAAAATTAAATGATGTGTACTCGCCACATAAGTGCCAACTCAGCATACTTTGAAAATTGTATCAACCTGTAATGATGTATTCAATGTGATTGTTTGAACTTGTATATTTAGGAATACATCCTGTGGATCTTGCCTTGTTCATTCTTCTTGTTGACTGGATGTATGATAGTTGTCGCCTCACTTGACTAACTTTATGATCCTTCTTCTTGTAGATAGATTGATGTGAATCTTCTTCGATGTATCTTCATGTAGGCTAGAGAATAGATGATGACACTTGATTTCTTCATGAAGAGTAGGAGACTCTCTTGGACTTGGAAATTTGAAGAGTCTTGAAGTTTGATGGATGAATGCCTTTGGAAGTTTCAATGAAGTGTTCCAACTCGATGATGTAGAAGATTTGAGGTATAATCCTTTAGAGTAGTGTTCCCTCCGCAAGGTGAAAGTGATTCAAACACTTGCTCTTGATGATCATGATATAGTTGATGAAATGATTCCTTGAAGATGATCTTGAAGCTCGAAGGAACTTGACGTAGGATCTTTCATGATGTCATTGATGAAGAGGACTTGAGATATATCTTGCTGTGACGTCTTGGAGCAGCTACCTCTTGAAGTGATGTAGATTTCTTAGAATGATGCTTCCTGGAAGATGATCTTGAATGAAGTAGAATATATGAAATGCTCCAACTTGATGATAACACTTTCCTTATGGTGGAGCAGCTACTTGATGTCTTCTCCACATGACAATTGGTTGACTTTACTCCTAGCATGAAGGTGGTTCCAGCGTCTTCTTCTTTGATGACTCTTTAGCATCATTGACATTCCTGCAAACTTGACGCGAATAAGTAATTGCAAACACAATCTTCACTTCAGCCACCTTAGTGGATTAAATTATGAAATTTTCCTTTATAATTATGAAATATTGCTATCTAGATTCAAGGAACCTATGAAAATCCACTTATCCTTCTTGAATTTTACCAATATTTGAACAATTTTAATTCATCTAATGAAGGAAAAAGAAGAAAATCAGATCAGAAAATATTCAGATCAGACTTACTTGATAGGCGGTTTTGAATTGGATACCTTGCAATTTGATCCACCACTTGCTTAAATTTGATAAAATCAAATTTATTCTTCTAAAACAACTTCTTGTTGCTGCTCCTTGAGGAAAAATCTGCTCTTGGAAAACAAATCTGCTCTTGAAAATGATAAAAATGAGAAGGAAATGAGGTATATATACATAATTTGCTTTTAAAACTTTTCCTTTTCTCTAGGCCGACCTCCTTTACTATTGTGCACGAACATTTAATTTAGATTTGATCTTTATTTAATAAAAGCAATTTTCACGTTTCCCGAGGCAACAATTATTAAATGTTTACAACTCCCTCTTGATGGCGCACTAGATAAGGTCTTGGTGGTCTCCTTGTATGTTGGAATTTCCCTCTCCTTCAAGCGCATGGGATCATGTTGTAGAATCCTCTTCTCTTATATTTCGCATTAGATCAGCATGATGTTGTCTTCTTCTAGGCGCACTAGATCAAAGATAGAGAATCCTCTTGTATTTCGCACTAGATCAAGTTTTTTTATTCTTCTTGGCATTTCGCATTGGTTGAAGAATCAAAATCCTCTTGATTTATCATGTGTGGCTCGTTGGTTCAAAGCTTGGATTCCTTTTAGCATTTCGCACTAGATGACCTCTTGATGACCTTCCTCTCATGCTTCGCATTAGATAGTACTTAGTGTTCTCTTGCTTTAAGGGATGGCGCATTAGATGGAGGATTAGAATCCTCTAGAACTTGGTCGCATTAGATCACTAGTTTGGATTCCTCAACATCAAACTTCACTCTCCTCTTTAAGATGGCGCATTGGTTGGAGGATTAGAATCCTCTAGAGCTTGGAAAATCCTTTGGAAACAAATCTTGATCACTACCTCATGTTGTTGGCGCATTGGTTAAGCTTGGAAAATCCCTTGGAAACAAATCTCACTCTTCTTTATATTGCGCATTGGATGAAGGGTGAAAATCCTCAATATTTTCGCATTTGTTGGGACTTCAAGATCCTTTAAACTCAACCCTTGGAAGATACTTGAAAACTTAGAGGTATTCCTATAGTTGGCGCACTAGATCAAGTTTTGAAATCCTCTGGCTCAAGTGTCTTCTCCTTCGTGATTTTGCGCCCAGATTTGCGCCATCTAAGTATCCAGTCGCACTAGATCAGTGTTTTGAATCCTCTGAAATCGTCAGGCATTTTTCAGGATCGCGCGAGTAAAGGTATATTGAAAAATATATTTAAGTATATTTCTTATACTTTAAATATTTTTCAATATACCTTTCAGGATGTTTGAGATAGGTCCCGAATCCACCGGATTTAAGATGCAAAATATAGAATTTGGAGGATTCACCAGATTTCAGACTTAGCCATTTTTCAGGATTTTCAGGATTTCAGGCTCCAGGCTTAGTCTTTTCAGGGTCTCAAACATTCTTCAGGATTGACTTCAAAACTCAATATCTAGATAGGATTTGATCACAATTGCAAGTTTATCTACTCTTAATCGTGAACCAATGATCGTAGAAAGGGGAATCCTTACCGGATCGGCAGAGGAAAATGAGTCAAATCATCATTAAAATCTCGTTGAAAACTCATTGAAAACTCACTGAAAGCTCAGAGCTCAAAAAAAAAGGGGGGTCCCTATTCCTAATGGGGCGATGTGTGATTTGGTCACAACAAGACTCTTTTTCTACTAAGGCCTTAAACTTCTGAAAAACTGAAAACACATCTGATTTCTGTCTAAGAAAGTAAACCCACATTTTCCTACTGAAATCATCAACAAACAGTAAAAAGTATTTGCATCCAGTAACTGAAAGAGTATTCATAGGGCCACAAACATCAACATGAACCAACTGAAGTACCTTGGATGTGCGCCAGGAGTCGCCAGTCGGGAATGGCGTGCGGTGTTGTTTCCCAGCTTGACACGATCCGCAGACACCGAAGTTCTGAGCCTGAATCTCAGGGAGCCCATCTACCAGGTGTTGTCGGGAGAGCTGAGACAGGTAGTGCACATTCAGGTGCCCATACCGCTGATGCCAGAGACTGGTAACCGAAGAGTGTTGAGCTGCGAGGGCTGATTTAGGAGGACCATCCAAATCCACAAGTCGATAAAGACCATGGTCCTCAATGCCAACAGCTAGTGCATTTGGTCTCCCGGTCGATGATCGAGCACTTGTGAGCGCTGAACACCACATCAAGTTGTGGAGAGTGTTTCATGATCTGGCTGACTGAAAGTAAGTTAAGTTCCATACCAGGAACATAATATACGTTGAGGAATATGATTTTCCTCCCACCAGACTGAAGCTGAACAGTGCCCTTACCGGCAACTGTGTACACTTCTCCACCACCGAAGACCACTGAATCACTGAAAGGGGAGAGTTCTGTAAACCAGTCATGACAATGAGTGAAGTGACGTGAAGCACCTGAATCAATGTACCAGGTAGAGGATTTTGCATGGTCTGCAGGTCTTTTAGCCATGAAGGCGTAAAATGCAGACTCGTTCTGCTCAGTGTGTTCCGCACTGTTGGCCTTTTGCTGAGACCCTCCCTGCTTCTTCTGTTCAGAAGCGATACGTGCGTGACAATCTTTCTTGATGTGTCCAAACTTGTGACAGTAGTTACACTGAATGTTCTTCTTACTGCTGTCCTGAGATGGCGCTAGCTGATTCTGCTGTGGAGGCTGACTTTTGCCTTTATTCTGAGCCTGAAACTTGGCTGCAAAAGCCTGCTCTGAAGAGGACGAAGAAGCACTACTACCAAACTGTTGTTTCCAGCGATCCTGCTACAAGAGGATAGTACAGAGTTCTGGAAACTTCAGATCAACATTAGCTGATGTAATGTTGAGAGTCTCAATGAAATGTTCATAGGACTTAGGTAGACTTTTCAAAGTGATCACAACCAGGTCTTCTTCCTCCATTTTTCGACCAATAGCCTCCAGCTGATCTTTGATCTCCTGGATCTTGTTCAGGTGCGTTTGCAAAGATGTCTTCTCATCCATCATGATAGAAAACAGTATATTTTTCAGGAAGAACGCACAGCTCTTGTCGGAGGTTTCATGCAAACCCTTCAGATGGTCCCAAATCTCCTTTGCTGTCTTTCCAGTCGGAATCTGAGGTAGCTGATCATCTGTGACTGATAGCTTAATGAGCATGACTGCTTCACGGGTTTGTTCGTCAAACTTATCCTGGTCTTTACCCGCCGTTGTTGGACGAGTGGTAGTGCCTAGAATGATATGAGCGAGGCAGCGATATTCAAAGATGGTCATCATTCGCTGCTTCCAAGTGTTGTAGTTGTGGCCGTTGAACCGCTGACTGCCTTCCAACATAATATTGGACAAGCTCGCCATTCCACACGCTTTTCGAGGCACGAAAAATGACGAACAGAAGTGGATGCGAACTGAAATTTCGGACAGAACATTGTAGGTACGCCGAACAGAACTGAACTGGCACAAATTTTGGAATAGGTACTTGGCACGAAAAATGGTGCACGGAAAATGATGCACCCAAAAAAACGGACGAAGACCCAGAAATCTGCTCGAAAAACCCACCAGGAATGTCTTCGAAAAAATTTTTTGTCAAAATTTTGAGGGTCCAAACCCTAGACGAAAAAAATCCGTGCCCTAGGCATTCAAAATTTCAGAAAACCAGAAAAAAATCGGACGAAGATCCAGAAATCTGCTCGAAAAACCCACCAGGAATGTCTTCGGAAAAAAGATTCATCAAATTTTTGAGGGTCAAAACCCTAGACGAAAAATTTCCGTGCCCTAGGCACTCAGCAAATTCGAAAAACAGGAAGTCTGCAGAAAAAAAAACCGGCCTCACCGAAAAAAAAAGAACCAACCAAAGAGCCCAAAACAAATTCGAGATTCGAAAAAAACTTGAATAATTTCGAATGAAATTATGTTTTCGAAGTCAAACCAAGCTCTGATACCATATTACACAGGTAAATGGCAGAATGCTGGATCATATTCACATAGAGCAAAGGCTCTTAAATAGGTTACAAGTAATTACAAAGAAAGCAAGTTTCTATATTTAGAAACTGCCAAAGACTGCCAGACATCGACACACGATCTTGTCATAATTACATACCGTTACAAGAAACTGACCATTAACTAAAAATAGGAGATTCTAAGTATAAAAGAATATCTTAATAGAATTGACTCCTTATTCCATTCAAATATGTTATTTCTTCCTTGTGAAATAAAACTTCTTTTAACCGGCTACGAAAAGAAAATGCAAAAAGGACAAGGGTTTAGAAAACTATTCTAAGGACAATGAGATAATGAAATATGCCAAGATAGACAAACTCCTCATGAAACCAAACTCCGCTTCGCCATGAGAACCAACAACTACACGAAGTCGGTGCAATCTTCTAAGGAAACTTAAGGATTTTCATGTTGCAAATCTCCATCCAAACACCCACTGTTGGCACAGCTTGAACGAGCATCCACAATCGAACTAAAGCAAATGTGGTTCAGGCTAACTTCGTAAAATGACTTATCATCGACAAATCATAAAAAGTATGAACCATTAAGGAATTCATCAAGTATCTCCACATATAAACATTACATCAATGAACTTCTGATCTAATTATACTCTACTTGGAAACATCTCTCCATCATATTCAAAAATTAGAAACCATGCTAACATTCCACAATCACACAAAATCACCTTGTGAGTCAACAATGAGCTTGTATTAATTTTGGAAGTGATTACAACAATTTCACATGCCTCTTCAATGATTTCAAAGAGTCTCCTCTAATCTACTTCTACTGTAACAGCATCTACTCCTACTCTTCTATCTTGATCTCCCTCTTGCAAATGAGAGAAATGGGCCTTATATAGGCTCCAAAATTACATGAATGGCCAGGATTGATTTGAGAATCAATGGCCAAGATTGATACAACAAGGCATTTTGTTACAAAAGTTACTATTTTTAGAACATTGAATGCGGACGGATGATGTGGCAGACTGTGATTGGATCAATGTTGTGCACATGCCACCTCAGCATCGAGCAAACCGGTTTGATTTTCTTTGTGTTAATATTGCTCAGAATGTTTTCCCAAATTATGTCACCTTTTGGAGTAGTCTTTGAATCTTCGAATTTTCACCTTTGGAACTTAGCTTCTTCGAACTTGAAAACTTGGGAATTTTGTCGAATTTCTTGTTGTTGTCTCTGATGTGAAACCTGAAGTGTATCCCGTTGTCTTGAACTGGAATTCTTGATGTGGAATTCTTCTTTGCATTACTTCATGTCTTGAACTTCCATGGTCTTCATCCGAAATTCGTGAAGTCCTCTTTGTCAGTGAAAACAATTTCCTTCTCCAAGTTTGGAATTCTTGTATCCATCTCGGACGACTTTGATCCTCCATTGATCATCTTCATCATGGAATATAATCCTTGGAAAGTAATCTCCTGAATTCCTGCACAAACAAAGGGGAACTCGAATAGTCATTGTGAACAAAACCTTTAAATGCAATAAAATGATATAACATGAATAATAGCTTCTTGGAATTCCTTTCAAGGGTCTATTATAACAAAATATATTTCTTTACAAACAATTTTACCCTTTCCTTTAATTCACTTCTATCAACAAGGAATTCCCTTTCATAAGAGTAATTCGTCTCTCCTCACTTCAAGTGAATTTGCCTCACTTAGGAAATTTCGCCCTAAAAAAAAATGCGCTCTTCTTAAAAATTGAATTACATTTGTTTTGAAAATTATAATATAAGCACTCTTCCTTTATTACTAGGCCAACCCCAATTTAAGAGAAATAACAATATTAAACGAATTTATGCAAACCGACTTTACTTAGGAATGAAACGGACTTCAATCATTTTCCTTGCAATTCACATTTTCTCTAAGATCATTTACAACAAAAATCACAATTTTAATGAAGTCCTTCACAAACCCTAGAGCGCATTTTTGAGGAAACCTTTCACAATTTCGGCGCAAATTTCATGGATCTTTTCACTAATTCCTTGCGCGTATTTTGGTATCTCGTTCAACGATTTGAGCGGATCTTTTAGATGTTCTTGCACAAATCCTAGAGCGCAAGTTTGAAGAGGACATTCTCAATTCCTAGCACGCATTTCAAGAAGTCTTTCACTATGTAAGGCGGGAATTTCATCATCTCGTTCACAATTTTGGGCGGACTTTTGAGGCGACCATTCACAAGTGCTGGTCGGATATTTTAGGCTTGCTTTCACAATGTTGAGTGCGGACTTCACAAGCTTGAGTGCATTCTTTCTGTTCACTTTCCTTATTACTGTTCACAATTTTAGGCGGGTTTGCAAGAGTTCTCTTACAGATTATGTTGGGAATTTCAAGAATCCTTTGCACAGATTTGGGCGCAGATCTTAGGAAATCTTGCACAATGAAGGGCGCAATTTCCATAGGTTCATTTAGGAATCATTTCATAATTTTGAGGAAGTCATTCAGTGTTTGGCACACATTGGAGATGGCTGCTCACTATTCCGGACAGGAAATTAATGGATTCTTTTATAATGTCAATTACATCTCTCGGGGAGTCTTTCACAAGTTCAAGTCGCATCTTTGAGAAGTGCTTGCACGGATTTGGGCGAATTTTTCATCTTCAATATTTAAAACTTATTATCAGAGTTGCATGGACACGGATACGGTATCGGATTCGGATACGGTATTAGATATGGATACGGCCATTTTTTGAGACCCTTAATATGGATACGGCAGGGTACAGCATTATATATATATATATATATAAAATTATAATTTTAATATATATTAATTTAATATATATGTATATATAAGAAAAGGTATAATAATGTTAATTTTATTTTTATACATATATATTAAAATAAATAATATATATATTAAATTATTAAACTAAATTATTAATTTAATATATATGTATATATAAAAATAAAATTAACAATATTATACATATATTTTTATATATACATATATATTATAATTAATATACATGTATATCTAAAAATATATATAATATAATTTAATTTAATAATTAATATAAATAATATATATTTAACAATTTAACAAAATAACTTAATAAATTTTTAATAAATTAAACTTAAAGTTAAATTGTTTTAAACTTAATAAATAAACAAAAAGTAAAAAATGTAAGTAGACGAAAAAATAAAAAATAAAAAAAGTAATCGCACAGTTAGATTTGATTTGTATGCGGCAGTTTAAACTTTAAATCATATTATAGTTGTAAATGCACCCATAGGAGGTTCAAGGAATACGCGGTTAGGAAAACCGACGAGTTTAGAAAATTTTCTTGCGTGATGAATTTTTTTTATGGCCCGAGCACTACAATGCTCACATATAAAAGCCTATCGGCTAATTAAATATTTAACTTTTTTATTAATTATAAAATATAAAAAATAAAAGCTCAGCCCCAGTGGAAGAAATCTTGGCGGAAAAAATTGTGGCAAGAGGTCGCGAAAAAACATTGGAAATCGCTGCAATTCATTTACATTGAACCCTGCACCTGCTTCAGCATTGTTTATACAAAACTGAACCCCGTTTCTTATAAATTCTCACTGGTATTCTTTACAAATACGGCGCGATTTTTTAACAAACCTGAATCCTTGCGAATCCGGCACGCCTGGAGATTAAAAAAAATTAGGGTACGAGTAGGTACGGTATTTGTGCCGTATCCGCACCATACCGTACCCGAATCCATACTTGGTACAGTGATACGCGTCCTGTGGAGGGGTGGGGGGTGTATCCTGCAACCCTGCTTATTATCCATCTCACCCTAGCTGACTTGATAGCATTTTGCAAGTTTTTAGATGTTTAAATCTCATTTTCAGTCTCTTCTCTGGCCGACCTGCTTATCGACTTATGACTGGCGGACATTTTGAAGGTGCATGTATAATGTATGTTATACATAGTAGGGTGAAAAGTGCGCCTAGGGACACATGCACATCTTGGGCATGTTTGCATTGAATGTTTTATGCAAGCCTTCATCAAAAGTGCGCCAAAGGACAGGCGCATTTGTTGTGCATATATGTATAAAATTCGTATTGCATGAGCAAGGTAAAAGTGCGCCAGGATTGGAATGAGCGCAAGTTTTGGTGTAGTGTGTATGAATTGTCTTATGCAAGGTGTAGAAAGAAGTGCGCTTGAGAGAATGAGCGGCCTTTTTGGGATCACATGTATAATGTTTGTTTGTGCAAGCCTCCATCAAAAGTGCGCCTAAGGTGAAATGGCGGACCTCTTGAGCATGTTTTTCTAAAATGGCAAAATACAAGGGTTTCCTAAAAGTGTGCCAAAACCAAGGCGGACATTTTTTTTATTATGTATGAAGCACATTATGCAAGCATGGAATGTGCGCCAAGATGAAGTTGGTCCTTACCACGCTTTCTCCATATTAGTTTAGATTGAGATTTTGATTTGCAGATGATAAACTTTCCAAGTGCCCCCTGCTCTAATTCGAAGTGAGTGTATAAGATGTAAGTGAGGCACAGATTTGGAAGTGACATGTACAAGTCAACTTATGCAAGAGTGGCCTAAAAGTGCGCCATAGACTTAAGTGGATCTTTGAACATGTTTCCATACAATGCTCTATACAAAGCAGGCTTGAAAGTGCGCTCAGGATGAGGTGCAAAGCCACTAGGTCTAGGCACATGATTCGTGTATGTTTGTGTGAAGTTCAAGTTGCAAGGTGACTTCCTAAGTGCGCTTAGATGAGTTGAAGTGCCAATTTTGCCTTGGACTGCAAGATGTTCGAGTTCAACATGCGAAGACCTAGCATAAGTGCGCCATGAGCTTGTTACTTCAACGAATGCAGAACCTCCTCAAAAGTGCGCCTAATTGCCAGCTTCCTGGAGTGCCAACTTCTTACTTGCAATGAATGTGATCTGTGAATGTGAAGTGACTCAAAAAGTGCGCGCAAATGCAAGGACTGCTGAAATGCATGATCAGGCATAAGTTTCAAAATTCAGAATGCATGGTCTATCCATATGTGCGCCTATGACAAGATGAGATGAGTGATTTGTAGAGGAGAACCGATCGAATGACACCCCCAAAGACTCCCACAAGCTCAAAATTGCGAAAGAAAGGGTGGGTCCCCATTTGCAATGGGGCGATGTGCGATTAGGTCACAACAGTAGGATTGCCTGGGGTGAAGCAAGCACAAAATTCATAGGGAGAGACAACTTTTACTGTGCACACCATTGCAATGAATTGAATCTCTAATTTCCAAACATGCACAAATAGATCCAAACTAGAAGAGAACTATAACTGACATGGAGGTATTTGTCAAGCAGAGTCAAAGACATAAGGATAAAATCGCAATTTGAGGTGGTTGTTACAGTAGTCAAAAGTGTAAGGAGAAGCAAGATCTAGAGTGGAACTTTGCACATCACACTCCCCACAAAAGTCCACCTGCGTTTGTTATTCTGGAAGCCGTGGTTCAATTTGTCACATGACTGATCAAAAGGGAATTAATGTTATGGTAGTTTTATTAAACATATTAAGAAGGAATAAGCAACATTGGAGGTTGAGGTTGAATATAAATCTTTGTTCTTGAAAATTTCAAGATATTTCCTCGATGAGATGCTAATAAGGTTGCCACTGTATCGCAAAGTCCATCACCAAACTGAATTGGAAGGGCTCCTTCCATTATTTAGTGCCATGTTGTATTGGTACAAGAAGGGGTAAGCAAAAAATTAATTAAGGGAATTAATAGAAAACATATGGCATGTTGAGATTGTTTGAACTATTAAGCAATCGACAAGGTTGCAATCAAAGTCTTCATGAAATTATTAGGACTCTACATGCTATCCATTGACACATAGGTAGCAAGCCTATTAATTACTAAAGAAACTGTTGACCAAAGCTTTAGTGCTGACATTAAAGATCTATCAGAGCCCCTTGCTATTCACACCAACCTAGTGATTGTTGGAAATTAGTGTTCACATGGGATAGAGTGTGAGGTAAAGAGTTAAAGTAATAACTCACGTAGTACTTATGAGTGTTAGTAATATTAAATCATTAGTATGGTCAATTAGAATAATAATGTGTGCTAAACTAAAAGTGGGTCGTTATTACAGCTCACGTAATTAATATTGATTGTCATAGTTTGTTTATGAGTTGTTAGAACAACTCGTCCATGTAAAGGGAGTTGTTATAGGAGGTTCCCTATAATATAGGATATGGAGTCCTATATATATGTAATGCGAATTGAATGAAAATAGAGAAGCTCGTATTATTCTGAGTAAAATATTTGTAGCTTCTATTTCTTTTTCCCATATTTCCAATAGTGATGTGGTTATAGGAGAAGTAGAATTGTAAAATGATGTCTTGGTGGCTTACAGTAGTAGGAAGATGAGAGAGAGATAGTAAAGGAGTATCCTATATTTGACCAAGAACTATTAGCTAGAATACATGCTACAAAAATTGTAATATCCTAGATGGAATATTTAATATATATCAAACGCTAGTTCACAATTATAATAATTTTGCACAATTAAACATAAATATGAAAGCCTTATTTTACTTGAGATCAATTCAAAAATCACTGTTAATAGTGCAAACTCAAAATCAACAGTAGTAACTATTGAAACCTTTTCTTCAGTTTGTGGCTCTGATGTGTCTACTTCCTCATACTCCACCTTATTTTCTGATTCTTCATTAGGTTTCCCCGACTCGTTTTCTAATGTCATCACTTCTTTGCTCCAACACTTGTGGCTTGGCTCCCAAGATTCCTTGCATAAGAAGCAAAGATTTTCTCTTCTAAGATTGTTTCGGTTATCATCAACCTTTCTTGCAATAGGAGAAATCTTCTTTTGTTGATTAGGAGGAGATGCCTTAGAATGGGATTGGGTCCAAGCCATTGATTGCTCTAATGTTGTAACCTTTTTGATGACTTCTTGGGGTTCTGGTTCTAAATGTTCTTTTTTTTTTCTACTCCACCAATTCTTTACTAAAAACTGGGAAATTCTTTTGAGGTCTAGGCTCAAGTCTTGATCCATTTCTGGTTCTCTTCATATTCATGAAATTTGTGAAAGACATTGCATTTTGGATCTCGGTAGGAAGATTTCTATAATCTGCATAACTCACATTGATATCTTCGTGTATCGAAATTTGAAATTCCACCATAGGAACTTCTCTCTATGAATTAGAGTGGGACATAGAGGTCTATCAACAAACCCAACAACTGTTCTCCGTGTGTGATTGTTTTGATTATTGTTATTGGCTCTAGAAGTGCTTGCCTCACTATTCCGCCTTCTGGAAGCATTCATATAATTTTGCATTATGTAGAGCATCTAACCCAACATGTCTATCATTGCGTCATTTTTTTTCTTTATCAACATCTATCTCCTTTTATTAATAATTCCTAGTGAGAACAATCCTTAGTTTTTGTTGGCAACTCTTCTCAAACAATTCATATAACCTCCAAATTCTCCTTCATCGAAATTTGCTCAATCCTATTAGAAGCAGTTAGAATATAGTTGTTTTTATGTCGTAGCTTCCCCAAGGTTACTTTATCTTACACACAGGTCAGCAACGATTATATAATAATTTAGAAGAAGCGGCAGGTGAAATGTAATTTGCATTCAATTGTTGGCTTCTCTTCCACAAGCTGGCAAGATCCAGCTCTGACACCATTGTAATGTCCTGGATGAAATATTTAATGTATATCAAACCCTAGTTCACAATTATAATAATTTTGCACAATTAAACATAAATATGAAATCCTTATTTTACTTGATGAGATCAATTCAAAAACCACTGTTAATAGTTTATTTTGAAAATCAAATTTAATGCTCAGAATAATCGAATTAACCCTTTCTAGTGGCTGATAATCAGTCCTAATACTGCAGCGATTTATTTCTCAATGAAGTGCCTTTTCTGCCTTAAAATCTGCTTGATAACTGTCCTTAAATTGTCACAACCTACTGCCAGTTGTCATTATACTTTAATTCAAATTGAGATTATCAAATTTGCACAAAGATGATTTCTGTGTGAAATCACTCTTGGGAATTGTGGGTTTTCGTCCTCCAATTCCAGACCTAGAGGGGTTTTGTCCTCAGGTTAATTGAACCAAAGTCCAATGCTCCATTCAAGAAGTAGAAATTAGAAAATAGAATTATTCATCAATGCATGCCTCCTCCTTGCTTGGTCTCTCTTAAATAAAGTTTTCCTCCAAAAGACATAACTCTTCTCCATGACCCTTGAGAGGAATTATTTAAAATAATCTTTAATTATAAGAGACTTTTATTTAATATTTTAACTTAACTTTATTATAATTTCATAATATTACTTAAATGACCCTTTTATTATGACTCTCTTAATTAATTAATATTATTACTATTATAATTTATTATTATTATTTTTAATCCCATTTCGAAAAAGGGGACATTACAAAAATTTTGAATTTTGAAAAGAAAATGCTAGTAAACAGATACCAAATCCTAGATCTTTATTATCTTCTCTATTTACAGCATAGTTGGGATCTCCCTTTAATCTCAGCATAATTGGCATGTGATGGAGTAGTTTTATTCGTTAGATGTAAGATGCTACCCAATTTTTTTTTGAAATTTAAACAATGATTCCACAGTGTTAGCACAATTCTGCACGAACAACTAAAGGCCTCACACTTTCTGATCACCAAGATCCCAGGATGGGCGAGGTGAGAGCATACAGTGATTTTGGCTTACAATATCAAATATGCAATCAAGAGGAAACACTTCTTCCGCTGCGGCGGGCATCCACATATTGTGGGGATTCACCACTTCATCAATGGGTATGAAATGAGCACGAAAAGATTACAAAGTCATCTAGTTATTCAGTGGGAATTCACCACTTGTCCAGTGGGTAGAAAAGAAAGAAAAATAGTTCTTTATCCTCATTGGCAGAAGAACCATCCAGGGGTTATAATATGTTTGAAATGTTCTTTCCTTCCACACTGGCGGTAAACCATCCAGGACACTTAATGTGTTTTCAAATAAGGAAGATTACAATTATAGCAAGTACAATATTGATCATAGATTGATTCTAAAACTTGATAAGAAACCCTTGATGGAAAGATGCTTTGCCCTGCATTAAAACTTGTAAGGATTAATGTCATCACTGAATTAGATTGCTGATCATCTCTGCTGTTGTTCTGATAATACCCAAACCGCTGCCCCTGAAAGTACAGTGACTTCAAGTATGAAGTTCCATAGTATAACTATATGCTATATACTTCTGATTGTTTGCCAACCAGTAAGATAGTCTAATCATGCAGTCCCTTATCAAATCAGTGCACAAGATACACAGAGATCGAAACAGAGTTAAGACACCACATTCCAGACTGGTACGACACTACTGCTGGTACGGACAGCATGAAACCACACACAAAGTCGGTCCACTTCAAAGATAATGATAACATATGAAATCAACCTTCAAAATGCATGATATCAACATCTCAAACTGTGTTCACAAATTCAGATCATAATTAATGCAATGTAAATAGCTGTCCCAGGGCTGTAAGGCCTGCTATAGTATGACCAATTCCAGATATTCACAAAATGCATATAAACTCACAATACTGCTTTGATGGAGACGCCTAGACCATACAGGAGCAATGCAAAAGGTTTTATGACCAAACTCAGCTCAAAAGATTTTATATCAGCATTCATTCAAATTTGCAGTGTACGGCCATAGAGAAGTACGGATGCTCACATAAAAATCAGATAAGTCTTAAAATCACATCAAGCCAACATGGAAAGGATCGTCTATGACAGAAATTGACAATACAATGGCAAAAGGATGCAAAGATCACTATATTGGATTTATTTTGTATGACTCCACAATCTTCGGTACGGCCAGAAATGTACGGCCTGTAGGAAAAACTCTCCAAAATACTAAGTATTAAAACAACTACACACAAGGACATCAAACTAACCATATGCTACACAAAATGGATTACAATGCATTGATATAATCAAAACTGTGTTCAGCTCCACGGGTTCCTTGAAGTAGAAACCTCAATAATCAGCTAGGGTAGATATCTCACTATCGAAATTGATCTTCTTCGAGTGGATTTCTGTCCACAAGAAGGAAGAAAATGGAAGAACATGCAGGTTCAATCCAACAGAATAACAATACCATATCCAAGCATGTCTCCAAATGAGCACTCACTCCCTTTTTAAAAGCCTCTGGGAGTTACAAAATGATCTTTCTTGAAAATAGAACCTTTTTCTCCTCAACTTATAAAATATTTCTATTTCCAAGTTATGTGCGCACTTAAAAATGACTAGGGAATAATAATAAAAACATCTCCATTTTCCCCCCTCAAGACATAACATTAAGTCACTTTATATTTTAGTGCACAATAAATAATTAAAATGTACGGCCTGTAGGAAAAACTCTCCAAAATACTAAGTATTAAAACAACTACACACAAGGACATCAAACTAACAATTTGCTACACAAAATGGATTACAATGCATTGATATAATCAAAACCATCAAAACTGTGTTCAGCTCCATGGGTTCCCTGAAGTAGAAACCTCAATAACTAGCTAGGGTAGATATCTCACTACCGAAACTAATCTTCTTCGAGTGGGTTTCCGTCCACAAGAAGGAAGAAAATGGAAGAACACACAGGTTCAATCCAACAGAATAACAATACCATATCCAAGCATGTCTCCAAATGAGCACTCACTCCCTTTTTAAAAGCCTTTGGGAGTTACAAAATGATCTTTCTTGAAAATAGAACCTTTTTCTCCTCAACTTATAAAATATTTCTATTTCCAAGTTATGTGCGCACTTAAAAGTGACTAGGGAATGATAATAAAAACATTTCCATTTTTCCCCCTCAAGACATAACATTAAGTCACTTTATATTTTAGTGCACAATAAATAATTAAAATAACTTGTTTAATTACCAAATTAAATAAACTCCTTATAACTCCAAATTTGATAATTATACCGGACCAATATCTTCTAACAAATAACTTCGACCATCCCTGACGAAATTGTAGACTTGAGATACCCACAACTGCTCTGCAGATAGAAATATGATCACTCCAAGAAGTTTGGAGATCATCCAAACATGTTGAATAGTCTTCATGGGATTAGGCTAAGTCACCAGGTTCGAATTCGAATTCGAATTCGGCAAGGATGAAATTTGGGAAAAATTCAGCAATGAAAAAAGTGGAAAAAAAAATTCGTGATTAAATTCGCCTTAGCATAAATATGATTTTTTTAAATATAATTAATAAATACACAAAACATTGGTAAATAGATGCCATATTTATAAACCATAGTAAACTTTAAACCATAAGAAACATATGATATTATGATTGCGAATATTTTTCTTGTCAAAAAGTGACAATCAAGAGTCAAGAAACTAAAGCTTCAAGAAAGTTTCAAGTCATCACAAGCACTTCAAAGTTCAAAAAAGTTCCAAGTCATCATGAACACTTCAAAAAAGTCCCAAGTCATCAAGAAGACTTGGCTGAGATGATGTAGCATCATCATCCCTAGATGCACCACTCAATTCATCATCCAAAAAGTCAGGCTCATCAGCTGCAACTGCTGTGTCTTCTGAAATTTGTTGTGAAGAAGATGAGTCTATTGCTGATTTGTTCATAAACAATTGTAAATTACTACGAACAAAAACAAGATCTCCCAACTTTCCAGATAGCAACTTGTTCCTCTTTTTGGAATGAATGTGGTCAAAGTAGCTCCAATTCCTCTCACAAGCTGATGGACTTGTTCCCTGACTCAAAACTTGAATAGCAAAGCGTTGTAGTTCAGGGGTATGTGATCCATAGGTTATCCACCATCTATACCCAAGTATGTCCACTCGTGCCCTGTCATATTTAGCTGATGCCATTCCAAATATCCCTTCTGCTGCCTTGTATTTCCAGCATTGGTCTCTAACTAGACTTGCCACTAGTGGATCTGGTTCAAGCCTCTCAATGGCTTCTAAAAGCCCTGCCATAATTTCACTATCAGTTTGTCTATCAATGTCAAATAGCTTAGGCTCCAAATAACAAGTTGTTGCATGTAAAGGTGTGTGCATCATTTTCCATCTAGAATCAACTATTTCCCATATCTCCATGTAGTCTGATTCCACTTATTGAGTGTTTCTTGAATAGCTTCCTTACAACGGTCCATGCTCTCATAAAGCATGCCAAGACAAGGGGTGTCACCATCAACCATACGAAGCACATCAACAATCGGTCCACATACATTTAAAACCTTTGCTGTACTTTCCCAAAAATTGCTGTTTAACATGATTTGCTCTATCATCTTCCCCTTAGGACCTTTAGAAAGAGCTGAATTCTCCCACTCATTGTTGCAAATAACAGACCTTATAGCTGCTTTCTCTTCAACCACTCTTTTCAAAGTGATATAAAATGAAGCAAATCTTGTGTCATAAGGCCTCAATAACTCCTTAGATGCCTGCTGCCTGTAAAGACTCAATGTGAGACGATGATTTCTTATGAAATTTGCAATTGCTCTTCCTCTATTGATTGCTTCAAGCACCCATGGGAATTTAGCCAAGTCATGAAGCAACAAATCTAAACAATGGGCTACACATGGGCTCCAATATATTTGTGGGTACTTTTCTACTATCAGCTTCCCAGCTCCCACACAATTTGCTGCACTATCAGTTACCACTTGAACCACATTTTCCAACCCCACTTCAAGAATAGCTTCTTCTAATATTTTAAAAACATACTCTGAAGTTTTCTTATGGTTCATTGTGTCAATCACCTTCAAGAACACAACACCTTGAGGACAAGCCACCAAAACATTAATCAATGGCCTCTGACATTTATCTGACCATCCATCACTCAATATAGTGCAACCTATTGCTTTCCAAGAGGCTTTGATCTCAGCTAATTGACCAATCACCCTATCTTTTGACCGCTGCAAAAGAGTTGTTCTGAAAGCCTCTGAACCGAGAGGTGTGTACCCTTTGCCAAACTCTGATATTCTTTGAACTGCATTTCGAAAATGTGGATTCGTGGCTACATTGAATGGAATGGCACTTGAATAAAACATATCAGCCAATGCATCATCCACATGTTTTTCTACTGGTTTCCAACACCTGTTCAATGTTCCAGTGGCTTTCGATCCACCTACCTTGGACACATTGGGAGTGGAAGGCGTAACAAATGTGAATCTAGACACATCCTCTTGGATTCTCTGTTTCTTTTATGCCTGCTTCATCTTTCCTACAATTGAACAGGATTGGTCTTTCTCTAGAGCAGCTCTAATTTCTGCTGTCACCTTATCACATGGAATAACACCTCCTGCACCCCCTGAAATGCCAAGCAAGTGGTCATTTACCCTTGTTAAAGTTCCGGTAAAAGGGTGAGAACACAAGTTGCATTTGAGCTCGGTACCATTGCGGGTCACATGTTTCCATCCTTCAGCAGTTGATTTCTTGGGAGCCATTCTACATATTTCAAAAAACAAATAATATTTTTTTGATTCGTCAAAAAACAAATAATATTTAATATTTAAAATATTAACTAAATTTTATTTTTAAAAGCAAAAAAAAGCATTAAAACAAAATATATTACATTTTTATTTTATCTTTAACAAATATAAAATATAACTAGAAATTTCCTTAATATTTTAAAAACAAAATAAAAAATACCAATTTTTTATAAAAAACATAAAAATAAGAAGATATTTAATTTTGTATTGTAACTTAAAAAATAAAATAAAATAATTAGTAATTTTTTTAAAAAATATATTAAAATTCATATTTATATTTTATAAAGCATATTAAAATTTATTTGTTTATTTTAAAAACAAAATAAAAGAAATTATATGTTTATTTTAAAAACAAAATAAAAGAAATACTAATTCTATTTTAAAAAAATAAAAATAAAAAAATACAATATATAGTGTTTACAGTAAAGTTTAAAAAGACTATAGAGAATTTAAATTTTATTTAAAAAGATTGAAATAAAAAAAACAAAAACGAACTATAATAAATATTAAATTTATTAAAAAACCCCTACCTATGCGTGGAAGTTTTTGCTCACGAACTCCTCTGCTCACGAACTCCTCTGCTAATGAACGCTGCAATAGAGGACGGAAGAATAAAACAAAACAAATGTACAGTGCGACGGAAGAATAAAACAAAACAAATGCTAACTTTATAAAACTCTGCGGCGGACGATGGCGACGACAGAAGCGGCGAGTATCCAAATGCTAATGTTTATATGTTTGATGTTGACTTTTGTTCGCAGGTATCAAGCAAAACAAAACCTAAAAAAACACTTTATGGCAATAAATTATATTAAAAAAATTACCGGACGATTTTCCATGAATTTGAACGATTTTGATAAAATCTTTATGAATACGGTGAATTTCGAATTTCTAGCCGGGAATTCGGTGAATGCGGTGACTTAGGGATTACGAACAAACATAATGCGCACAAAAATCAATGCCCAAAAAATGGACATTACATTAGAGCTTTGAATTAGAAAATTTGTACTTCCCACATTTCAAGGGTTTTGATGCTTTGCCTAAAGCTGTTCAAGTGGAAATGATATTGAAATATGAGTACGATTATGATATAGTGGGATAGAACATTACTTAAAACATATTTAAAAATATTAAAACAACAATCAAATAATAAACATCATAAAGTGTAGATTATGTCCATGATAAGCATTAGTCTGGCATCAATTTCCATAGGTGAACTCTTGGAATTGCATAATGAACTACTATTTAAAGAATAAATTCAGGATAGTTTTGAAATAGTAAATAATCAATTGTATGGGCTTCTGGAAGAAACTGTGTTAAATTGATGCAAAAATTTAACACATTTTTTTCCAGAAGCTCTTACAATTGATTTCATAGACTGTGAAAACTTGATGCTCACTATCGTAAATAATATCAATTAGAAATATTATCATGGCTTTCCATGGGTTTGTGCTCACGTCATTGTGTCTGTACTGTGATGAAAACAGTGGTGTGACTCTAGGGCCACTTAACATCTTTTAAATCAAGATTTTAGAGCATAGTCTTATGGCCATATACACAAATCAGCCTTACTCAAATTTTAAGAAGTCAACAGCATATTATACTTTGTAAATTCCACAATCAATTACCTTTCTGTATTAATCTTTTTATTTTCTTCTCTTTCATTAGTTGACACCTTACAGGTCTATATAACCAACAATAAAAAATTAAATTTTTGTTTAGTACAGTCACGAATTCCTTTAATTTTAATATCAAAATATGTTGTCTTATTGATTCTATTCTCTTGCAAAGTTGTTGAAGCATGCAATTTCTATGCATCTTGTATTTGCCTTAGGTGATTTTACCTTATTTGTAGCTTAGAATATGCTGCTCTACTTGAATTTCATCCTAGGTACCCATCTTAGATCTATATTCCTCTTCAGCTGCTTGGCGTTTTGTGCCCTTTCTTGTTCCAACTTTGCACTTTATCCAAGTATGAGGTTCGCATTGGTCTTGAAATAGTATGCTTTTATTCTACCAACCATTGGCTAATGCAATGGAATGTAACAATTTCTATGACCATGGGCATAATAGGTTATGTACCTAGGAATATGATATTATGATATATATGGGCCTAAAATGTGGCACACATCCCCTTAGTTATATTGATTCAAATGTATTAGGTCAAATGGGCAACTTGTGAAATTAGTTATATTGAGCAACATGTTATCTTATATTGGGATTAAGAGTTTACTCTTCCATTATCATTAGGGGGAATTATATACATAGGAGGTGAATACCTTTGTGAGGAATGTGTAAGTATGTGAAGAGTATTCTATTTAGGTTGGAGGTTATATTGTGTGCAGTGGCTTCCTCCCTAAGGAGCATTGTATGGTGTTGCCCTATCTTAAAGGTAATTATTTTATTTCTGAGTATACTGGATATTAGGGCATCTTGTTGTGTTGCATAATCTGTATTCTATTTTTATATATTGTTATTATTTGGTATAGTTTTGTTATTGGATGCTTGGATCTTATCAAGTGGTATTAGAGCAATGATTTGGGAAAAAATCGAAGAAGTTTTTCAGATAGATTGGGAGATTATGTGATCATTTCTTAGAAAGATCTTGAAAATTATTTTTCAATGATGCAAGAATCACCTCAATTTGACATGTGATAGGAGAATAATCCCCCAAAGATAGACTTTAATTTTTTTTTTAAAGTTAAGCAAAATCCCTCAAACTATCCCAAAAACTTAACCCACTTTGCTCAAATTCTTTCCTTGATTCCACTTAATGAGATTCAAACATCCAAAAACAGAAATATGCCAAATAATAACAATGTCTAAAAATAGAATAGAGATTACACAACATAAGATATGCTTGTGGATTAAGATGTCATAATATCTAATAAGCACAAAAATAGATAACTACCCATAGGGTAAGAGAACACCATACAATTAGAGAAGAAGCCATTCCACACAATATTTCTCATTTGATATCCCCACCCAAATAGATCGCTCTTCATATACTTCACATATTCCTCACAATGATATTTACTTTATACATATAGTGTTTCGTAATTTCTCGAGTTTATAGTAGAAATTAACAAAAAACACAATTTATAATATTGTGCTTCTTGAAAAGCTCAAATGACAGTTAATTAGAGGATTGGAATGCTGTTTAGACTGGAAATAGAAACTAAAGAACAAAGAAATTTTACAAAGATTTTTATCTTGGAAAACCTTGTAATGGGGAAAAACCAATTGGTAGCAGCAATTGCTCTACTTGATTGTTATTGCTTAAACAATCAAGTACAAAGATAAGAGATGCAACTTCTAGTTGTTCTTTTTACTGTCAAGTCTGCCACTTCACCCTTCATCTGTAATTCTTCTTTTCCTAGTCATGTCAACCTCCAACTTGCCTACCTTGGTGATACATTCGCTATGGAATGCATTCCAATGCTCTAATTCACCCTGTACATGTCTTTAAATAGTTTTTCTTGCTTGGTAAATAAAGAGACGTGTTGAACGTGAGAAATCATGTGAGGAACATGAAAAGTCATATGGGAAACATGAAAGGTCACGTGTGGGGCATTTTGTCTTCTTTTGGGAAAAGTGAAACATTTCATCCCTTATTTGGAAAAGAAAAGACAAGTGGGATATTCAATCCCTTCTTGGATCTTTATGGATCATATTGACTACTCTCTAACGATATTCCAGAAGGATAATAACTAATTCTACAAGTTACCCATTTGACGCAATATAACTAAGGGGGTTGTGTGCCGCATGTTAGCCTAAGTTGCATGTTTGGATTTGGGTACGGATTCGCCATATGGTGGATTTTTTTTCTTAGGTTTGATATAGCTGGGTATGGCCATGCATAGATTAAAAATATATAAAAATACTCATAATTTGCAAAAAAACAAAATACTCATAATTCATTGATTCAATGTCAAATGTCAATACAAAATTGCAATCAATAATTTTCATATTGCTCTTCATCAAGAGCATCAAGGTCAACATTGTTGGGAAACGGTCTCAACCTTGCTTTTTCCATATTTGTATTTAATTATATTTTGACATTTTGTAATTATCACTTAGTTGTCATGAAAGTTGTTAAAAGCAAATATGACAACTTGTAAGGTGTTTTTTAGTAGTCGGATTAGAAAGAGAATAAAAAAGGGGAAAGATAAATGGGAACTTGGATAAGATAAGGAATATCCTTTAGTTTGCATGTGCACATTAAAAAGGTAGATAAAATCACAAGTTGGAAGAGGAAATTTATTATTTAATTCCTCTTGATTAGGTGTTGTGATTTTTGAATGGATAAGAATGCCTAAATTAACTAGTGGTTTCTAGTATATGTTTTTAGAAACCATTCGTGATTTGTAGTTTTTCTCATGCCTATATATTAAGTGAAGGAGACATAAGTTTTAGGAAGCAAGTTGTTGAAGTAATTAAGTGCTGCAAAATTTCAAAGAGAGTAGTTGTATTGATGCAACTCATTTGAAGGATTAATACAAGATAAGGATCTCTTTGGGTGTGGAGTTGTAATGTCCCAAATTATGAGCTAAGTGTGTTTTTGAGCTACATGGGAAATGCAATATTGGAATTGTATTTTCAATTATGAGGTTGGTTTTGATTTTTAATGATTGCATATGATTCATAGCTGGCCGCCAAACATGAAGGAAGGATATATTAAATGCAACATTTATTTATTAAATGATTGCATTGGATCGATGGAATATGAGGTCGATTGGGTTTGTGGAAATTAAATGATTGCATTTAATTTGATATTGAGCTTTGAAAATATTTTAAATGCAAATTTTATTATTAAATATTTGCATTGGAGCGGTTGAGGGTTTTTATTAAATGCAAATATCATCATTTAATGCATGCACATGAGGTAGTTGTGGATTGAAGCAAGAATAGAGGAGCATTTTAAATGCAAGTTCATAAATTAAATGCCAAGTTGGTTATGTCAAGGATCAAGATTTTAAATGCTTTGAAGGTTATTAAATGCTTGCATTTGGATAGATTGGTTTATTTAATGCAATCGCCCAATCATTGCAAGTACTAGTTGGAGGTTAGAAGGATTTTAAATGCATTTCAAACACAAAATTAAATGCATGTAGCTGATTGCCCAAGCAAAGAGGAAGATTTTAAATGATTGCAATCTCAAAATTCAATGCCAGTGTCAAAGGCCAAGCTTAAGGAGGATCGATTCATAGAGGAGGAGCAAAATTCATTTAAAATAATTGAAGATTGTTTTAAATGAAAGCATTTCAAGTGAAGATCATTCAATATTGTTCCATTTCCTTAATTTCTATTGATGGATTTCAAAATGCATTCCAAAATATCCAAGAGGATGGACATCAAAGCTTGAGGAGTTTAAATAGATGACTTGAGCTTCATTTTGCAATGAATGATGCTATGGTATGTTTTTTCTTTATTATTGTTTATGACTGAAAATTCCGATTTTATAGTTATTTTTCAAGGAGATGTTCCCTTGAGTGTTGTGGTGATGATCCCATAACAATTTGTGAGATGTTGTCATATAGATTTCATCATTGGATTACATTTGCAGGTTATTTGAAGAGTTTGGAAGTGACATTGATATCTATTTGAAGCTCTTGCAAGAGTGTTTTGTGTCCATTTGATAGCCATTAACATTCTAGAGGCTTTGGGCTATATTCGTATGCAAAGTTTGATATATTTGGGCTTCAAATTGACTTGTAATTAAGTTTGATATAAAATCAGACATGGACTGAAATAAATTCCAGCCACTTGACATTTCATGTTTCATTTTCATATGTGCAAAGTTGATGTGAGTTTGATGTGCTACAATTCCTTATTCATTTGGTGAAGTTATTTAATTGAAGTGTGCAAGAAATCTTATCTAAATTTGCAAAAAATTTCAATCATTTCTAGAAGGGTATTTTACAGTGGTATCAGAGCATTCAAAATTTCAGTCCAATATCCATTAGGGATATTAAAGTGGTATCAGAGCTATTTACAGAATCATAGCCAATATCCATCAGGGATATTACAGGAGTTTTTTCCCACAAGGGTTTCTCTATGTAAATCTTGAGTTATAGTTTGCATCTATTTTCTATAACTATTTTCTTGTTCATCTATGATTTATCACTATTTATTTACTTGGATGCTTAAAATATTCAATACATTTTCACTGTAAAGTTTTATCCTGTTTTCTACATTTGGTATTAGAGCCTTGCTTGGTTTGATTAGAGAAGGGCACCTTTCTTTGAGTGTGTGATTGGGTTTTTTGCTGTAGTGGGATGTGTTGTGTTTTCTTGCAGTTTCAGGTTTAGGGTGATAAGAGATCATGGCTAGTTCATCTTGGTTGGAGATTGAAAAGTTCAATGGTACAGGGTATGGGCTTTGGAAGCTAAAAATGGAGGATCTCTTGGAAGAAAGAGATCAATGGATTGTTGTGAATAGTGAGAAGAAACCAGAAAAGATGTCAAATGAAGAATGGATAAAAATAGATAAAAAAACACGCAACACTATTCGTTTGTGTTTATCTGATTCTGTTTTATTTAATGTTTCTAATGAGACTATTGCATATAAATTGTGGAATAGAATAGGACAGATTTATCAAACTAAGAGTGTCATTAATAAGTTATTTCTGAAAACAAAGTTATATTCTCTTAAAATGAAGGATGGGGACTCAGTTGCAGAACACTTGAATTCGTTTAATCTAATCTTGAGCTAGTTACAATCAATTGATGTAAAGATAGATGCGGAGGATAAATGCATTTTGTTGTTATGTTCATTGCTTGAATCTTGGGATAATCTTATCGTTGCAATCAATGGTTCTTTTACATATGATCTGAAGTTGGATGCCCTTGTTGGCACCTTGCTCTCAGAGGAAATGAGGACTTCGAAGGGGTCTAAGGATGCATGGTATGTGCAAGGTAGATCTAAGGAGAAAGGTAAGGACAAGAAGAAAGGTGATAAGGACAAGTCTAAGGACCATTCTAAGTCCAAGGGAAGGTCTAAAACACCTGGTAAGAGTAGATTGAGGTGTTGGAACTGTGGCAAATGGGGGGCATCTCAAAAAGGAATGTAAGAATAAGAAGAAAAATAATGATGATTCCTGTACAGGTAAATCCTCTGATGATGAAGCTTTTGATGCTTTTACTATTTCTGCTAACATGAATTCTGATGACTCTTGGTTGATAGATTTAGGTGCTTCCTACCACATGACTCCTCATAAGGAGTGGTTTTCAGCATATTCAACTTATGATGGTGGGGAAGTTTTCCTTGGGGACAATAGTACACAAAAGATTGTGGGTCGAGGGGAGGTAAACTTAACGTTTAGTGATGGGAGGGTCAAAACCCTCAAAGATGTATTGCATATCCCTGGTTTAGCTAGGAATTTAATTTTTGTATCAAAAATGAATGATTCAAGGGTGTATGTTATTTGTGAGAAGAGTGGTTGCAAGTTGAGCAAAGGAAATTTGGTGTTAGCTAGAGGCGCTAGGTGTGGCACGTTGTTTAGGCTTGGATCTACATTTTGTAACTTTGTTAATGTAACTGATAACTTTGTATCTTGTAAGTTGTGGCACCACAGAATGGGTCACATAGGTGAGATGGGTCACAAAACCCTCAAATAAAAAGATGGTTGATGGTTTGTCTGGTTGCTCTGCTGATTTTGATTTTTGTGAACACTAAGTGTATGGAAAACAACATAGAGTATCATTTAAATCAGGAGTACTAGGGCTAAACACATTTTTTAGGTTATTCATAGTGATGTCTTTGGTCCTATGGATGTGCCTTCTATTGGAAAGTCTCACTACTATGTTTCCTTCATCGATGATTATTCTAGATATTTCATGGGTTTACTTTCTGAAGGAAAAATCTGTTGTATTTTCTACATTTAAAGAGTTTAAAACATTTGTTGAGAAATAGATAGAGAGAAAAGTAAAGGTTTTAAGAACGGATAATGGTGATGAGTTTTGCTCTAGGGCCTTTGATGACTATTGTAAGCATGCAAGAATCGTTAGAAAAAAAACTCCATATACCCCACAACAAATGGAGTGGCAGAGAGGATGAATAAGACTTTAATGGATAGAGCAAGAAGCATGCTAAGTAGTGCAAAGCTTGAACAACGTTTATGAGCTGAAGCGGTTCACATTGCTTGTTACTTGGTAAACAGGTCACCTACTTCTGCTCTTGTTGATAAAATTCCCTATGAGGTATGGATAGGTAAATGACCATCAATTTCTTATTTTAGAGTTTTGGTAGTGACATATGTTCATGTTCTTAAAGAAAAACGTTCTAAGCTTGATTTAAGGGCTAACAAGTGTGTTTTTGTGGGTTATGGCGAAAACATTAATGATTAAGGGTTATAAGCTTTGGGATCCTGTAACAATGAAAATGATATATTCTAAGGATGTTATTTTCAGGGAGCTTAGGGAATTTAAAAATGATGAACAACCTCATGTAAAGTCTAACAAATAGTGCATTTTGATATTAAGGTTGAACCATAGAAAGATACATGTATAGAACAACCACAAGAAGATGCACATGTAGAACAACAACATGATGGACAGGAAGGGCATGAAGAAGGCTTAGAAGAGAGTTTTGAAGAAGAACAATCAGAGCATCTTGTTACACCTCTAAGAAGATCCACTAGACAACATAAACCTATTGATATGTATGGATATAGTTGATCTGATTTTCGTTGTATCTTTGCTTTATCTTGTACTAACATTGAACCTAGATCTGTGAAGGAGGCTTTGTCTTCAAATGAGCATGAGTCTTGGTTAGAGGGCATGAAAGATGAAATAAAGGCCTTAAGACAAATGTGACACATGGGATCTAGTTGAGCTGCCTGAGGGGAGCATAGCCATTGGATGTAAATGGGTATTTAAAAAGAAATTCAGAGCAAATGGTAAGTTGGAGTAGTAAAAGGCTTGGTTAATGGCAAAAGGTTATTCCCAGGTTGAGGGAGTAGATTTTGGTGAGATTTTTTCTCCTGTGGCTAAACTACCCTCTATTAGATTCATTTTATCTATTGCTGCTGCTTTTGATTTAGAAGTAGAGCAAATGGATGTTAAAACAATTTTTTTACTTGGGGATCTTGATGAGGAAATATTTATGAAACAATCTGATAATTTTATTGTGAAGGGACATGAACACTTGGTTTGTAAGTTAAAGAATTCTTTGTCTAGTTCGAAGCAGTCACCAAGAATGTGATATCAAAATTTTGATGTTTTTGCATTGAATCATCACTTTATTAGAAGTGAAGAAGATCATTGTGTTTATTCTAAATTAATTGATGATCGGTTACTAATCATTGTTTTATATGTTGATGATATGTTATTTATTGGAAATGATAAGGGAATGATTAGGGAACTTAAGGGTCAATTATCTGGCACATTTGATACGAAAGATTTAGGGGCTGCAAAAAATATCTTGGGTATCGAAATCGATAGAGATCGGGTTAACAAAAAGTTATGGTTAAATCAAAAGAAGTATGTTAACACTATTTTGCAATGCTTTGCCATGCATGATTATAAACCAGTTAATATTCCCTTTCTGACTGGCACTAAGCTATCTCTAGAACAATGTCCTAAAACAGATGATGAACATGAAGAGATGTATAGAATTCCATATGCTAGTGCTGTAGGAAGTGTCATGTATGCCATAGTCTGTACAAGACTTGATATTGCCCAAGCAATGGGAGTTCTTAGTAGATTTATGGCAAATCCAGGTAAAGAACATTGGACTTCTAACCATTGCATTTGTTATCATGGATCTAATGGTGTGAGTAGGGTGATTGATTTGCAGGCTTTGTTGATTCAGATTGGGCTGGTGATCTAGATTGTAGGAGGTCCACGAGTGGCTGTCTTTACTTTGTTTGGAGGAGCAGTTAGTTGGATGAGCAAAAGAGAACCTACAATTGCATTGTCTAGTACAGAAGTAGAGTACATGGTTGTGACACATGCTTGTAAAGAGGCAGTGTGGTTAGAGAGTTTGTGTTCAGGTATTGGCTTTCAGTGCAAACAAGTGAGAATAGGATGTGATAGTCAAAGTGCCATATGTTTGGTTAAAAATGTCATGTCCCTATACTAATGATTTATAATTATGTATTATTCATTCAAATTAAAGATATGAATGACATTAAAACTGTTCTTATATATATATAAATCGTAAATTGAATATATTTGAATTAAATATTGAATATATTTACATAATAGAAATTAAATATTATTATTATTATAAATATTATAAAGTGAATATTATAAATCAAATAAATTAAATATGAATTAAGACCCACGTATAAGACAAAAAGTGGCATTGCTGACTTTAAAGAAGACAAGCCACGATTTAGTTTAATACAACAACTAAGTTCAAGATAAGACCGGCGATCATAAGCAGCAATCTGTTATCCCTTATGTGATGCGATTTAAATAAGACCAGACAAATTAAAAAAGAGTATGACATGATTTGAGGAAAGCAACGATTAACATATAGAGACAAAGCCTACGTTGAGCAAAGGAAGACAATAGTTAAAGAAGTGATCAGCAAGGATAAGATTTCATAAAGAAGGGGTACGAACACATGGAAAGTCATCACCTTTGAAAGGGGATGTATCCCTTCTTAAAGACAAGGATATATCTGTTTGACATTTGATGAGGGGAAAAAAGGAATATAGGAAGATATATCTCAATATATATAAAATGAATACAATAATAAGAATAATCTGATTAAGAAATATACTTCTGAGTTGGAGGAGGAAGAGTAATGTGTGGAATGAAGAAGATAAAACAAATACACCAGCAGAGATGGAAGAGTAATGTGTGGAATGAAGAAGATAAATCAAATACACCAACAGAGATATAACATGCAGAATTTGTATTGAGTATATCAACAGATCCATGAAGATCATGAGTAGAGTTATGATTGTCATTAGTTCATGCACATTATCATGTCACTTTCATAATTCATTATGCATTGCTGATATGATTGTTTGCAACTATGAGTTTGATTAATGTGGATTCTTGCATGAGTGTTATGGTGACTACGATAGAAGGAATGTGGGGCAATAGGGGTACGGCAATAGGGCACTCTTCTAGGTATGCCACTCCAAGGGGATTGGATAATCCGAAGGGGCCAAGGGGGTACAAAGGGTACTGCTCTTGGGCTTAGAAGAGAAGGCTTTTAGGGCACCCTTTTGTGATCTCATTCTCCTATCATAGACATACAAATTCGAAGGAACCAATCATAGAGAAAGGGAAAGGAAATGACAAGATGAGGGGATAATGGGGTAACGGATACCTCACTAGGTGGACCACCTCATATGGATGACATGGGCCACATGAGGCCAAGGGGGATGGTATATCGACTCTTGGGCCTAGGGTATCCAGGACACCCCATCGAAGTCACACTCCTCAACTCTCTTATGGTTGAGTCTCTTAGATAGTTAGATTTTAGTTGGATTAATAATGCTATGAGTTAATCATGTTAACTTGACTGTGAGAAATATTATTGTAAGTATTTTCTAGCTTGTTTGCTTGGAAATTGATAATTTAGGGTAAAATTAGTATTGTTCCTATAAGGGACATTACAAAAAACCCAATGTATCATGCTTGCACAAAACACATAGGTATCCAATATCACTTTGTATGGTAAATGGTTGAGGGTGGCAGAGTCATGTTACAAAAAGTGGACACTTCAGAGAATGTTGCAGATTCTCTCACTAAGCCAATAAGCACAGAAAAATTCGGTTGGTGCAGAGAGGCCATGGGCCTCATTTCTTCTAAAGCTTGATTTATTCTTTTAAGTTTTCTTGTGCTCTTGCAAGACATTCGACAAGTGGGAAAATGTTAGGAAAATGTCTCAACCTTGCTTTTTCCATATTTGTATTTAATTATATTTTGACAATTTGTAATTATCACTTAGTTGTCATGAAAGTTGCTAAAAGCAACTTTGACAACTTGTAAGGTGTTTTTTAGTAGTCAGATTAGAAAGAGCATGAAAAAGGGGAAGATAAATGGGAACTTGGATAAGATAAGGAATATCTTTTAGTTTGCATGTGCACGTTAAAAGGCAAATAAAATCACAAGTTGGAAGAGGAAGTTTATTATTAAATTCCTCTTGATTGTGATTTTTGCATGGATAAGAATGCCTAAATTAACTAGTGGTTTCTAGCATATATTTTTAGAAACCATTCATGATTTGTGGTTTTTCTCATGTCTATATATTAAGTGAAGGAGATATAAGTTTTAGGAAGTGTTGCCCCAAAATTTGAACTTGAAATTTTCAAATTTTAGTGCATTCTCCTGTACGCCCTTGAACCTGCCAAATCACAAAAACGATTAAATCTAAAAATCTATGCAAGCTAGTGTCATATCCTCTTGTGGGTTCGTTCATAATCTCGTTCCACCCAAATCTGGCCAATTTTCATGCCCAAGCACCTTCTTGTTTGAAAGATTTTGAGCCTCACATTTTTCCTTCCATGATTCGCAAATAGAGTCAAAATTTGAGTTTCTGATTGCTGGAGAAAAAAATGTTTTCTAGGTTTTGTTCGGGGTAGCCTAATCATCATCCAGTCCAAATTTTGTGAGAAAAGAAGTTTGCAGCTGCAAGTTGTAGAGGTTTCCATGATGGTTGCAAAGTCCCTTTTTCCTAAAGGATAAAAGAGTTTTATTAGACAGCACTTTTTATTTATCGGATATTAAAGAGGTGTTGGGAGTTATATGGATTCTTGAACCTTATATATTTTACAAATTCTAAGTTCAAAAAGGGGCCCAGTTCCCGACCTTTCCTTTTCGAATGGTTAAAGGAGGAAACTTTGCATCTGATCGACAGTCCTATAAAAGTCTAATCCTTCTCAAGTCGGTGGGCCGAGGGTTTCTTGAACTCCCGAACTCCATATTGATGGTTCAAAAGTTCATAATAACCCCGATTCCCCGACTCTCTTCATTGTCGGGGGTTTTCAAAGTTTTTGAACTCTTAAACTTTCCCGACCACCTCTTCTTGGCTTCTCTCTTGGGCTGGTACAGAAACAATACCGAAACAGGAGATTCACAAGAATGATTAGTTGAAATGGTTTCAAAAACTTTTATAGAGAGGCACGCGAGCTCTTCGAAGTCTGGAGTATATGTGCCTTGTTGATAATGACAATGCCGCTAATTGCCCATCAATTCCAAAGTATCTTCGTGATTTGGGAGAAGAGATAGTGGCAAAGGGGATCTGGCGATTTCCTTGAGATCAGTTTCATTTGCAGCACATCAAGTTAGGATCGGTGTTTACCCTCTGTGCATTGTGTCGAAAGAGCCTTTGGCATAAATCGCTCAACCTTTCATACCCAACGACAACTGTGGAAGAGAAATCTTATGCCTAAGAGAGATGCGATCTCATGGGATGGAAATGATCGCAGGATACAAATTGGATTTGTTGAATCGGCTTTGAAAACTCTCAAGCAAATGCAATTAAATAGATGAAAGCATTTTCCCAGCCGCGCCCAAGAGAGAAGCAAGAGACCTCCATTGAAGCACTAAATGTTATGAGTGCTCTAACTGGCAGAAATGTGGAAGCATAGACAAGCACACTGTTCGACAAAATGCTCTTGCTCACGGCGAAACGTATCAAAGAAATGTCGTCTCAAAGTAATTGTCATCTCATAGCACGCAAAGAATATAGTGTTAGTTGGAGTTGGAGATAGACTATGGTAAGCAATGCAATAATTTGATGATAATATCCCCAGTCGAGTATTTGACAATTTTCAGTTTGTGAATTTCACAAATATCATGTCTACATCTGAGAAAGAGGCAACATTTGCACTAGCTGCACTTATGGAGATTCCATTTCAATACAAGGCAACACAAGATCTATAGCTTTTGGGTCGTCGTACAACTAAGGCACCAGAAGTATTTCCATTGCCACCTCCACTCCCAGTATTTCAACATGACACTGCCATGTTATGTACAAAATGGATCTGGTGAGAAAGCTTTAGCAGAGCTGCTTCATAGAGTGCGAAGATTGTAGGATATTTACAAAATGGCTTTGTTGAAAAAGGCTTCATGCGAATGCATTTCAGCAGGCTGCGGTTTAGAGAAATAAAGATATTATTTGTTGAGAAGCCACGATCGCAAGGGATGCACAAAATGAATTCATTAAAAAGGCTTTCTCAGAAAACTGCCTCACGCCATAAAGGAAGATCCTGTAGCTTATCAAAGGTTCGCAATCAGTTACGGCTTTGGTCTTAACATACCATTGATGGTCTTTGCAAATGTAAAATGTAGATCATTAATTGAATTGTCTGTGGAAGGAAAGAGGTGAGGTTGCTGCTGCGCATACCTATTACCTTGTTGCGGAAGCAAATTTTGAGTATTTTCAGACAGTACAAGACTTTGTTTAATTGGTGCGGATCATTAGAAGATTCCACAGACTTATGTCAATCCAGAGGCCATTTAGAGGACAGAGTTGTATAAGTATGCAAAATTGCTTAAGTAATCCACAATATATTTGGTTACCTTTTCAGCCCTACAAGTAATTGTTGACGGTGTTAAAGCAATGGGTTATAAAAGAATTTGGATCAAGCATTGCCGGGGAAATTGAGTTCAATACTGTTGATGGGTTTCAAAGACGTGAAGTGGATTCTTTTTATTTTTCAATTGTTTGGGCTTCATCAGAAGATGTACAAAGGCCAATTTCGAATTCAGGTGGTATTGACAGATGAATGTTGCTTTGACACGAGCCAAACTTTCATTGTGGATCATTGGAAATGCTGGAACATTGTAATGAAGTCCTCACTAGAATGCCTCACTTAAAAATGCAAAGAAAAGGAATTTGCTTCTATCAGTCAAGAAGCCATATAAACCCTAGTTCCATGGGGACGCGTCCCCCCCGTAAAATACAGCCGTCCCCACGTCTCCCCGTTTCCGAGACGGGGAGACTTCTGGGAAACGTCCCCACCATCCCCCGCCATCCCCCCGCCGTCCCCTGCCGTCCCCCGCCGTCCCCCAGTTTTGCCGATGTATTTCTTTGAGGCATTCTGTCAAACAGTTCACGTGCTTTGTCTATGCTTCCACATTTTGCATACATGTCTATGTTAGTTGTGGAATTTGGCTTTACACCAGCCAATTGCATTTGCTTTAAAATTTCTAAAGCCTGTTCAACAAATCCATTTTGTGCATATCCTGCAATCATTGCAGTCCATGAGACCACATTTCTTTGAGGCATTCTGTCAAACAATTCATGTGCCTTGTCTATGCTTCCACATTTTGCATACATGTCTAATTTATAACTAATTTATACATCTTATAGACTTCTACAGTTATACCTCTTTTTATAACTAATTTTTCAAGTACTATATGTATTTCAGCGCACCGCTCCCCCGCCGCCCCCCCGCCGCCGTCCCCCCGCTGTCCCCCGCCGTCCCCAAATTTAGGCCCCCCCCGTCCCCGAACCCGAAACGCGTCCCCTGCCGTCCCCCCGTCCCCGTCCCCGAAACTCCGTGGAACTATGATATAAACCTATATATAGCAATGCACAGATGTGTTCTTTGTCGAAAGATCGTCTTGCTTGCGACTCTGGCATTAAACATGTTTCAACAGGAAAAATGCATGATCGAAGTAAGATTTCAAGGAAGCAATTTAGAAAGGACATGAGTAAATTTCATGCAGGTAATGTGAAAAATGAATGGCACACTTGGTGAGATTATGGATCACATCATCTGATCTTGAAAACGTAGCCGCAAAAGAAACACCAAATGTGCATCAGAGAGTCTAATATCAAATTCTTCATTAACATAACAATTAGCTTGCAAGGCTGTTGCACATTTCCTTGAGATCAGTGACAAAGTTGAAGTTGTATCAGCTAAATGGAATTAGAGGGTGAAATAATAAAAAGTAACAGAGATATTTGAAGTCTGAAGCTCATTTTCAGATGGAACGAGAATGACAATATACAGGTTAGTGCTTGATGTCGAAAAGATACCTTTGATAGTTTTACATGTGGGAAAAGAAGTCCAAATCGAAGCAAGGACAATTGTAGAAGGGACTGTCAAAGATATAGTTAACTTTGGAGCATTTATATCACGTCCTGATGGCCTCTAAAAACCTACAACAACTTCGGTGAAGGAAGAAGTTTTATTGCATCAGCTAGATAGTGCTGCTGTGTTCCATGATGCAAGCACATAGTTCTGTGATGAAGTTTTCAATTTTTGGGATAAAGATAGTAAACAAAGGCTAAAGGCAATGACGAGGAGCATTCAACCAATTCCATGTGGCACATTTAATAATGATAATTCTTTATGTTCTTATGTGGGAAGTGAAATTATAAGTAAACCCCAAGAGTCATTTTTTTAAGGGAATTTGTGAATTGTTTTAGGAAGGTAAGTTTCTCAAGAAGCGGAAAGGGAAAAAGAAGATTCTCTTTTTATAGCAACTTATTTTCCAAGGGGCAGTTACGAAAGGAGAAAGCTTCTTTTATTTACTCTTGTTATAAAGAAACGGTTACTAGAAACAAAGGCAATTTGTATTACTTTCCAAGAATTAGTTACAAAGGGAGCCTTTAAAAACTGATCGGAGGCTCATTAAAAAGGATCTTTTTCCAGTTGTTCTGTGAAACAGGGGAGGAGGAGCAAGTTTTATTTTCTGTGAATTTGTAATCAGTTATAGTTTTTCTTGATTCAACTTATGTACAGGAGCATTTTCGGAAGCTTTGAGTTTTGTTCTGTTGAAGAAATGAAGAATCATTTGCAGAATTTTGTGTCTTTAAATATCTTCTCTGGTTGCAACCTTTCTTATGTCAATTTGTAATCTATCTTCAATATTGCCCCTGTTATATTGTATGAGTTGAGAGGAATATAGTTGTCTTTTATCAATCTGTTATCATTCGTGGGTGTGGAATAGGTGGGCTTTGCATCATTTATTTACATCCTCTTCATTAATCTTTCGCATCTATTTTCATAGTTAGGAGTAGGTGGTAGTGTGCCTTTTCTGCTTTCCAGTTAAAAGCATATCCAGTTTTCATTCATTGCATATTTGTCGAAGGTAGTTGTGCCTTGTAAGACAAGTAGAGAGCACTTGCAACCAACATTGCAAGTGACTCAACTGTTGGTCAGGTTGTCATTCGTGTGGGCAAAGGAGTATAAACTTGAAAGGACAAAACTGTTTACCAACAGGAAGCAAGTTGTTGAAATAGTGAAGTGCTGCAGAAATTCAGAGAGTAGTTGTATTGATGTAACTCATTTGAAGGATTAATACAAGATAAGAATCTCTTTGGGTGTGGAGTTTTTTCCCAAAGGATTTCTCCACGTAAATCTTGAGTTATGGTTTGCATCTATTTTCTATAATCATTTTCTAGTTCATTATGATTTATCACTATCTATTTACTTGGATGTTTAAAATATTCAATGCATTTTCACTGTAAAGTTTTATCCTGTTTTCTACAAACATTTGGTTCATTTAAACCACAAGCACCCGTAATGCCACTCGCAGTAGCCATGTCATGTCTAGATTCTGCCTCATCTAAAGAGACTAAGGTAAGTTATGCAACAGAAGCATCTAAGTCAGCACACTTAGGGTTACATCTCAATTCCTAATCGTCCCCTCGTAATTGTCTTTCTTACGTGACAGGAGATGCAAGTTGGAATGCAGATAGACCAAATCCTTTGTTTTTTTGCAGCCAATTGGTTGCGCTTAATTGAGTGATAAAGAAGTATGTGTTTTGATTCTGCTCGGCCAAAGAAGAACTCACGACTTGTTGAAATTGCATACAAACACGGTATTTTTCTCTCCTTTTGTCAATCCTTCACCTTTGAAAAAATAACCAGCAAGCTTTAGGAATGGAAAATGGCAGCTTGGAGGCAAAGTAGGTGTTTTAGTCTTTTGTATTTGTCAAATGAATGTTGTTTGAGTCACATTATGGTGAAATAGGTGATATTGGTTCACTTTAGGTTATATTAGGTTTTAAAAATGTGTTTTTTTTTTTGTTTTAAAAAATTCTTTCATTACCAGATTTTTGAGTTGCGCTTGTGGGTTTGAGTAGGGTATGCCTGGGTAAGGCCTTGAGTTCACCTAGGGTCCTGCCCGGCCACCCCGGGTTCTTGGGCTGGACCTTGGGTGAACCTAGGGCTGTCCTAGTCCAATACCCGAGCCTGAACCTGACCTGCCCAATTCGGCAAGCAAATCAGACAAACCCAGTAACATAGATGTTAGCTACTCCATTGCCCCTTATAATCATAATATCATTTGCCTAGGTACATAACATAATAATGTTAATTCTTAGTAATATGCTTGAAATCTAACACCCAACATATGACCAACCATTTCATGTTTTGTGTTGTAAGTGAATACTAAAATGATTGATCTTCCACTATTTGGAAGACCAGTGGCCCCTACGCTTCTAGTGCCAAAACATACTAAGAATCCTTACAATACATGGTACAAATTAAAAATCTACATTCTATATCCTTAAATTGTACAAATATCCTTACACTGCTCATTTCCAGTTCAGAAATTGTTTCCAAAACCGAAACTGTTTGGAAAAATGTTGGAAATGCCAAGAAACTCTTTGCAGCAATGCTTTCCAAATAGAAATACACCTTGAAACATATTCTACTGTTTTTGATGTGTTTTCAGCATGGCACATTTTTTGGGAATTTTTTCTGGACCATTTGAATTTCTTTTCATTGTGTTAAATGTTAGTGAACAACTTCAACAATCCCCATCACGTCAAAACAAATTTTATTTTATGTTGTCCTACCTTTGTAATGATTTTACTACCCATGCATAGAGGAAATATTAGTGTTTTCAAAGTGAAGTGCTAGTCAGGTCACCTATAATGTATTTGTACAAAGTTTCAACCCAAACTAATACATATTCAGGAGTCATATATGCTGTTACCCTCATTCATACAGATTTGTACTTGTATAAAGTGATGGCATTGCGCTAATGTGTCAAATCATTTGGTGTTTAAAGTCTGGAGTGTTGTTTATTGCTAGTATACACAAACACATATTTACAATTAAAACTTTTTATAACCTTGTTCTTTGAATTAGTCATTTCCATTGTCAATTCCTCATTTCTGGAGGGTTTGAAGGCTTGCATTTCCAAAAGCCTATTTTCTACATGGATGCATCCCCACTGCTTGGTCCTTCTCCCTGTTTCTGCACCCCTGTCCCTCTGCTATTTTCCTAATTAAATATTCTTTCTGAGATTTGGGGGCTACTTGCAAGTGTTACTTTCTGCATTCCCTTGTTTCGCCCCTGAAAGGGGGACTTGGTCAAACATAGCTAGTAGGACTTTGATTTCAAAAGTCATACCCATTTCCAAGTTTTGTGCAGCTTAAATCTATCTACATTTTACAAGACACAGCTAATGCCCGTATCAGTTTGGGAAAATTAGATCCATTTCCAAATATATTGTAACCATCATACTGTTTGTTTTTTCTCATTAGTAATATTTTCAGTGAAGTATCTTGATTTCTATGGATTAATGTTGATGTATAACAGTCTAGCTTTTTTCTTGATCACTGTAGTAACTTCATTGTCTTATGTACTGAGGAATGATTACTTTGACGCTTTCCCATGTTGTAACACCTCCTTATGCAAAACAAATAGGACAGTTGTTCTGGATGAAAAAACAGTTCATTGTACTTGAATAAACTTTCGTATCTTTTTCAGGTAATACCCATTTATTGAAAAAAGATAAGCTGGGTCCAATGGCTACATCAAGTTCTCACTGCAACATAGACAACAAATCAGATTTAATGTGTTCTCCATTTCAAACTGGTACGAATATATTTTTCACAAGCAATTTTATAAACATCATTTGTGTTTGAGTTAAAGTGCTATGAAACAAAATAACAAATTTGGCAGATTTCAAGAAGGCACACAATTATGAAAAAGTATTTCGTAGAAAAAGAAAGAAATTGCAAGATCTTTGTGCAAGGGCCTTGTCAATTAAGAAAGAGGATTTAATTTTATACGGGTAAGATTCATATAGATGCTCAAACCAGTAGCATAGAGTTTGTATTAAAATGTTTTTTTACATATCTTCGAGATTTGACAACAAATAACAAAGATTTTATGCAGGTCCAAATCTGTAATGATTCTCCTCCAAAGACTAAAAGTTCCAAATAATAGCAATATTATTACCGAATCCCAGGAGGAGGATCTTGAATGCTCTGTATGTAAAGTTCAATATTATTTTTTCAGTTGGTTCTGCCAATGATATTGTTATATCTAATCAGTCTTTTGCACTTAATTTGGCATAGAGAAAGGACCAACAGAAAATAATTCTTGAATATTTGTTCTAATGACACTAATTGTCTTGCAGAAAGATATATCGGTTGGCATTGAGAAAAAACCTATACAATCAAATTTCCATCCAGAAACATATATCTCTACGGACTTAAAGTATGATTTCAAGAAAACTTGTGCTCAATTTGACATTTTGAGTAACACAGAGGGACTTGGACATACACATGGTAATAAGAGTTTGAAGACGAAGACTTCAAATTTTCAGCGTGAAGAATTTTTGTCATTAATTTCTTCATGGCCGGCAGATAAAGTTCATCACTATGATTATGATAGTTACGAATATGGTCTTCACGAGTTAGCAGATGTGGATTTGGGAACACATTTGTTATGCACCAAGGAGCAATTGGCTCAGAAGGCTGGGATTGATCACAGTAACATTCTCGATACTAAATTTTGGCATTTCCCTCCTGTGTTTAGCAGAATGTGTTCCAATGATTATAATCATAAACAGAGCTTAGAAGACTTTCCTCTTTTCACAGACATCCTACAACCTGATAGGCATTATGTTTTTGACTCATTGCCTGTGAAAAGGGGTGAGCTGGGCTTACTACAGTGGTCTGACATAAATTATAAATCCCAGAAATTTTCCTCTATGAAAAGTATTAATATGCAATTGCTGGATCATATAGACAGGTTTAAATGTCATAGGCAAGGTTTATGTCCTGAAACTGGGATGATATTATGGACTTTGCCTGAGAACAGTCTTTGTTTCAGTCCACTGCTGGTTGATGAAGACAAGCATAAGCATTATGAAAAAGAATCAATCCCAGGAAACAGTGTTTGGGGTTCATCTTATAAGGATGTTCCAAAGTGTGACAAGATTGAAGATTTTTATTTCCAAGATTCATCCCAGAATTTCAGTCTGGCTCCCTTTTTATGGCATAATGACCAAGACAATGCTGGTCCAAATTTAGGGTTTAGTTTTCCAAGTAAACAACTACGGTATGGAATTAACAGTTGGGAACCGAAAGAATCTTCATCACGTTTTCTGTCTAGCGAAATGAATCTCTCAGAAGTGCAGCATAAGTTGCTCAACACAGATGGCATGCACTTGATTGAAGAAGTGCAGGGTCCAGGAGTATCCACTCTAACCAATTTTCCATATAAGACCGGAGAAACTACAGATTCTCCTGTGAAACTTCACCTTGAACTGGAAAATGATGTAAATATTCCAAACATTTGTGTCACTAAGCGGGACGAATGGGAGTGTTTGGCAGTGCCTATTTACCCTGTAAATTTAGGGTTTAGTTTTCCAAGTAAACAACTACAGCATGGAATTGACAGTTGGGAACCGAAAGAATCTTCATCATGTTTTCTGTCTAGTGAAATGAATCTCTCAGAAGTGCAGCATAAGTTGCTCAACACAGATGGCATGCACTTGATTGAAGAAGTGCAGGGTCCAGGAGTATCCACTCTAACCAATTTTCCATATAAGACCAGAGAAACTACAGATTCTCCTGTGAAACTTCACCTTGAACTGGAAAATGATGTAAATATTCCAAACATTTGTGTCACTAAGGGGAAAGAATGGGAGTGTTTGGCAGTGCCTATTTACCCTGTAAATTGTGCTTATGATTCTTATGGAGCAGACCATGTTGTTCTTAAATTTTAATCCTTGTACTGATTTCTCTTTTCAAAGTGTATGGAAGACAGGTGAGGAAGAGCCTATCAAATCTAGTAGTCCAAATGGCACAAATTGTTTGGTTGTTGACTATCACCTAAATCGTTTATCTGATGAAACATGTAATATTGAAGGACAAGCATTCAGGTTTAACAGTTTTCCATCCGGGAATTGATTTTAGTTGAATTCTAATACGCTAACAACATACTTCAAGATCCCTATTGATTTTCGGGATTACTTTTTTAATAGCTAGAGAAGTGGAAAATCTGTTAATAGAAGGTATTATGTAGAGTACTTATGTGTAGCAGATGGGTGCGCAATAATACACATACTCGAAATTGTTTCTGATTTCCTGGCAAACAGATACACAGAGGGGAGAGTTTCACACATATTCGGGAGAAACAAATGGGCTAAAATTTGAGACCTTACATTCACATTTAAAGAGGTTATTTCACCTTCCCATTTGACAGGGAAAATTCTGAAATTCAATGGGAAGTCAATCTTCCTGGTTATTCTAGATTTGCTAATGGATTGGTCGCTGCCTCCATTGCATCTTTCCGTTTCTTATTTTCACACTTTTGTAGGAAACTTGTTATCATGACATTGCATTGTGTACTGCCTCAGAGATGTATTGAAGCAAACAATTAACAACCAATATCTTTATGTGCACATTATTATGATTACTACCGTTTCAAGCCGAATCATAATTCAATGCAATATATGCTTAGGAGGACGAATGCTATGATTTCTAATGGAGACAAGAGTTACACTGAACACACAAATTGCAGATAATTCGATAGCTAATCTATTCCTAACTAATTCAACACCGCTCCATGCATTATCAAGTGTCACTTTTCTAACATTCCCTTGTCAGACTGCATTCATTATGTAAGATGTACAATTTATTGCCTTGTCGAAGACTTACATTCGATCCATCTAACAATCACCATAGGTCTAATCATCATAAGAGTTCTGTTCGTCTTCTCAACTACACCATTCTCTTGAAGGGTACAAGCTACAATTCACTAAAGGTAGTACCAAACTTGCGGCGACTATTAAAAATTGTTTTATTAGCATGCTTAGTACCATTATTTGTGTCTAGATAGTGTGGCTACGTTAATATTCAACAGTCATGAAATCCTTAGATTTTTCTATAACTCGGCTTTTCAATGTAAAAAATATGCCGAAGTATGATAAAAATATCTTCAGTGAAAGGCAAAAACTCCACTTCATACAGGTTAGCCATGGACTGTATTTAATTAACCATAAGCTACAAAGTTTATTAATTCAAGCGACCCATTCTAGCATTGTACAACCAGCTCATGTGAGTAACCAGTAACCAAGGTATGCAAGCTTCTGTAGAAATGGGTGAAAAAATTCAACCACATTGAAACCATAGATAATGTCCTTTATTAGAAATTTTCTTGCTCAAGTTCTACCGTCGTGAGTTTGTATACTTATAAAGGCCAAGCCAAAAAAATGCCTACTAGTGAAGTTGCATAGCTAGTTTTTCGCATCTTACGGCATCATCATTGTATTTTGTATCTCGCTGTGATTCTCCCTACTAGTGAAGTTGCATAGCTAGTTTGTCTCTATTTGACTCTCAATTGAGTTAAATGATTACAAGCACTAATCTTAACAGGCAACACAATTTTTGAACTCTTAAATTTATGAGCTTAACAAAATGTACCAAAAACACCCAATGGTGGGTCGAGGAGTCATAGTTACACTTGAGCCATTAGAGAATGATCAAGACGTCATAGTTGTTGCCTTAGGTATATGCCTGAACAGTTATATAGAGCCCCCTTACCTATGAAATAATTAATGCTCAACTTTAAAATATTATCCTAAATCAAAGAAAAAATTCTAACAAACCCGTCCATGTTATATGTGTTAAATTTTAATAATCAGATTTACAGTAAGAAATAACAAAGTTCAAATGCACACATAACACACATATACCCTGGGAAAACCTCCCTCTTGGAGGTGAAAAACCCAGCAAGAAAATCTCAGATCTGATATATATTAAGAGCAGAAATAGATTAGAATTTCGCCCAGCTATGGCACGAAACATAGATATCAAAATACAACTTATTTGAATCTTTAGCAGATCTAGGGTTTACTCAAGCTAAAACAGATCTGCTACACCAAGTAACAGGTTCGCTGATGATTGCAGATCAAATCAATTATCGAACCATTGAACTTCTTGAATCATCGAACCATTGAACCAGTGAACCAGTTGAACCGTCGAACCAGTGAACCAGTTGAACCATTGAACTAGTTCAACTATCGGCGAAACCCTTGTATTGTCGAACCTTTGAACCCGTCGAACCGTCGAACAGTTGAACCAGTTCAACTATCGGCGGAGCCCTTGCACTATTGAACCTTTGAACCCGTCGAACCGTTGAACCGTTGAACCAGTTCAACTATCGGCGGAGCCCTTTCACTGTGGAACCTTTGAACCAGTGGAGCTCGATGAACTCGTTGAACTGTTGAACCGATGAACCTATCGGACGGTTCAACCAACGGCGGAGCCCTTTCACTGTGCTTGTAGTAGATCGCTGATGGATTAGATTTCACAGAGCAGAATTCGGTAAGTGATTGCTGTGTATTGTGACTGCTAGTCACTCTTCATTTATATGAGATCGCACAAACAATTTTGGCACCAAATTACATATACATTACATTTGAAATAGGTCCTGACCTATTTGTAATTTCAAGATACATAGAATAATGAGTTCGCCCAATTGGGGCCTGCCTTAAATCGGATAATACAAATGAGATTCTCGAAATGCTAAGGCCGATAGGCCATTCAGCGTTTTGTGACTAGGTCGGTCTCTAGAAGGGATCCGACCTAGCTACCAAAATCAACAATATGTATAGAACACAAGCGATTGAGTTTCCTGTATGTCAATTATATTTTAGGGCCAAACTAGAATCTCGAAGATAAATTAGTGGAAGAAGTTGAGACAGTGGTCCTTCTAAAAGCCAAGCAATAGTCCTTATCTAGCAATAGCTAGTGCCATGGGTATAAGTTACCTCATCAAGATAGAAGTATCTAGTTCCATTGCCTTGATTCTAACCCTCTCATAATGTAAAAGATGGCGAGCATCCATTCATCCTAGTCACGATATTAGCTGGGTTTAAGAGTGAAATGAAGTAATTCTTTTGTTCTTTTCCATAAAGATAAAATATACCACAATGATTTGAGTTGAGGTTGGAAGGCATATATTGTTGCTCTAAAGACAACATAGTTATTGGAGGATTTTCACCACAATTTTCCTTCACTCAAAGCAAGTAATTCCATGTACATAATTATTTTATTAGTTTTATTGCTTAGATTGATTTTGATTTATTGTTCTATAGATTAGATTACTTTCTTTTGCATTGCATTTCCAATTTTTAGTTGGTCTCGTATCTATTAAATTAAAATAAGCTCTTAATTACTAGAAAGTTCTTGATGCCATCATGCATTACACTTGTAGATCTTTGCACTAAGGGGTTGTATTTGTCTATGCACAATCTTGTGTTCTATCTCTTACAATGTGTTAGCTTTGTTTGGGAGTCGTTTGGCTTTGGTTGTTAACTTTGTTTAGTCATCTTTACATAATTAAACTAAAGTAGTATAATCTACTAGACAAGATTATAAGAGAAGATAAAGAATGAAACCCATAACCAACCACAAACATTCATTAATGTTCAAATAAGAATGAAACAAATTGTAAACATTAATTTTTAGATTCATTAACATTAGAATAGATATTCATAAAGAACAATTGTATTAAAGATGATAAAGGAAAATAAGATGACAAGATTGAGTCTAATTGTATTCGTGTTTTTTTAATCATTAAATCAAAATATCTGTGCATTGAATTTTCTAAGGTCTTCTTTGTTTATTTAATAACAATAATAAAGTACAAGTCAATATGGTGACTTTATTAATGTAAACCTTAATATTCCAACACTCCCCCTTAAGGTTTACATTACACAAATAGAACATATAACAAAACATGTTGATTACACCAAAACACATTCTTGAGAAGATTTTTCTTTGAAGAAACAAATCTTGAATTAGGTGGACCTCCATCAAGCTGCCTCATAACCCTCGGAAGGGTGTAGCTCCGGAGCTGAATTCTTGAGTTTTTGGATTGCCACCTCCCCGAACTCCCGAATCACAGATCCCTCAAATTATTGAACAACAATCTATTGCTCCATCAAGTTGTCTCATGACCCTCAGGAGGGTATAATTCCCTAGATCTACAGACTCCTAAACTATTTGAGCAACAATCCATATCGAGTTCACCAAATCCCTCCCTGTCTTCAAAAAACAAACTTCGCAATATATGCATTCTTTAATTTTGTCAGCATCAAAAAAACACATAAGAAAACATATGCTTCTCATACAAAGCACCATCTCTAAGCGAGAAGCTAGCTTGAGATGACGAAAATTTCTCCAGCCTCTAGTGCCTCCAACCTCCAATGGTGACCTCTTTACATTTTAGCCAATAGCATATGAGTCTCCGAAGGCCCTGTCAAATGAAACATGGATGGTTCTGAAAGTACAGGCAAATAAATTTGAAATCTTTGTCTTTTGTTGCTGTTGTTTACCACACACCATTGACAATGCATATTGAAATACCATCAAACCACCACATATGACAGATCCCCCAATCTTTAAGTGAAACAATTTATGTTCTTCCTCTATGCAGTATCTATTTCAACATGTCTAGGCTCGTTTATTATAATATTACGCTACCCTATGTATACAACTGTTACAATTCGTTCTACTTCATAATCTATTGCAGATCAATAATAAAAATCATAACTAGGGCCACAAAATTCGTCCAGAAAATTAACAAGACATATATGGAAATTGCATATAGTGATTGGCGCCTCTTATAAATGCATTCTTTCTTCAGACAAACAAACTATATCTTCCTTTTAATAATTGTAACTTTGGAACGAATAAAACATCAAGAATTTGAAACAGATTGTACCGATAGAAAAGGATGTTCTACATATCCAAATGGTGGGAACAATAGAGGGTAGGTAATAACAATAGAGGGAAATGCAAATATAGAAATATCGGTCGTTGTATAGAGTGATAAAATAAACCCCTGCAAATTAGAACTAATGCATGCCCTTTTGATCACACGAACATGTACAACCGACTCCTCCAAATTGCAAACTAACTTGAAACTAACTCAATACCGAATTTACAGGCCAAACAAATTAACAGTTTCTAAACAAACATGCATTTGTACCTTGTACATTGACAATGATTCAATGAACACAAACCTTCACCTTCCTTTATACACCCGCTCTTATAGCACTTGTTGAAAACGTATGAACAAGATCAATGGAGGAAGAAATTACAGGTGACGGAAACATCAACGACAATCCATCTTATCTCCCTTTTTAGCGAGTCATATCTCTTTTGGGTGGCTTCTATCTTCAATCAACAATAACTCCTTAAACCTTCAATCAACTTGGCTTTGATAAACTTAATGCCTTGGATTTTTAATAAAACTTCAATTCTCCCATGATCTTCCTGCTCTAATACCATGTTGGAAATGGCAGGGCATTTACATTTGCACAACAATAAACATAAAATATAATGATAATATTATTGAGTTCATTTTGGAATGTATTACAATATGGCTTTTATAAAGCCTTTCAAATATAACTTCGGGAACTACCATCTTATGAGAATGTAACTAATTATTTAATAACAATAATAAACTGCAAGTCACTATGGTGACTTTATTAATGTAAACCTTAATATTCCAACATTCTTCACTTGTTGCTTCCTACATTATGTTTATGCACAAGTGCATGACCTCTCTAATAATGTGTTAACTTTGATAGGGAGTTCTTTGGCTTTGGTTGTTAGCTCTATTTTGTCATCTTCATGAAGTTAGACTAAAGTGTTGTAGTCTATTGTGTAATATTAACACAAAAGGTAAAGAATAGAAAATAGAACCCTTAGCTAACTATAAACATTCATTAATATGCAAATTGTTGGTGCTTCAAGCCACACCCTGCAATTCTAGAAGATTCACATAAAGAGTAACCTAGGGGAATGAAGTTAGGTTGGACATTTAAATGAAACACATGATCAAACTACACATGGTTTGGGTTAACTGACAAGAATGATAAACTTTTTTGCACTTCAAGTTTTGCTAGACTTAGGAGGGTATTCCTAGAGATCCTCTAGGACAATTAAAGAGAAATGAAAGAACAAGGTCACATGACTTAGTTACACCCTATGCACAAGGATAACCTAATTATGTCACTAACTACCCCTAGTGTTAACTTATCGATCTTGCAGAAAAATAATCTTTAACAACAAATTAAATAACTTGATTGAACATGGCTAAACTACAAAAATTTTGCCAAAAGATTTAACTCAATTGTAACCTCCTAGTTCAACTAATAGAGCACCATAACTTACTAGAATAACTTATCAAATAAACAAACATTTTCAAGATTTAATAGGTGATCAACTGCTTTCAAGAGCAATGCTTTCCATTCGGCAACATAGTCAAGATCAACAAAATACGCATAAACAAAGAGTAAATTCCACACTGTGAACTAAAAAGTGTAAGAATCTGGTTAGTCTAGTTGCAAGTTCATCTCAAACAACATTCAATGAAATGAAAACATTAGCTAAAGATAATATACTTTAGGTTCCATAAATGATCCGAAGTACTCCTTATGTATATTTAGATAAGCACATTTACATCTAGTATTTAAGCATCCTATCACTACTATCCTATCACCACTTGATAGTAGATACTAATCAAGAATACATAAGAGAACAACAAATGTGACCCTAGGAATGCTAAAAGAGTCAACTTTTAGAAATACAATATTAATTATGAAAAATTTGTCCCTACAAAGCAATTTCCTAGAAACAAACCTTCATAATAAATTAATAAATTACAAACATGAATCAACATAAATTCCTATCATAACCTACAACTATTGACCTTAAAGAGTATACACAAATGCCTATAAACATGATTTAATCAAAAGATCCCCTCTTTTAACTCAAAATTGAGTCACAATTTATAACCAACTGAACATGGCATACCTTATCAAGACAATCAACACATGTCTTCCCATTCAATAGTTAATCAAATCATATCAAGATCAAACTAGATCAAGTAGGATCACCACTAATCAAAATGATCACTAGTTGGTTGAACAAATGGCCACTAAAAATAATTCTCAAAGAAAATAATTTGAAAACAACACAACAAAAAAAGGAAATCTATATACACAACCAAACTAGATTAGAAATTACCCCTAACACTATAAGGATGCAAGGGTAGTAGAAACAACTTCCTACACTAAACCTTGAGAAGAACATTGTACAAAAACTTAAAATATGATCTAAACTATTATAGAAATGTAGATACACATATTCATAAACATAAAACAATACAACACAACACTTGTATTACATGGGGAAAACCATTTGGAGAGAAAAACCCCACTCCAAAGCAGTACAATTTTCAAATAAGAGACTACAACACACTTGCAAAGCAAGCTTTTATAGAAGTTCCACCAACATATAAACTTGGAGTAATTTTGACAACATTCCGATACCTGCAACTTCATACATACAAAACTACAACTCCAACACTCAATTTACAAGCATTGGGCAACCTAAAAACCATAAATGGTTTACAAAATGATGTGCAATGGAACAACATAAACATCCTAGGTAAGCAAACGTCACACACAACTCTCAAACAAATTATTTGGACAATTTTCACATAATAAATCATACTTATCCTCATATTTTTTTTTATAAATTAGTGAAGGTTCTATATGGCCCCTGCCTAGAAAAAAAAAAGCCTAGAAAACATACAACCAAATACACAAAACTGAAAAAGTTGCACAAAAGGAAGCCAATAATACTCCACGCATCCCTTTTACATATACCCTTGCTATTTTTAACCTCGTGGACCTTAAAATAAAGGGTTGGATGTCTCATAAATTATTTTTAACCTCTAAACATTGAGAATTATTCTATTCTATTCTATTCATATACCCTATCCAAACTATAGCCTGGAAGACTATCCAACATCACTTTTTCTGTTTTAAATGTGACCTCCAGAGTCATTTCCAAGAATAGAATAGAATAGCTTTTAACGTCCACGAGGCTAAAAATGGCCTATGAGACAACCAACCCCATCAAATTTGCTTTTGCCTTTCAGTTCTGCTTTTGTGCAAAGATATTATGAGCTCTCCCATCTTCACCAGAGCATTCTCGACAAAAAGATCATGCCAAGGAACCGGTGTCATGATATCTGCATGCTTTTCTCTGATGTTAGTGTAAGCGTCACATTCTAAAATAAAGTGTTTTTCTGATTCCATTGCCCCAGAAGTGCAAAAAGTACACACTCTCTCTTCCCATGTTTCTTTAGGTCCCTTCCGCCTACCCGTTTCACAACGAAGCTGATGAGAGTTAGTCCTAAGCTGACCGATCAAAATCTTAACTCTCCAAGAGAAATCTGCCCCAATGTACGCTTTTTCTAAATGATCACAAGTGGAATTAAACATCTCAAGATAATAATTCTTCTTTCTCCCTAGGGAACCATCCCACATAGATTTACGAAATTTCTCTATGACAAAAGTTTTAACTTCTTTTCCATCCATAGGGCATGCATTGAAATATATATTCCACTTTTCCATCCAGTTGCTATTTTGTTTCATCCATGATTTCTTTCTTTCCCTTATCACCTCGTTGAAGACAACCTTAGGCCACCTTCTTGTATCCATCTTCTCAATTCTTTTTAGATATCTTAAGAGACACACCATAGCTGTGGCTTCCATTGGAACAACCCCTGTTTCAGCTAGCAGAATCTCATACGGAGTTGAATTTTTCATCCTGAACTTGCTAATGATCATGTGCTTTTGGATTCTCTCTACCTGCTTCCACTTGGACTCTGACATGTTGCTTGCCCAAATCTCACACCCATAAAGAATCACCAGACTTACCAATAGCCCAAAAAGAGTCATAGTAGTTTTCCAATCCCATAGTTATGCCGCTCTGCATCTGTTTTGGAGGGCATAACTTGCTTTCCAACCTCCTAAAATTCTTTTCTTTCTACAAGTCTCCCAGCTAAGCCTATTGTTAAAGTCGATCCCAATATATTTGTACTCCCTTACCTCTTCAAGAGTACTTCCCTCAAAGAAAAAAATGTGTTGGGCCTTTTTCTTTTTGTTGGAGAAAACCATGATTTTGGTCTTGCTGGTATTGACCTGCATACCAACAACTCTACAAAAGTGCTCAAGAGCATATGAGTGCTCTTGTAACCCATGGGGGGACCTCACAATCAAGATAAGGTCATCAACATATAAAAGGAGCCTAACCACAACCCCTTGGGCGCACACTATCCCCACCCTGCAAGTTCAACCACTCTTCAAGCTTGTCAATGTATAAGCCAAAAAAAGTGGGGGATAAAGGGCACCCTTGTTTAACTCCAATGTCGCTCCTGAAACTTTCTAAGATGCCAGTTGAAGTTCTAATTTTGACTTGAACCTCTTCATAGAGCCTATGGACAACCGCTCTTAGATGCACCGGAATGTCAAGTTCCTTCATCCTTTCCCACAACTTATCTCTTGGGATTGTGTCAAATGCCTTTCTAAAGTCAACAAAACAACAATAAGCTTCTTCCTTTTCATCCCACTCTTTCTCAATAATGTGTCTCAATGTAACTCCATGATCTAAGGTAGAATGTTTAGGCCTAAAGCCTCCCTGCCCATTTGCTCTCTTACCCTTCTCTTCTGCCCATTTGCTGATTCTACTTTCGACCATGATAACACAGGATTGATCATGATGGTCCTATAATTGGATGGATTGTTAGCATCACCGCTCTTAAAAAGGGGTATCGCTAGACTAGTGATCCAGTCTCTTGGGAAGCCATGCTGGATGATGTTGAAAATTCTGGTAATGTGAGGTGCGAGAGACTTCACCCCCTACTTAAGGAATTTAGCCTGGAGTTCAACTAAATCCTTAGCTTTCCCAATACCCAACTTTCCAATACCAAACTTCACCTCTTGCACAGTGAACGACTTAGCTGACGTGTTGATCAAGGGAGGGGGCACAATCTCAACATTTTGCTCGTATAGCTACTTTGTATAATCAAACCATTGACTAGCCATGATGTTGTTCTCAGTATGTTGCTTCTTAGGTTGAAGCTCCTTCCAAAATAACTTCGGATTATTCTTACCTAGGTAAATTAACTCCTCACGCCTAGTGCTCATGAATTCAACTTTTTTCACTTTTATGATCTGCTTGAAACGCTTTAGATTCAACTTCTCTTTGCCTGGCTTCTTCAGAGCTTTCCTTGCAATTTTACAATCTTCATCAAACCAAACATTTGCCAGAAAACAATTTGTTACCAACTTCCTATTTTTTGCTCTTTTACACTTCTCAAGTGCATTGTGCATTATAGTGGTTAACTCGTAACTGTTGAGATCTTGTGAACTAGCTTTCCCCTTACTGCAAGATTGTTCAATTGCTGCCTTGAAGGCATTCTATTTTTCTTGAGTTAAAAAAATTCTACCCTTAGCAAGAGGTTGTTGAGGGGACTGTGCTTTTTTTAGTTGCTATCTTTTTTCCAGCCAAGAAAACTTTAAGTAAATTGGCCTATGATCTGATTTTAACTCCCAACAATGATCACTGATCGTGATATCCTCAATCTTATCAATCACACTTTTTGAACAAATTGCATAATCCACTACACTTGCCCCATTGTAGGTGCTGCATGTAAAATTTCTAGATTTCTTCCATCTACCCAAGCCATTACAGATGATAAGATCAAAGGTGCCACAAAGATAAAGTAACTCTTCACCAAAATGATTGATGTCTTTATTATCTTGTGAACATCTTGTCTGCTGTTGCTTCCCTTCTTCCAGAAGCCAAATAGGATTGTGGCTCTCCTTGTCACATAGAACATTAGCTTGAACACTTGTTGTCCTAGCATTGAAATCACTCAAAAGAAGAACTTCACCTTGTTGGGCATAAACAGAGATATCTTCTTTAATGGATGCATAAGGATCTTTGCTGTCCAAACCATGCCTTTTGTAAGATTTTGAGTTTTGAGGAGCAAAATAACATGTTGCAAGGTTTATGTGGTTTCCATTTTCTGAAATTTTTTATCCAAATGTATTGCTTATTGATGTCTTCTCTTTCCAACTGAATTATACGACCTTTCACTTTTTTCACTAAAACCATGATGCCACTGTACCCTTTGTCATTGCCCACTGCTTTGTTCCAAATCGTAAACTTAGTGTACCCTTCAAAGATGGGAGTCTCGCAGCCTTCTTTTCATACGTTTCAGTAAGTCAAATTATATCTCTACCTTCAGCAATGGACCCTAACCCAGGTCCCCTCCTCCATGGGTAGCCTCTACAGTTCCAACACACTAAGTTTAGGTGTGCCTGAGGGGGCCCTGATTGCTATTTGTTTTGATGCAGAAGACTCAGAACTGAGTCCTTGCCCCTTTCTACCCATTCTTGCTGGCCTACATTCCTAACTGTCCTTATACCATCAACTCACCCTTTGTTGACTTCTTGCTCCTCAGATTTAACATGTGACCCTAAATTGGAAATGATTGCTTTACCTTTGTATAACCACGCTCTTTTTCCTTCATCTCTTGCTGTCCTAACTTTAGCCATTTCTGCCCTTCTCTCCTCTTGTTGATTTGCAGTCAAACCATCTTCTAGAAAGAAACGGGAGCCTCTCAAAAGCCTCTTTTTGCTGAAGATTTGGAGCTTGTCTTCCCTATTTACCATGACAACTTTAATAGGCCTATTGTGCTCTTCACCTATATTGCCAGTCCTCCTTACTTGACAGATTTGTCCTTGCCATTGCAACTTATCTCTCAAGAAATCCTTTGTAAGATTGAGGGTGCTTTCATTTCTGTTGTAATCCCTTACTCCTCTTAGAATGACATTTTTTACCCTATCTTGTTTCTCTTTGTACTCTCTTTCTTGCATACTAGCAGCCTTCGGATTTGCCTTTGCTTCTAAAACTTGTGAACCTCCAATAACGTGTGCCCAAGTTTTGTTCACTTTTTCTAGAATTTATTTGTTCTTTACATGTGTCCCTGGGCACCGAGTGTTTATTTGCTGAACTGCTTGAGCCTCTATTCCTGATGACTTAGTTGAGTCTAGCATGTTTTTCCAAGCCAACTTCATATTCTGCAACTCATGTTTCCCTACTTTTGTTGCATCTTCAAGAGAAGCCACCTATTCATGTAATCTCTTATTGTCCTCTAACAAAATTTGGTTTGTTTCAGTGAGCTCGTGGAGCTTGCCGTTTCTATCCAGCTCATTGGCTTCCAAACACTCTAACCTGGATTTGACCTTGATCAGTTCTTGCACATAGAGATGTGAAGACCAGGTCAAAGGAGTGGAAGTGGGGCTGTAAAAATCCGTTTCAACTCCCTCTTTGTGCTTTTTGAGCCCCTTGCTTGACTGTATATTTTTGCGCATAGTGCTCGCTTCCCTTTGGATTGGCTTTTTCTTTGTTTGTTCCCATTTAGAACGTGAAAGTTTGCGTTTTAGTATACCCCAAAATTGTTTTGCATTGACCCAGACCCATTTGCCACTTTTGCTTGTTGACACGATTTTGACTTGGCCTAAATGGTTTGTTTCCAAAGAAAGGCTAGTAACCTCACTCCCTTTCCTGCTTGCTTTGGTTTGGTTTAGAGCTTGCGGCTTTTTGGTGGTAAGCCCTTGAGTTGCCATCCTCAAGTGACACTTAAAACCCTCTCGCTGCTTAACCATGGTTTGCCTAGACCAAGATGGATCGAACTTATTTTAATTTTTTGTAGCATTAAATATGGGTTTGTAGATGGGATTCAAATCACAGGTCAGTGGGTGCAACAAAATATACATTTAGAATAATAGTTTATGTAAAAAACAAATATATCAAAAGCATTGTTGTGGTTGCAGTAGATTTAAAGAAGTATTTGAGGATTTGGTAAAATTATATAAATATATATAGACATTACAAGTAAAATATATACACAATCCATATGAATTGTAATTGATATAACATATGTATATGGTATGTTAATAGGTTATGTTACGTGTCAGCCCAAGTTAAATTTAATAGTTAAATGTAATGAAGGAATGGGTTTTAATTTTACTCTATGGATGAATAAACACATCCCCATTAACACCATTCATATGCTTGGTAATCCCTCTCCCTTTGACTTTTTGTGTGAATCATTCTTGAATGCCTAAATTAACTTTCCAACACACACTAAATAGTATACATTTATATTTTTATTTAAAAGTCATTGGGTGTAGTATTTAGTGGATAAGGCTATAAATTAATCTAGGCATTCACTTTGTGTGTGTTTAAAAATTAATTTTAGGAATACTTTTCGGATTAAATGTCTACAATAGTTAATTGTTTGAATTTAATGTAAATTCTATTCTTATTATCATCATTTACTCATGGTTATTGTGATTGAAATTATCCGTGGCGCAGGTTTTTGAAGGCTTCTATGAATTCCGAAACCTTGGGCATGTTGGATTGTGAAGTCCAAAAGACACTCTATTCTCCCGCCAAAACATTTGTCTCTTGATCTTCCTTATCCATTGTGGATATTGCTTTATTAAAGAGAGATGTATTGCTGCTATCAAGCATTGTATTCACACTTCATACAGATATAATAAAATTGTTCCCCTACTCCTGTGGATGTAGCTAGTTTATGGTGAACCACGTTAAATCTATTGTCTCGTGTGTGTGATCTTTGTTGCGTGTTCTATTTCACTTTGCTTTCGCTGTTCCATTTAATTTAGCAATTGGTATCAGAGCTCGGTCAAGGAGCTGGTTGAGAAATTCGTGTCAAATTTCAAAGAAATGGAAGAAGCGGACAAGTGGAGAATAGATAAATTTTCGGGGCAAAATTTTGGACTTTGGAAGCTGCAAATTCATGCCCTACTAATTCAAAAAGACCTAGCTATCACGCTGAAAGGAAAAACAGCAAAACTGGAGATGATGACAAATGACGAATGGGATGTGATGGATCAAAAAGCAGTTGCTACAATTATCCTCTCGATGTCTAGTAATGTCCTATTTAATGTTGCATCAGAAACTTCAGCAAAACAAATTTTGGACAAGCTTTGCGAAATGTATGAGACGACATCCGCAACCAATAGGGTCTTCTTGTTAAAGAAGTTATTCAATTTGAAAATGAAAGAGGGAAAAGGATTTTCAAATCATTTGAACGAATTTAACATTGCAATCAGCCAACTAGCTTCTGTAGAAATCAATTTTGATGATGAAATGAGGGCTATGCTACTCTTGTGCTCTCTTCCCGATAGCTGGGATAATGTCGTGATGACGATCAACAATTCAACACCTGGGAGAAGAGGATCCAAAGACAAGGAAAAGAAAGCAATGTTAAGATTTGACGATGTCGTTGCCACCCTTCTCAACGAAGACATGAGGAGAGGACAAAATAAAATATCCGGTGAAGCCTTGGTTTTAGGCAATAGGGGAAGAACCCAAGATTGAGGAAAACATAATAGGAGAAGATCTAAATCAGCCAAGAGATCAAAGTCAAGAGGATGGAAAGAAGGTTGCTGGTTTTGTGGAAAAGATGGACATGTCAAGAAGGATTGTTGGTGTTACAAGAAAGCCCAAAAATAGATGAAAGAAAATGAGGTTAACACGACTCTTGAAGATGATGGAGGAACTCTTGTCTTGGCAACAAGTGAAGTTGAAGCCGATTCATGGATATTAGACTCAGGTGCCTCCTTTCATACAACCTCAAACCGGGATGCCTTCAATACATATCAAGAAGGAAAATTTGGCAAAGTTTATCTCGGTGACAATGATCCGTGTGAGATAGTCGGTAAAGGTGACATATTGCTACAACTAAAGAATGGAAGCAAGTGGCTACTAAATGATGTAAGACATGTCCCTAAACTTAAGAGGAACTTGATTTCAGCTGGACAACTTGATGCTCAATGCTGCAGCATCACTTTCTCTTCCAACATTTGGAAAGTGACTAAAGGAGCCTTAGTTGTTGCAAAAGGTAGCAAATCAGGATCTCTTTATGTGCTAGAATGTATCGCTGAAGTGGGAGCTGCAATGGCCATAGTTGACAGCGAGACATAACTTTAGCATAGGAGACTTGGCCATATGAGCAAAAAGGGAATGAAAGTTTTGCGCAAAAGAGGTCAACTTTTTGGTTTACAATCAGCAGATTTAGAGCTATGTGAGCATTGTCTTTACGGGAAACAAAGGCGGGCCAGCTTCTCCAAAACCGGACACAACAAGAAGTCAAGACCCTTGGAACTCGTGCATTCAGATGTCTTCGGTCCCATGGAGGTAACCTCCATTGGAGGAGCAAACTATTTTGTAACTTTTTTAGATGATTGCACTCGTAAACTTTGGGTCTATATGCTCAATAGAAAATCAAAAGTGTTTGCAAAATTCAAAATTTTAAAGGCTGTTGCTGAAAATCAAATTGGGATCAAAATTAAATGTCTAAAAACTGACAATGGGAGGGAGTTTTGCTCTTTAGATTTTGATACTTATTGTGCAAATAATGGTATTCAATACATCAAAGTTGTACCATTTACACCTCAAGAAAATGGTGCAGCCGAAAGAATGAATCGCACAATTCTAGAGAGGGCATGAAGCATGCTCTCTAATGCTGGTTTGAGTAAAGAATTCTGGGCTGAGGCAGTTAACACGGCGGTTTATTTGATCAACCGAAGTCCTTCTACGAAGCTGAATTTTGACATTCTAGACGAAGAGTGGTTTGAAAGGAAGATCTCCTACAATCACCTCCGAGTCTTTGGCTGCGAGGCATTCGCTCACATTCCAAAGGAAAAGCGAACACAATTGGATTTCAAATCCAAACGATGTATCTTCGTCAGTTATGGGGAATAGCAATACGAATTTAGGTTGTGGGATCCTGTTGCAAAGCAAATCATTCACAGTCGTGATGTGGTCTTCAATGAAAAAATGTTCCCAGCCCTGCAAACACAAAAAACACAAGCAAAGGAGTAAATATCAGTTGATGATATTGGGTGTGATATGCAGTTTTCACATCCAAAAGCAGCATTAGATACAGATGGAAATTCAAATCCAGCATTAGCACATACTTAGTCAATTAGTCTGAACAAAGATGCACAGGGAAATCCTTCAGTGACGAATTCATAGTCTAGCCTGGAAGGAAGCTTAGCACAAGGTAGACAAATTATTCTGCCACCACTTAATTTTGGCTCACATTCTGGAAATGATGAAATTGGTGAGTGCTCAGGCTCATATCTCCCGCCCATTACCTATTCACAAAATTTAGTGGGAGTTAATCCCACGCCAACCAAGGATGACATGTCTTCCACTATGTTTCAGTGGCCTGAGAAATTCTATCCACAAGTGCTAAATGCACCACAAGATGCTTTGAAATTGCCGTCCCCTGTGACTAACACGGCCTCACATAATGATTTGCAGCCTATGCAATTTCCTTTAAACACAGCGACCCCTCCATCCTTGGTAAACACGTCTCTTTTGCAAAGTCAAAATCCATTGACTCCTTCGCAGCTTGCAAAATGTTCAATGCAACTTGCAAAATGTTCAACACAGCCTATTGAATGTCTCACACAGCCTCTAGAAAGAAACGATGTCACAAATGCCACACATCCTCTCTACTTTTACCCGCGGCCTCAGGGAAGTGAAATTCTTCAAAAGAATGTGGAAGTTCCTATACAAATCGCGACCCCTCATCTGACAGATTTGCAGTATTCAAAGAATGAAATTCAGCACTCTCATCCTCTCACATCAACAGTAAGGGAGTCGCTAGGAATACAGAGTGGCAAAATTGATTCACAGGGCAAACAGATAAGAGATGTTGGAAATTATACTCAACAACAAAATGTTAGAATTAACCAGGGCAGTGATGTTAATCAACAACAGAGGAATATTGCACATGAACAAGGCAGAATACAAGATCAAATTCCCCCATTGATGAGGTCTACCAGGGAGAGGAAACCTCCTCCTAAGCTGGATGATTATCAATTGCTCCTGTCTGATCAATCAGAACCTAATACATTTCGAGAGGCCTGCAATGCAAAAGACAGTGAAAAGTGGATGGCTGCTATGAAAGATGAAATGGAGTCACTAATGGCAAACCATACATGGGATCTAGTCCAGCTTCCTCCGAATCGAAAGGCATTGAAGAATCAGTGGGTCTATAGACTCAAAGAGGAGGAAGGCGGCACAAAACACTACAGGGCCAAACTTGTTGTGAAAGGATATGATCAACAAAAGGGAGTAGACTTCAATGCAATATTTTCACCAGTCGTGAAGATGAATACAATTCGAGCCGTCTTGGGCTTGGCAACAGTTTATGACCTTGAGCTTGAGCAACTCGACGTCAAACCACTTTTCTCCATGGTGACATAGAAGAAGAATTGTACATGCATCAGCCAGAATGTTTTGTCAAGCAAGGGCATGAAAATCTATTTTGTAGATTAAGGAGGAGCTTGTATGGGCTAAAACAAGCCCCAAGGCAGTGGTACATCAAGTTTGATAACTTCATGATGGAGAATCAGTTTATACGTTGTGAATTTGATCCATGTTTATACTACAAGTTGTTGCCAAGTGGTGAATTTGTTTTATTGCTACTCTATGTTGATGACATGCTCATTATCAGCACCAACATGAGAGTCATTGCTGATTTAAAGCAACTCTTGGGAAACAAAATTTGCAATGAAGGACCTCGGGGCAACAAAGAAGATTCTTGGCATGACCATCATACGGGACAGAAAGAAGAAAGAAATCAGATTGTCTCAACAAAAATATATTGAAAAAGTTTTGGACATATTCAATATGAGAGGTGCTAAGCCGGTTAGCACTCCACTTGCCAATCATTTTCGCTTGTCTTCCGCATTGTGCCCCATGACACAAGAAGAACAAGATTACATGAAGAACATTCCATATTCTTCAGCTGTGGGAAGTCTTATGTATGCAATGATATGCACCCATCCTGATATTTCCCATGCAGTGGGAGTTGTGAGCCGGTTCATGAGCAATCCCGGAAAAACTCATTGGGAAGCTGTGAAGTGGATATTGAGGTATCTAAAAGGCACTTTAGATTATGCCTTATGCTTTGGTGGCAAAGTTGCACAGCTACAAGGTTACGTTGACTTTGATATGGCGGGTGACTTGGATAAAAGAAGGTCTACATCAGGTTATGCTTTTACTTTTGCCGGGGCAGCTATCAACTGGGTCTCAAGATTGCAACAAGTAGTTGCTCTTTCCACAACTAAGGCTGAGTACATTGCCCTCACCAAAGGAGCAAAAGAAATGGTTTGGTTGCAGCGTTTGTTTACTAAATTGGGTTCCAAACAACAAGTTTTCACACTCTTTTGTGATAGTAACAACGCTATTCATTTAGCCAAGAATGCGGCATTCCACAACAGAACCAAACACATTGAGCTGAGGTATTATTTCATCCGTAGCATAATTGAAGAAAGCAAGTTGCAAGTTCAAAAGATCAACACCAAGATCAATCCAGCTGATGCATTGACCAAGGTTGTACCTCGAGAGAAGTTCGAATTCTGTCGGGCTTCTCTTGGCATTATCAAGATGTGACATTGAGACTGGAGTAGGGGAGTGAGCAGCAATCAGTGGACTTCAAGTGGGAGATTGTTGGATTGTGAAGTCCAAAAGACACTCTATTCTCCCGCCAAAACATTTGTCTCTTGATCTTCCTTATCCATTGTGGATATTGCTCTATTAAAGAGAGATGTATTGCTGCTATCAAGCATTGTATTCACACTTCATACAGAGATAATAAAATTGTTCCCCTGATCCTGTAGATGTAGCTAGTTTATGGTGAACCACATTAAATCTGTTGTCTCGTGTGTGTGATCTTTGTTGTGTGTTCTATTTCACTTTGCTTTCGCTATTCCATTTAATTTAACAGGGCACTCTACAGTTGAATATAAATCCACTGTACCAAGATCTTACATTGAGAGTAGTAATAGAAATACAACATCAGCAGCCTGTTGAATTCTCTCAATGGAAGCCCATTTATCCAGATTATGCAGGTAAGTATATATAAACCCTCTCTTTCCAAATTTTCAACTATATTTACATGTCACGTTTGCATCAGCATTTACGTATGTTAATATTCTTTTGTGGGCTCATCGACAGTTGGTATCCAAGATCAGAAGAAACAAGTAATGAAGTTGCTGGACATGGAAACTGAAAAGGAGTTCTCATTGGCTGTAGTTATTTATGGATTTGGGGGCATAGGAAAGACCACGCTCGCCACTGCTGTTATTGCAGAGTTAGTCTCACATATTACAACTACTCCTAATGCAATCTGGTTGCATGAGATTTATTTTTAGACTGTTACTTTTTGTTTTAGTTTTATAAATGCATGTATTCGCAGTAGTTAAAAGTTTTTTATTTTTAGTTTTTCTTAAGACTGCTGGAAGACTCTATTTATTCAGAGTTTTGATCGTTGTTTTAGCAGCAAGCAATAAACAGTATTAGCATGTAATCGCTGTTAGCAGATTGTAATAACAGCAGATACACAGTTGAATAAACAGAATTATTTTCTCTTTTTGCAATTGCTGTTCACTCAGTTACAGAGCAGATTTATTAAGGTTTTATCTATTGTTTGTTCAGTATAGTGTTAGAGCATTAGCTTTAAAATCTTCAGTTAAAATTCAAGAAGACCGTTTCAGGGATGACATAAAATGTATGCAGCAACAAATATTGAAAGACGCCTTCCCAGCATATACTTATGGCAAGAATGTAACATTGAGAAATAAACCACTTTTGATCTTCAAGGTTGCCATTGAGAAATAAACCACTTTTGATCTTCAAGGTTGCCCAAAGATGTAAGAAGAGAGCATACATGGTTTAAATCATGAAAACATGGCACACAAAATGTACACACAAAAAGATTAACTTCCCTTAGAAAAATGAAGTGAAACTAATTTTATTGGAAAATAATCTTCGACAAAATGACCCCACAAGAATATGTTAGTAGTTTAAAAAATTTGATCTTGGACATGCAATGCCTGCAAGCTTAAAATTTTGACAAAATTTCAACAAAACAAAACCCAAAATTTAGGATTTTTAAAAATCAATGAATATTTTAAACCATATGTCAATTAAAATTTCTTACTTCCTCCATCCAAACCACTTCAAATTTATACTTTATCGAGAATGTGAATTGTTATTGACAAGTTAAAAAAAAAATTCTCAAACTAAATTTCACACTACATTTTACACTTTCAGATATTTTCTGGTAACTGGCATGCAATTTTTCTCTAAATAAATGGTGAAAATAAATAGCAGAGTAATATAATGTAGTGGAAAAAGGCTACTTGATTGGATTCTCAAAACGCCTAGAACTATTATCTCAAGCCCACATGATCTATGTTGAAGCTATTGATTTTGTAGTCAGCAGACATTATGGTTAAAGCATATTTGAGATATGAGGCAGCAAGTATTTTTGGGGTTGTGAAATCTCACAAGTTTAACATCTCTTTTGATAATAGTGAAAAACTTATATTATGCCAACAATGAACCAAATTAATTATCTGAATTCTTTTAGTGGACAAGCAATGTTTCTTTTAGTGGACAAACAAGCATGAAGGAAATTCTAGATGATGAGGCTTATTACATTATCAGATTGCACAAAAATATTTGTTTTTCCCAATCAATTCATCAAAGTTATCGTTCACCCAAAATTAAGACCAACTTGTGGCTTTCAAAAAAAATAGAAGATTAACTCACCCAACAAAACTCTTTATGCGTAGCACATTAATTTGGGAACCCAAATCAAGAATACTTAAATATAGTACATTATGATCAGCATAGTGCTTTACTTGGTAAGATAGAGATGCAGTACCAAAAACATGATAGATGCACATATGTGTTTCGAAGGCAATCAATGATCTAAATTGATCAGTAGTCTCTCCATGACCAACTCCTCCACACATAGGGTGGCCAAAGATGATAATGCTTGGAAATCCGTGTATCACAAGGACTTCACAACAAAGCAGGATGGTATTTCCCTACTTAATAGGGAAACACCAAAATTAAATATGTTGTTTAGGAATACTTTTATAAATATATTTTCTCTTAGTTAATTGTTAAACACCAAAATTAATTTTTAAACACACACACAAAGTAAATGCCTAAATTAATTTATAGTCTTATCCACTAAATACTACACCTAATGACTTTTAAATAAAAATATAAATGTATACTATTTAGTGATAGGCCTCTAAATATATGTGCCTATCGGCCATTTGATAGCACCTTTTGGTGCTTTTACTAGTCTTTATACTATTTGGGATTGGATCTAAAGAGCAACCAACAAGTTGATGCTGACGATGACCTTCCCACCAAGATGATCGTTCATATTGCTTTTTTGCTTTCTTACATTCATTAACATTATGCCCTATCTGGAAACAATTCCAACAACGAAAAGAAATTTTTCAAAGATAGATGCTTCCAAATTTCCTTCCTTTCAAACAAATTCCTTTAGGCAAACCATTACTCATATCCATTTGTACAAGAATCCTTGCACAAGTTGTAAGAGTATGCTTGTGGGCATCTCGAGATAAAAGATCCATAAACGGAGAGGAAGATTCAGACGCCTTACCCACAATGGAGAAACCCTAAATATTTTTAATAAACGGGTTGAAGCTTGAGAACCATGGTTTCAGAAACAAAGTTACAGAGTCCCAAAACCAAGGCGCTTTCTCTAACACCTTATTCCTATCATCTAAAGAATAAAAAAATCACACAAATCCCTTTGCATATGGGTAAATTACTATAGACATGGATTAAGCAAAACAATAAATGGATGACCAAATGGAATATCTAATTGAATGCATGTGTCACCAATAGAAAAGAGATAAAAGGTTTTTGTTATGGATAAATTCCACTATATGGGGTATAGGGAGAAAGAAGAAATATTATCTTGATGAATTCAACCTTAGTGTGGGGGCTAGTATTATGTGGAGAAGGCTAGTATTATGTGGAGAGCAAAGATTTTTATTGCTCAATTAAAAACTAACTCTCATCAACTCCTTTGCTAAACAGGGTGGTGGAAAAGACCTAAAGTATGGGAAGAAAGAGTGTATTTTTTTGCCCTAAGAGATCACTGAATCAGAAAAACACTTTATTGTGAAGTGTGATACCAATATCTTGGCAACTGTTTCTTGGTACAATTTATTCAGCAAAAGGACTGTTAAGAAGTTGGGAGAGCTCATCATCACCTTGAATAAGAAAAGGATTGAAATACTAAAGACAAAAATGATGAGACTATTTGTCCCATAGACTATTATTAACCTTGTAGGTGTTGAAAGCTATTCATTCATTCATTCATAAAAGCTACACAAAATGAACATAAGTTTGTTCAATCCAAATATTAAATGCTGGAAGAGAACACAACAAACTTAAATCCTCATATGAGCCTCATTTCACTGTAATGCTCCAACTCCACTTGCATCCTCTTCCCGAGCCCCGTGATCAGTCATTTTCACGATCTTGACACTGCCGTATGGTGTCCTTTTCGAAACCCTATTTGCCACCTCTTATTTTTAAGCCCACGATATCTACATATGAGACACCCTTCGCTCCCTTGTTGCCAACATTCTCATTAGGGAACAACTGTTTTTAACTTTTCTCCGGACCTCCATTCATCTTGCTTGGCATTTTCTGGTCTACTTTAATATCCTCCAGGTTAATCTTCTAACGAGCCTGCAGATCCTCATCAACAACATCTATCGACCCCATAGCCCCAATAGCTTGTTCAGCAGACATCGCATCATTAGGCTGGGCTACTACAGTGTCCTCCAACTAAGTAGACGACCACCCATCAATCTGAAAACTATTTTAAGGGTTCACCATTGGAATCTCAGGATTATCCTCCAACCCTCCAACCCTCCTAGTGGCAATTTTTTCCCTAGGATGTATTCAAGGGACTACTTAAGCAACAATCTTGTCCCAATCCTCATGATTATTCAAAGAGGATAGTTCATCATTCTCCAAATCAACAAGTATATTCCAATGATAACAAATGATAACTTTTGTAATCATGTGGATGAATTAAAATATTAAGTGCAACAATGTTATCATAAAAAATATATCTATATCTATGCCAAAAATGCTAAAATGAAAGTCCTCATAGTTAGAACTATTTACAATGGATTATGAAACACTAAATAATTTGAATACTTCACTTAGATAAAATATTACAAATATTAGATTTAACATCATTGAAGCAATTGGGATTAGTGCTTACACCAGTATGGATATATTCAAATTCACCTAAGTCACTCATGTAACTCGAATCACCACTATGAATGCTAGCTTCAAATTTGAATCGTTAGATTGAAAGAAAGCAGAGGTCTGGAATATGTTTCCTACACTAATCTATGAGATGAAGTATTTGCAAAATTTTTACGATCATACAATGACAAGAAAATAACACAAAAGCAATATACCATAACCTAGTGATTTATAAGGGGAAAACCCTTTTGAAAGAAAAACCCCACATTATAAAGCAGCTCAATGTATTTCTCAGTGATCAATGATTATAATACATTTCTAGAGTCTAAGCCTTTACAAGAGTGTCACTAATGAGAGATTTGAAACAATCCTAATAGCATAACAATACTTGCAAAAATCACTACCAAACCTCCATCTCAAGCACCCAATAAATATGAGAAGTAATACATGAAACTATCAAATGGTAAAGAGGAAACCATGAACTAAAACCACCCAAAATGTGGTGCCCTTGCTACTGAACTGCACCGAACAACTGAGAGGGGGGGATGAATCAGTTGTCTTAAAACTTTTAACCAATTATGATCATCAACTTTATCACTTACTTATATTTAGATATAACCATGAAAGCATAAAATGAGAAGCTCAACATAAAAGCATAATCAACACAGGTGACACCAGATTTTTACGTGGAAAACCCTAAAAGGGAAAAACCATAGTGGGTGTTAGCCCATAGAAATATATAAGTTATATCAATACCGAAAAATAGAGGCTCACTGCCCAAATTGTTCACTGCAAAGAAAGGCTCATTGCCTATGGGTAGCTCACTGCCAAAAGGTTGAACTGAGATAACCGCATCTACTCCATGCCAAGGTTCAGTTCCATTGAAGCACAAACACCTCTGCTCTACTCTGCTACCTTACTTCACTTTATCCTCGCATTTTCGTACTTGGATACATTTTCATGACTCAATTACAAGTATTTATACATTTCATCAACCTTGGAATGATCATCAAGGTCGGCATTACAATCATCAACCGTTGGAACAATCTCCAAGGTCGGCAAACATACATTACATCATAATAGGTCTAGACCTAAACAAATTTACAAAGAAAAGAAATGAATGTGGATCACGCCGCGCCTTAGCAAGGACTCAAACACAATCTTCCATGCTACAACACGCTATCACAATCTTCGATGCATCTCCGCAGATGATGAATTCAACCAAGTCGGCCAAGATTGATGTTAACACAAGTATTCTCAAGAACACGCTTCATGCATGATCTGAATTACACCTTGCAGACCAATCCAAATGTAGGAGAATGATCAGGAGACATCCACAAGCACATTCTAATCACTAGGAACAACCGCACGATCTCTAATCATTCTAACAATAAGATTCTTCAAACTGGAGTACAGGAACAACACTATCAGCCACTGTCATGAGTAAAAGATAGCTTGTAGACCACCAAATCATGAACCATTGCATTTGAAGGCACTTAACATCATCACTGACTTAATTCCATAATCGTAGACCAAAATACTTCAATGCGGAGGAATGTAGAGTAAAACACTTTCTCCCTATCACCACCAAACATACAGAAAAAATTGTTTTCACTCTGGTGAACATAACTCACTCAATTCTTCATACCGGAGGCTCAAACTTGAAATATAACATCTTCAGACAGGCTTTTAAATAACCTCCAATCCGCAGGCAAAGATATTTATTCTACAGGAAATGCGAAGCATTCTTCTGGATTGTTCTTCTGCATGTAATGCACTATTTCTACTACAACACATTGTTATCACCGGAGGGGCTAATTTTCTCAATATTCTCAACAAAGTAAGAGCACAGTTGACACCAATGACAACACAGATATGTTAACATCAATGACAACACCGATTAGGCACATACTTGCAACAATCTCCCCCTTTGTCATTGATGGCAACATATGATGTGAAAAACTGAAAAGACCACCAAGATAAGATTCTCCCCTTTTCTCTTTACACATCTGCATTCTTTCTCCCCCTAAGTTTTTCACATGATTTCTCTCCCCCTTTGACATCAATGGCAAATGGCACATACTTGCATGTTGCTGCTCTAATCCACTTACTTTATCAGAAACATTTAGCTACTCCCCCTGAGAGGTAGCCTTCAGAACATCAATCCAGATCAAAGAATAAAACTTTGAGCTCCACTGGATTGATGCATTCCTATGCATCTTAGTTCAGGATAGGAGGGATAATGACCCCTAACTTCTCTCTGAGATACTCAAAGGTATCTTTAGGCAAAGGCTTAGTGAAAATGTCTGCAATCTGATCCTTTGTGGACACATATTCCAACTTTACTTCATTCTCAATCACCTTCTCTCTAAAAAAGTGATACCTTATTGATATGTGCTTTGTTCTTGAGTGCATCACTAGATTCTTTGAAATGTTTATGGCACTTGTATTGTCACAAAAGATTGCAATTGGATCTTCATACACAACTCTTATATCCTTTAAAGTCTGCTTCATCCATAATACTTGAGTGCAACAACATGTTGCTACAATATACTCTACTTCTGCAGTTGACAAAGATATTGAATCTTGTTTCTTGCTCAGCCATGAGACCAATCTATTACCCAAGAAGAAGGCACCTCCACTTGTACTCTTTCTGTCATCAACATCTCTGACCCAATCTGCATCTGTATAAGCACTTAGAGTGAAATCATTGTCCTTTGGATATTGTAATCCATAATCTAGAGTACCTTTCAAATACCTCAAGATTCTCTTAATTGCCATCACATGTGATTCTCTTGGATCAGCTTGAAACCTTGCAACAAGACAAACTGCATGCATAATATCAGGTCTAGTTTGAGTTAGATAAAGCAATCCTCCAATCATGGATGTATATTTTTTCTGATCAGCCTTAGGTGATTCATCAGTTTTGCTCAACTTGCAACCAGTCACCATGGGAGTACATACCGGTTTAAAGTCTTCCATCCCAAACTTCTTCAACAACTCTTTCACATACTTAGACTGAGATATCAAGATTTATTTATCTATTTGGTTTATTTGTAGACCTAGAAAGAAATTCATCTCACCAAACATGGACATCTCAAATTCTTTTTTCATTTCACCGGCAAACTTCATACACATACTTTCATTGCCTCCAAAGATACTATCATCAACAAAAACTTCAACAATCAAAATTTGATCACCATTAATTTTGAAATAAAGATTACTATCAGCAGTACCTTTATTGAACCCTAACTGTAATAAGTACTTATCCAATCTTGCATACCAGGCTCTAGGAGCTTGCTTGAGTCCATACAAAGCTTTCTTCAGTTTGCACACAAAATCACTTTGGTCTGATAACTTAAATCCTTTCGATTGCTCAATGTAAACTTCCTCTTCCAACTCACCATTCAGAAATGCAGAGTTCACATCCATCTGATGCACTTTGAAATCTTTGTGGGCTACAAATGCCAAAAATATTCTGATTGCCCAATCCATGCTACAGGAGCAAAAGTTTCTTCAAAATCTATTCCTTCAATCTGAGAGTATCCTTTGCATACCAGCCTTGCCTTATTCCTTACAACTTCTCTATTATCATTCATCTTATTCCTGAAAACCCATTTGGTTCCAATAACATTTTTTTCAGTAGGTCTGGGAACTAATTCCCAAGTATCATTCTTTTCTATTTGCATCAACTCTTCCTCCATGTCTTTTACCCAACTTTCATCATTGCATGCTTCATTCACAGTCTTTGGGTCTACCTTTGAAAGCAAACATTAATTGACTTGTTCCTCTATAGCTCTTCTCCTTGTTAGCACACCTTTGTTTTTGTCACCTATAATATGATCTTCAGAATGATTGATCTTTACATACATGGGAGTCTTGACAACACTTTCCAGAGACTCTTCTTCATTTTGACTATCTTCTTGCTCATCTTTTTCTTCATTCAATATAGTCATAGTTTCATCTGGTTCATAGTAATTCAAGTCTGATATCTTTTCATTGCCTTCATCTACCTTTACATTTGCACTCTCAACAATCTTTTTGATCCTTTTGTTGTAGCACCGGTAGGCCTTACTCTTGGTAGAGTATCCAAGGAAGTTTCCTTCATCACACCTTGCATCAAACTTTCCTAGATCTTCATCTCTCTTGATATAGCATTTGCTTCCAAAGACTTTGAAATATTTACTGTAGGAATTCTTTCATACCACAATTCATAGGGAGTTTTAGTACCATTACCTTTCACTTGAACTCTGTTTTGAACGTAGACAACAGTGTGTATAGCTTCTTTCCAAAAGACTTCCAGCAGACCTTCTTCCTTCATCATTGTACTAGCAGCCTCCTGAACTGTCATGTTCTTCTTTTCCACAACTCCATTCTGCTGGGGGGTTCTAAGTGCAGACAATTGCCTCTTAATCCCTTGATCTTCACAAAAAATGTTGAACTCATTTGAAGTGAAATCACCTCCTCTATCAGATCTTAAGCATTTGATTTTCAATTCTATTTCATTCTCAACCATTGCCTTGAAAGATTTGAACTTCTCTAGGGCTTCTGATTTGTCTCTTAGAAAAGTAACCCAAGTCATTCTAAAATAATTATCAATAAGCAACATGAAGTACCTGTCACCTTGTAGACTTCTCACCCTTGTAGGACCACAGAGATCTGTATGCACTAGATCTAGTAAACCGGCAAAGAATTGCTCTTTGTTTTTGAAGCTTGTTCTTGTCTGCTTCCCTAACTGACATTCCTTGAAGATTGTGTTGGATGGTTTCACAAGTTTTGGTAAATCTCTCACAATATGACCTAAAATTATCTTTACCAGATTATCAAAGTCTATATGACACATCCTTCTATGCCACAACCAACTTTCATCTGCCTAAGCCAATAAATAATAATCATTAGTTCCACTCGATTGATAGATGTTACCTTTTGTCTTCTTACCGGTAGCAATCACAATTCCGGAGCTTTCCATGATCTTGCACCCATTATCTTTGAATCTTAGATCATAACCTTTGTCACACATCTAACCAACACTCAAAAGATTATGCTTCAAACCCTTCACATATAGGACATTGTCAGTATTATGCTTTCCATCAAATGAAATAGATCATTTTCCACAAATCTTACCAGCTGCATTATCTCCAAACCTGACCAGTCCTCCATCATACTTTTCCAAACTTACAAACTTACTTTTGTCACCAATCATGTGATATGAGTATCCACTATCAATAATCGATTCATCCTTATCCTTCTCAACCTGAAAAGCCAAAGCATTTTCTTCCATTGGTTTTTCTTCCTTCAAACAGCTAGCAGAATTAGTAGACATAGGATATTATTTAATAGCAATAAATAGGCATTCATTTGCACTGGTACTAGCATCACCAGATTCATCATCAGTCACTCCATCATCAAAATATCTAACATGGTAACATTTTGGAATTCTAGGCCTGCTCTCAAACTTTTTCTTATTTCTTTCAATTCTTTCAAGACATTTGGAAGCATAATGTCCTACTTTACCACAAGAGAAACACTTGAAAGGTAATTTACCTTTGAACTTACTGGAACCTATTTGCAGCCTGTCAATAAAGTTAGCTTCAATTTCATCAAAGTCATCATCCACTTTATATTTCTCAGCTTTGGAAATCTTTTATGAAGTACTGGCTTTAAAAGTTGATTCAACTTTTGGCAGGGCATCACCAAATTCTCTCATCTCAAAGGCTGTAAGCTTTCCAAGTAACTAATCTCTGTCAATAGTTTTCACAGTAAATTCTTCAATAGCAGCTACCTTGTGACTATAGGATTTTGGTAGTGATCTTATAATTTTCATCACAACTTCCTTATCACTGAGAGTTCCTCCCATACCTTTTATTCCAGTGAGAAGTTCATCAACTATTTGCATAAAGGTTGTTATATTTTCATCTTCATTCATCTTCAAACCCTCATATTTCACTTTCAGGCTTTGTAGCTTAGCTTCTCTTACAGAATCATCTCCTTCATACAGATTTTCAGCTTCTCCCATACCTCATTTGCAGATTCAAGGTCCACAACTTTTGTCAACACTGAGTCACTTAAGGAACTTAACAGAGCATCCTTTGCTTTAACATCCAATTCATATTCTTTGATATCATCCTTAGTTGTCAACCCACCTTCAGGCATGACAAATTGTGACTGTGTAACAAGCCATACTTTATAACCAAGACAGAGAAGATGGCTTTTCATTCACACCTTCCAAAGAGCATAATTTGTCCCATCAAAATGCGGAGCTTCCTTCTTATAAGACATCCTGGATCTTCCTTAAGCTGTTAGGCTTTCTTCTGAGGAATTTGACCCTGATACCAATTGTTGGACTACACCAGACAACTGAGAGGGGGGGTGAATTAGTTGTCTTAAAATTTTTAACCAATTATGATCATCAACTTATCACTTACTTATATTTAGATATAACCATGAAAGCATAAAATGAGAAGCTTAACACAAAAGCATAATCAACATAGGTGACACCATATTTTTACGTGGAAAACCCTAAAAGGGAAAAACCATGGTAGGTGTTAGCCCACATAAATATATAGGTTATATCAATACTGAAAAATAGAGGCTCACTGCCCAAATTGCTCACTGTAAAGAAAGGCTCACTGCCTATGGGTGGCTCATTGCCAAAGGGAGGCTCACTGCCAAAGGTTGAACTAAGATAACAACATCTACTCCATGCCAAGGTTCAATTCCATAGAAGCACAAACACCTCTGCTATGCTCTACTACCTTACTTCACTTTATCTTTGCATATTCACACTTGGATACATTTTCACGGCTCAATTGCAAGTATTTATACACTTCATCAACCTTGGAATGATCATCAAGGTCGGCACTACAATCATCAATTGTTGGAACAATCTCCAAGGTCGACATACGTTACATCATAATAGGTCTGGACCTAAACAAATTTACAAAGAAAAGAAATGAATGTGGATCACGTCGTGCCTTAGTAGGGACTCAAACACAATCTTCCACGTTATCACAATCTTCGATGCATCTCTACAGATGATGAATTCAACTAGGTCAGCCAAGACTGATGTTAACACAAGTATTCTCAAGAACACGCTTCATGCATGATCTAAATTACACCTTACAAACCAATCTGAATGTAGAAGCATGATCAGGAGACATCCACAAGCACATTGTAATCACTAGGAACAACCGCACGATCTCTAATCATTCTAACAATAAGATTCTTCAAACCAGAGTACAGGAACAACACTGTCAGCCACTGTCATTAGTAAAAGATAGCTTGCCTACCACCAAATCACAAACCATTGCATTTGAAGGCACTTAATATCATCACTGACTTAATTCCAGAACTGCAGACCAAAATATTTCAATGCGGAGGAATGCGGAGCAAAACACTTTCTCCCTGTCGCCACCAAACATACAGAAAAAGCTAGTTTCACTTTGGTGAACATAACTCACTCAATTCTTCATACTGGAGGCTCAAACTCAGAATATAATATCTTCAGACAGGCTTCTAAATAACTTCCAATCCGTAGGCAAAGATATTTATTCTACAGCAAATGCGGAGCATTTTTTTGGACTATTCTTCTGCATGTAATGCACTGTTTCTACTGCAACACATTATTATCACCGGAGGGGCTAATTTTCTCAATATCCTCAACAAAGTAAGAGCATAGTTGACACTAATGACAACACCGATTAGGCACATACTTGCAACACCCAAATCCCTAGTTAAAGTTCAATGTTGAAACCATCAAATGGTAAAGAGGAAACCATAAGCTAAAATGACCCAAAACGTGGTGCCCAAATCCCTAGTCAAAGTTTAATCTCCAATTCCCAAGATGAATCTATGGGCTGAAAACAATGTATTCCTTACATAAATCATAAGCTTATCATAATCCACTCACTAACTTGGGTGCTCCATTTTGGCTCCATTGTCTCCATACAAATATGCCTTATGATATGTCATAATATGTGTCATAACTTGGTCAACAAGTGTAACTCCCTCTTACAACTCTCTTATACATGAAAAATGCTTTGGCATTTCTAATGTGGGGGGCCTAACTTATAGAGGTCATAACTTTCATCCACGAAGTCGATTGAGCCTATTTTTTAGAGAATTGAAGGTCTTCGAGAGTTCCATGTCCCCATAACTAGCTCTTTGGTTAAGGCCCATTTCAATATTTTTTTAGGGCCAAAATCAACCTATATAGCCCAAAAATTGCATTTTTGTGTTCTATAGCCCAAAAATTACATTTTAAGGTTGAGACTTTTTTTAAAGATTTTAATTTGTCACTCAAAGTTGTATCTCTTTTATAGATGATTGTTCATCACTCATAAAGGTTGAGATTCCAATGTTATTATCAACAATGATACCCATATTTATGCCAAAATGAAAGTCCTCATACTCAAAATTGTCTATGATGGATTATGAAACACTTAATGATTTGAATACTTCACTCAAATAGAATTTTACAAACATTAGATGTAGCATCGTTGGAGAAATTAGAATTAGTGGTTACATTAGAATGGATATATTCATATTCACCTAAATCACCCATCTAACCCAACTCACCATTATAAATGTTAGCTTCAAATTTGAATGGTTGGATTCTAATTGAATAACCTAGTTCCTCATATTGCCTCTCCACCATATCATATTCACTACAACCTCTTTCACACACATCAAGATTGTGATCAAATCCATTAATAGATATTTCTAACTCACTCCCAATTGTTGATTCCTTTTGTTATGTCAGAAAATGTCCCCTTGGGGGCTTTTCCCTCTTAAGGTTTAGCTCTCAGGTCCTTATAATGCATCTAGAGCATCTTGCATGATAATTGTGAATCTCAATGAGAAAACCCTGAAGTCTTATGGAAAATAGGACCTAGGGGTGCTATTTTGATGATCCTTGAACAAAAATGGGAGGGTGGACTTGGGCGCTAGCACCCTAGTCCTGCCCTATTTTGGGTCAGCCCTAAATTTAAATGTTGGTTTTATGACTATTACTTAGGTCCTATGCCGACATCTCAAGTTTGAATTATGAAATTCTTAGCGAGAATGTTTGTAATTGCATATATAAACATGTTTAGGTTTTCATTTGTAAACTAGAAGAAGATGATTGTGAACTTTATGCATACTTGTGATTTTAGAGCATCCATGATATTCATTGTTGCATAGTAGAGCATTGTTATTGTGTTTGTGATTGCAGATTTAGCTTCATCTTCTCATGTGATTGAAGAGCCTTCATTTATGTGAGATATACACTTCAAGGTGACATTTATTTGTGTTTGAATCATTTATCATTTGTATTTTGCCTCTATCCCGCAGGGATACGCACTCTCTATCTAACAAAGGTGTTCGGAAGACTTAAATGTCTCTCCGGGGTTTGACCAAGGCAAGCCTCTAAACACCACAACCCCCAACCACACTTCTTTGTGATTGCAGGTTACAGGTATCAAGTTTCACGGAGTGGAGTTGCAGAAGGAGGTTGCAGACGGCAAGGATTCAAGATCCAAAAGAAAGAAGACAGAGTTGAACATTTCAGGTCACGGGCGCTAGTGGCAATGTCCTCTAGAGTTGCAAACATAGAAATAGTCTGGATAGGGATAATCAACATTTGATGAGCTTTCAACACCCTGAAGAACATCCGACATTGGATTAGGGCGCTAGTGGAGGTGTCCTCCGCATCTTCTAGGGCATAAACAAAAGATACAATGAATATCAGTGTCGTTAGTGGAGGTGTCCCTGACTGTTTCACATTATGAACTTTGAAAAATGGTTAGTTATTAATCTTTGTCCTTCATCTTAATCTAAAAGGATTTGTCGTAATTCATCAATTTGCTTACTATTTTGCATACTTAGGGTTTTAAGAGCATTTGAACATTAAATTAAGATATTGCTTGATAACATTTGAGTTTCCACATCATTCCAAGTGGCAGCCCAACCTATTAGGTGAATGCTCTCACTTAGTAGAGATTCGATTGATATATATATGCCCTTGAATGTTTGTTGTGAAAGGAGGATCTAACCCTTTTATCAAACCCCCTCCTTTTTCATACAAAACACCTTTTCATCCCCTAAAACAACCTCTATGACAACACATCTCGTATGAGGTAATTGACACACTTTACACCAAAATGATGAATTAACCTGGATTGTAATTTCCAACACAAAGAATCTCTTCATTTTCTTCCACATATTGTGCATATAAGGAAAATAGTTCAACACTACAAGAATCTGTGAGCAAAAAATCTTTTGTGCTTGAAACCTTGAAATTTTTCTCAATGCAAACAACCCAATTGTAAGCTTTCTTGAGATGGGATTTTTATTTCTTAAAAGAAAACCCAAATCTGAATTGCATTCCCTGTAATATAGAACTAAAACACATGAGCTCATTGGGCCTTAAATGCTCTGGGACACACCTTAAAGTTTTTTCAAATTGGGTATTAAATTCACAAACAAACTCATCACAATTTCTCTAAATGTTAGTGAGTTTGTTGATAAAACATTTGAGATCAATTTTTTCACCAAAATGATCAATGAAAATTGTCTTAAACTCATCCTAGGCCAAAATAGAAAGATCTTATAAGCTCATATACCAAGATTGTGAATCATCTTCCAATGCTTAAACAAATAATTTTACTATTACATCTTTATTTTCCACCTCATAATCATATGTTAATTTAATAAGACCTAAAGATGCCTACTACCTGATAGTAAATCATTCTCATAAAACCTAGGCAATTGATTTTTTATTTTATTAGATAGAGGGATTTAAGAAAATTAAGAATACCAACAAAATTAATAGTTTGTATCTTCTAACACTTAGAGACACTCTTCTTAGATAACATTGGTTAGCATAATTGATCTGGCAAGAAAAAATATAACTATATATAAGAATATTCTAGGGATTACACAAGAAACATTTTATAATGTTGCTTACTACAAGATTGCAAATTATCATATACAAAATGGTATTATACGTTGTTTCCATTTAAAAAAATATGTCCACATTAATAAGGAACATGAAAATCAAAGGCTAATTTAGGATACTCTTTAAGAGGAGGACATGATTTATAATAATGATTATTCTCACATGAAAATTTCATCTAGAAGAGATGGTAAATTAAAATTCTTAAAACCTTTCTTCTCATGTAGCTTCTTCCCCACATAATTAAAATATTCATTTATAGGCATAGAAATAATTTCCCTAATTTCTCTTCACAATACATGGAAAAGGACATTCCATTCGATTTTCCTTCTTGGCGTTCTAAAGTAAAGACATAATCATATTTATCCATAATATGGTAAAGTGAGAAAAACAATATGCACTTGGAGCTATTATTCAAAATGTACATGAAATATTTTTCCTCCAAAACTTATTCTCCACTTCAAATGCGAGTTTCCTCAAATAACAACAAATCTATGGAAATGTAATTGTGGGCATTCTCTTAGCACATGTATTATTTTAAAATAGACAATCCTCAAGCATTTTGAAAATGGTTCTCATTTCATATTGCATGCACGCGCACACACACGTACATATATATTTTGTGAATTTTTTTATAGTAGTACAGGCTATTCAAAATAATGATAAATCAGGCTAATCTTTAAGGGTAAAAGATCATGATGAATTAGGATGATCTTTAAAGGTAAAAGTAAATTGAGTTCATAATGCCAATAGAGCCATAACAAACACAACTTGGGGAGTTTATAATCGTGACAAAGCATACACTATTTTCAACAATATTTGCAAGTAGTCAAGCCTAATAATAAGATTTGCAATAGTCTCCACTAAGATTTATGCAACAACAAAGAGCATACAAAGTGAAAACAAAGAACAAACCTAAACCTAATTCAATGAACACTTGCTACTCTATTAGTGTAAAGTTGACAGGTTGCTAACATTACACACCAAGTTGAACAATAAACAAAAAGCTACATAAAAGTCTACAACCAAATATCTAAGATCTCAGTTCCCCATCAACAATGCCCTTCAGTTGGTGTTGGCCATAGATTTCCCTAGCAACAATGCCATTGTGTTGGTGCAAAGTTGTCATTATGCCCATACTTTACATAGAACAAGGTGACACAAACATAGTAGAACAACATAACTTAATCTTATAGGGCAATCAAATAGTAAATAAATTATTTAAACCTTGGAAACAGATTTTTCTTGGCAACAACACCATTCAATTGGTGCAAATTGACAAGACAACAATACACTAGATACCTAAACATGGAATAATGCTAACAAATGACTCAAGAATAAAACATGGTTAAATTATATAATAGTGAGTAAACAAACCACAACAACTTTCCCTATTAGGAAAGATGTCTCAACCTTGCACCTAATGTTAAGATTACAAATAGTGTGATTTTTGGTTTAAAAATATAGAAAAACTCATTTCTGGGCTATAAAGTTAGTTTTCGGCCAAAATAAAAATTTTAAGTTGTTTGGCATCGTTCCCAGGTGCTTGTCACGTGGACCTCTTTGAGATCTACAATTAAAAAAAAAGGAGCCCAATTGACCTCTCATATCAAAATCTATGGCCTCGGGAAGTTGGGCCTCCTACATTGGAAATGTAAAAACATTAACACATAAAAAAGTTGTAAAGGGGAGTTACACTAGTTCACCAACACATCGTAAAACATCTTTGGATGGGGATAATGGAGCCAAAATAGAATGCCCAATTTGGTGAGAGAATTATAATGAGGTTATGACATGTGGAAGGAATATGCTATTTTTAGCCTGTAGACTCATCTTAGTATGTGGGTGTTGGATTTCCAACTAAGGATTTGCGCACTACTATTTTGGGTGGTTTTAGCTCATGATTTTTTAATTACCATTTGATGGTTTCATGTATTGTATCTCCTATTTATTGGGTGCTTGAAATGGAGGTTATTTACTGAGTTTTTCTAAGGTATTGTTATGTTGTTGCAATTCCTTCAGAGCTCTAGTTGGTGATATTCCTGTGAAGGATTGCTCTACAAGTGTATTGTAACTGTGTTTTTTATTGAATAATACATTGATCTACTTTGGAGTGAGGGGTTTTTTCTCTCGAAAGGGTTTTCCCCAGGTACACTTGTGTTATGGTATATTGTTTATTTTATGTTTACGTGTTTCTACTTTCTATAATTGTTAAAAGATTGAAATTTTCACAAAACTCTCTTTAGAAGTTTAGTGTAGGAATCGTTTCTACATGTACCTTTATTCCTTTCATTTGGTATTAGAGCCTAATCACCTCAGATTCTAGGTATTGGGTACAGGGTTTTTGGTACTAATCTTCATTTGAGTGGGAGCTTGTGCATAGAGGGTGTTGATCAAGCATTGCAAGAAGAGATGGCAAGCACATAAATGATAGAGACGGAGAAGTTCTCAGGCACAAACTTTGAGTTGTGGAAACTAAAAATGGAGGATATGCTCGTGGATAGAGATCTATGGGCTATAATATCTAGTACCAAACCATCAAGTATGAAATAAGAAGACAGGGACTTAATGGATAGAAAGGCAAAGGGTCTTGTGAGACTCTGTTGGGCAGATTTAGTTTTGTTAAATGTTCATGAGGAGACTTCTGCAACAAATCTTTGGAAAAAGCTTGGAGAAATTTATTAGGCTAAATCTTTGGTAAATACATTATTCTTGAGAAAGAAGTTGTACTCTCTTAGAATGGAAGATGGTGGATCCATAGCTGATCTTTTGAATGCCTTAAATATGCTAGTTACCTAGCTGAGCTTTGTGGGAGTGAAGATGGATGAGGATGGTAATTGTATGAATTTATTGTTTTATTTGCCAGATTCATGGGACCACCTGGTTATGACCATTGGGAACACTACCACCAAGTTTAAGATGGATGAAGTGATTGCATCTTTGTTTTTTGAAGAAATGAGAAGGAAGACTTCTGAGTCGACCAAGGAGGCCCTAGCAGTTCATGGAAGATCTAAAGAAAAAGGTAAGAAGGACACGAGGCAAGATGAGTCTAGATCCAAATCCTGTGGGAGATCCAAATCTTCTAGTAAGTTCAAGGCGAAATATTAGAATTGCGGCAAAGATGGACACCTTAGAAGAGATTGTAAGGAGGAGAAGAAGAATAAGAAAAAGGTTGACTCTAATGATGAGTATGAGAGATCCTCCCAAGATGAGGGTGATTCTTTCATCGCGGTGTTAGCTACTCATGCATCAGAAGGTGTGTGCTTGATAGACTCTGATGCCTCTTTACACATGACCTCACATCAGGGTTGGTTTACAAATTATGAAGATGTGATGGTGGGAAGGTGTACCTTGGAGATGACTAGATCATTTGAAGATTGTTGGCCATGGAAGAGTCCTTATTTGATTCCTTGATGGACAAGTAAAGGGGATCAATGGTGTATTGCATATCCCTAGTTTGGCACAAAACCTGCTTTTTGTAAGTAAACTTAATGATGCGGGTGAGCAGGTTGTTTTCTTGAGTAGAAGGTGTAAGATTGTTAGAGGAGCTATGGTGCTAAGGGTGTCTAGATTGGCACTCTATTTCATTTGGATGCATGCATGATTCAATGTAATAGTTCTTCTATTCTTGTAGTGAAGAGATCTGTAGAATCTTCACCTTCACCATTGGAACTGGAAACAAAGAGGTGTGTTGCATCTACTTCTAATGGTCATGCTTTCTGGGTACCTAAGGGTGCTCATTCTTTGGAGATAAAACTTACAGTAGAGAAAACAATATTAAGGCACTAGAGGATGGGTCATATAGGCGAGAATGGTCTACAAACCTTGAAAAATAAAAATCTTGTTAAGGGGTTGAATGATTGTAACCTTGAGTTTAATTTTTGCGAACATTACATATATGGAAAACAAAATCGTGTTCAATTTTACTCTAGTTCTCATAAATATTTTGGGGTGTTGGACTTGATACATTCTGATGTTTTTGGTCCTATAAGTGTTCCTTCAATTTCAAAATCTATTTATTATGTATCTTTTAGTGATGACTACAGTAGAAGGACATGGTTATATTTCTTTAGAAGTAAATCTAAAGTCTTTAGTTAGTTTAAAGAGATAAAGGCTCTTGTGGAAAATTAGATTGGTAAAAAGATCAAGTGTTTGAGGACTGATAATGGTGGTGAGTTTTGTTTGACAGATTTTGATAGATTTTGTAAAGATCATGGAATAGAAAGGCATAATATAACTCCATAGACCCCTTAGTAGAATGGAGTTGTAAAAAGAATGAACAAAATGTTGATGGAGAGGGCTAGGAGTATCCTGAGTGGGGTTGGCCTAGAACAAAAGTTTTGGGTAAAAGCAATTGCCATAGCTTGTTACCTGGTTAACAAGTCTTCTAAATCAACTCTTGTTGATAAGACACCTATGGAGGTGTGGTCGGTAAAAAAACCCTCATTGAGACATCTTTGGGCCTTTGCTTGCGAGGCATATGCACATGTGCCTAAGGTGAAGTGGTCAAAGCTAGAGAACAGGTTGTAAAATGTATCTTCATTGGCTATGGTGTTGGTGTGAAAGGATACAAGCTTTGGGATCTTGTGGTTGAGAAAGTTTTGTATAGAGCAGTGTTATCTTTAGAGATGTTAAGCCTTCTTCCACAGTATTGCAGTCTAAGAAGGATGGAAAGAAATATGTGATTCAACTAACCCCAAAGACTGAGAAGATTGAACAAGAAGCCCATGATGGATCCAAAGAGGAGGAGAGCTCAAATAGTTTAGAAAGTTCCAAAGAAGAGATAGAACCTCCAGCTCAGTCATTGAAGAGGTCCACTCAGAAAAGACAACAATCAGAAAGGTATACTGCTTTTGATTGGAGATGTATTTTTCTTTAATTACTAACACTAATGAGCCTAGGACTGTAAAGGAGGCTATGGGTATGAATGATGCAAATTCTTGGAAAGTGTCCATGGAAGAACAAATGGTTGCGTTAAAGAAAAATGATACATGGGATATAGTACCTTTGCCTAATGGACGTAAATATGTTGGGTGCAAATGGGTGTTCAAGAAGAAAATTGGTTTAGATGGTAGTGTTGAGAAGTACAAAGTGAGAGAGGTTGCAAAAGGTTATTCCCAGGTTGAGGGAATTGATTATGGTGAGATTTTCTCTCTAGTTGCTAAGCTGACATCCATTCGATTTCTATTATCACTTGTTACAACATATGATCTTGAGGTTGAGAAGATGGATGTGAAGACAACTTTCCTTCATAGTGATTTGGAGGAAGAGATTTATATGGCACAACTAGAGCACTACAATGAGAAAGGTAAAGAACATTTGGTTTGTAAGTTGAAGAAATCTTTGTATGGTCTTAAGCAATCTCTTAGGATGTGGTACTAAAAGTTTGACTCTTTTAATTTCAAGTTTGGGATTTCTAAGATCCAAATCAATTCATTGCATCTACTATAAGATGGACAGTGATTGTATTATTATTATTACATTATATGTTGATGATATGCTATTTTTTGATAATGGGAAGGGTTTGATTTGTGAATTAAAGTCTTAGCTTTCAGCACAGTTTGAGATGAAAGACTTAGGGGCAATAAGGTACATCTTGGGTCCCTGGAGATCAAAAGAGACAGCAAAAAGAAAATTTTGGTTGGGCCATAGTAAGTATGTGAACTCAGTGTTGGAGAGGGTGAACATGTCAACTTGTAGGCCATTGTGTGTTCCTATTACAATGAGAACCAAGTTATCAGTTGAGGATTATCCAAAGTCTCCTAGTGAGATGGAGGATGTGAGTAGAGTACCTTATGCTAGTGCTATTGGAAGTTTGATGTATTCCATGGTTTATACAAGACTAGACATTGTCCAAGTAGTGGGAGTCCATAGTCATTTTATGGCTAATCATGGACAAGTACATTGGGATGCAGTGAAGAGGGTCTTTAGATATTTGCGGGGCACTTCTAAATATTCCATTTGTTATAATGGTTATCCTACAGAGACTCAATATTCAATGTGCATTCATGGATATTTGAATTCTAATTGGGCTAATGATATTAACAACAGGGATCCACTAGTGGATACGTTTTCACTATGTTTGGTGATGTAATCAGTTCGATGACTAAGTGACAACCTGTGGTCGCTTTGTCCACTACAAAAGTAGAGTACATGGAAGCTATTCATGTATGTAAGGAAGTCATCTAGCTTAAGATATTGTGTTTAGATGTTGGGCTAAATGTAGGAGCCATTACAGTTCATTGTGATAATTAGAGTGCCATATGTCTGACAAAGAACTTGACCTTTCATGCGAGGATGAAGCACATCGATGTCTAGTACCATTTTGTTCGTGATATGGTAGAGGATGGAAGGGTGATGCTAGAGATGGTTGATACTTTGACGAATGTTATAGATTCATTGACAAAGTCAGTGAGCACAAACAAGTTCAGGTGGTGCAGTGAGTCTATGGGCCTCTTGGCCCCTAGCAATTAGTTTTCATTGCTAGTAAGTTTTCCCTTTGCTCTTGTAAAGTGTTTGACAAGTGGGAGAATGTTAGGAAAGGTGTCTCAACCTTGCACCTAATGTTAAGATTACAAACAGTGTGATTTTTAAGTTAAAAAATAGAAAAACTCAATTTATGGGCTATAGAGTTTGTTTTTGGGCAAAATAGAAATCTTGGGTTGTTCGGCACTGGTTATTGGGTGCTTGTCATGTGGACCTCTTTGAGCTCTACAATTTTAAAAAATGGACCCAATTGGCCTCTCAGATCAAAAGTTATCGTCTCTGGAAGTTGGGCCTCTTGCATTGGAAATGTAAAAACATCAACATATAAAAGAGTTGTAAATGGGAGTTACACTTATTCACCAACATGTCATAAGGCATATTTGTATGGGGATAATGGAGCCAAAATAGAATGTCCAATTTGGTGAGTGGATTATAATGAGATTATGACAGGTGGAAGGAATATGCTATTTTTTGCCTATAGACACATCTTGGAATTTCGGTGTTGGATTTTCAACTAAGGATTTTGGCACCACTATTTTGGGTAGTTTTAGCTCATGGTTTTCTAGTTACCATTTGATGGTTTCATGTATTGTATCTCCTATTTATTGGGTGCTTGAGATGGAGGTTATATACTGAGTTTTTTTTAGGTATTGTTATATTGTCAGATTTCCTCCAGATCTCTTATTGGTGATACTCCTGTGAAGGCTTGCTCTATAAGTGTATTGTAACTATGTTGTTTACTAAATAATACATTGATCTACTTTGGAGTGTGGGGTTTTACTCTTGAAAGGGTTTTCCCCATGTACACATGTGTTATGGTATATTATTTATTTTATGTTTATATGTGTTTCTACTTTCTGTAATTGTTAAAAGATTGAAATTAGCACAACACTCTCCTTCGAAGTTTAGTGTAGCAAGCATATCCATGTACCTTGCTTCCTTTCATTCCTTAACAACAATTCCATTTTGTTGTTGCTCAAAACCATGCCCTACAATTCTAGAAGATTTACATAAAGCCTAATCTTAGGGATCGAAGTTGGGCTAGACATTTAAATGAAACTCATGATCAACCTACATATGTTTTGGACCAACTTATAGGAGTAGACAACTCTTTTACGCTTCAATCTTTACTAGATTGAGGAGGGTATTCCTAGAGATCCTATTAATAGAAAAATTATAGAGAAATGAAGAACGAGATCACACAACTTCTAGTTATAACCTATTCACAAGGATAACCCAATTATTTGTCACTAACTATCCCTTATGCTAACTTACTAGTCTTGTAGACCAAGGATATCCAACAATAGATTACTTAGTGAAACGTGTGTAGACTACATATATTTAGTTCAAATATTTTTCCCAAAAGATTTCTCAATTGTAACCTTTCAACGACTCATGTAAATAAGCAAAGAACCACAAATTACCACTAGAACAACTTATCAGATGAACAAAGATTTTCAAGATATAATGAGTGATCAAATGCCTTCATGTAAATAAGCAAAGACTACATAATATGCAAAAACAAAGAGTAAATTCCACTTGATGAACTAAAATGTGTTTAAGAATTTGGTCAGTCTAACTACAAGTTTATCTTGGATGACATTCAATGAAATGAAACATCAGGTAAAGTTAAAATGCTTTAGGTTCTATAAATGATCCAAAGTACCCATTATGCATTTAGAAAAGCACATTTATGTCTAGTATTCAAGCATCCTATCATTACTTGACACTAGATACTAATCAAGAATACACAAAAGATTAAAAATGTGACCCCATGAATGCTAAAATAGTCAATACCTAGATATACAATATTAATTACAGAGAATTTGTCTTTATAGAGTAGTTTCCCATAGACAAACCTTCACAATAACCTACACATGAATCAACATAAATTTTTATCTTGAGCTACAATTATTGACACTCGAGAGTATACATAGATGCTCGTAAACATGAATTTTGGCACAAAACCCCCCTTTAACTCAAGAAATTGAGTCACGATTATAACTAGATGGAGAAGGCATATCCTGCCTAGATGATCAACACTTGTCTTCGCATCCAAAAGTTAATTAAATTATATTAGGATCATACCAAATCAGGTAGGACCAGTGCACTAATCGAAATGATCACCATTTGTTTGAACGAACGACCAATAGAAACAATACTCAAAGAAAATGGTTTGCAAATAGCACAGTTGAAAAGAAAATCCAGAAACATTGCCAAACTAGATTACAAATCACCCCTAACAACTCTTAAGAAGTGATAAAACATTTGTCGAGTTAACAAACTATAGTTGGAGATACCAAAAACTAGAAAATCAAAGGCACTCAAACAAACTACATAACAACTTCGAATACCTAGATTAAAAGATGCCTCAGATTACACTAGGGAAGAATAAATGAAGCCATATTTGTCTACAGAAGCAACACGGTAAAACCCGAGCTGCCTAGAGGAAGAACATCATGGAAACTGAGACATCTTGGAAATAATACAAGCCAAGGAGAGAATGCTACTTGGAAACGATCAAAAGAAAACAACATGGGAATCAACAACTAACAATAGTTAACTCTGAAATCATCCAGGCCGACTAGATAAGCTTAAATAAAAACCCAACCTGGAGACACTATAATCTCATATCAGCTTTCTTGCTAGGTCTGCCATATAGAGCCAACAGTAGCACCAAAGTCCTTCGAGCAAAACTAGATTTTGAAACATGATTAAATTGGATATAAGTCGCTTTAGATCCGTCTCCTTCTTCCTCTAAGAAAACCAACCAAGGAATGCCACACATTATCACCGGAGAGAAACTAGGTGTATAATAATCCCTTCCATATCACCAAAGAACCCCAAAAAAAATCCTTACTTAGACCATGGACTAGAAACCATAATTAATTGGAGAGAAAACACCTTGGGTCTGAGGCTTTTAGAAAACTTATATCAACATCCTCAAAAAAAAGATCCGTACACGAAATCACTTGATAAACCAATTTGATCTCTTTTTACATTTGCTTTGCCACCATCTTAAGATATTTAAAACTTACAAAATTTTGCTCCTCACCGCTGAGTGACAACCTGGGGCCATCACATATCTCGACGTAAACTGATTAAATTACCTAGGCCTGAAATCTCAATAAACTAGGGAATAAAGTTTTGTTAGATTAAAATAATTTGTAGACCATAATGAAAAGCAAATGCTCTAGGGTAAAGTCTGGGACAAAAACTACATTAAATCAGGATTCAAATCATTTGTAATTTGAGACATCTCAAAGCAATCAAGGAGAAAAGGGGAAAGCTTCAATGACTCTAAAGACAAACTAGATGCAAACTTAATCTAGAGAACACCACATGACAACTTCAAAGAACACTAAAATACATGATACAAACAATATTGGAGCAAACCCAGATGACGGGACTTTTTCCAACCTACTTTGTTAGAAACATCAAATTTGAATCAATCAAAAGCATGCCATGTGGCAAAATCTGGATAAACACTTATGAATGAACAACCATCATTAGTCTTGAGAACACTATGGTCCTTACTAGATGACCTTAGTTTAAAACTTGAACCCAAAAATTAGGCAAAGATTTAAAGAGCATAGGCTTTTTAGAGCAAAGGGTTTCAAAGCATCAAAGTCTATCTTGTTGAAACTCTATGTAGTTTGACTTTTTCATCAAGTGCACCATCTGAAGAAAAAGTAGTAAAAACATAACACAAACTGAATCCTGCTCATTTTTTCTCCACACTGCACAAGAAATTTTACGAAGGTAATACACGGGTAAGTGAGTAGTGTACTGACAACATATGACACAATGTCCTCGAAGCTACTACGGATGTGAAACCTTTATCCATCAAATTACATAAAACACTTTGGACCCGCATATTTAAGGGGAAACCTCTAGACTTCATCACAACAACATTTTAATCCAAAAATATAAAACCGATTTACCAGAGATTTCAATTCCATGAATAAGAAAACTAGGAAGAAAAGTGGGCCAATAGAGATGTGCCACTTGGCATAACTGCACCATCATTGAAGAAGCCAAAAACCATGGAGTAGACACATGGTGATCATCTAACATACTCAAAGAACAAAATAGAGCCACCAAAACATGAACACGTGGCAACCATAGACCAACTCTAAAGAACATAGAGATTCAACTAGGGGAAATGGAAATGGATATGGAAATGGATCATGATTGTGGCTTATAACATATTAAGTAGTAAAGACTTTCTGGGTCTAAAATATTTTAGAAACTGAAAAGTGGAGGATACTTCTATAAGGATAATTTGGAATTGAAACAAATATGAATAGATACCCATGAAGAATAATTGCATTAAAGATCATAAAGAAAAAAGATGATGAGATTGAATCCAATTATATTCATGATTTTTTAATCATTTCATAAAAAAATCTATGCATCAAACTATCTAACCTTCTTCACTTGAAGCTTCCAATACAACTATCAAATTCATCTCATTATTTGTGGTAATAAATTTACGTATATAGCGTGATGTGCACCTCCTACCCTTCCTAACAATAATCCTAAATGAAATTAGTTATCTCGCTCGAGATGACAATCTACAGAACAAATTTTTAGTTTTTTAAATCTACCAAAATCCAAAATTAGAGCAACTTTCATCTAACATTGCCACAAAATACAAAATGCAATATATGAATACAGCATTTTGGTCATGGTGTTGTCATAATTTTTCACCACTCCCATTCTGAGTGTTGGTTGCTTAGTTTTCACTCCAAACGATAATCACTTGCACATCCTTTCTAATTTTCACCTATTTGAGAAGTTTGCAGTCACTCTTTTGGGTTTTCATATACATCCCTCTTATATTCACACAAAAAATGAAAACTATCAAAATAGTGACACTTATCTATCAACCATCACTTACATAAAAAATTTTGTACATTGAGCAACTAGATTTAGAGAAAATAGAGCATTAGGCTATGGATATTGTACAAGAATATCAAACTTCTCTATATTCCAACTAGTAATAGCTTCCTCCATCTATGTCGTCTATATGTGCAACTCCTCCCACAAGGTTCAGACTTCAATTGATGCTTACTCTCTTCTTTCGAGTAATGAAATGAAATATTTTAATAATTTCTAGGAGACCAAGTAATCTATAGGATCAAGAGCTGCAACAAAAATACTTCACACTAATACATCCACTAGACATATGAGCTATCCAAATATCCTTAGAAAATTTCTCTAACATTTTGAACTATAACTTTGAGCAAAACTCAATAAGCTATGCACCTTTTCCTATTGTCTCTTCATCTAGAATCTTGATAATCCTAATAACTTGTTCACAACTATTACATCTTGTTTTGTTGGAGCGAATATCACAAATCATTTTCATTTGATTCAAACTATTGGAGTTCTTCCAAAGAGACTTTAGAAGAATCGTCTCATAGTTTAAAAATGATCACATTGATTCGAGTAGGAAATTCAAAAATAAATGCATCATACACTTTGTGAAGTAAATTGAGTAATGGTTGGCCTAATTAGGCAACAATCTACTTGAATTCTCTAGTTTTCCCTACGTACTTTGAATTTTTTACCATAATAATTTCCAACTCTCCTTGCAATTGTATTGCTTATTCTTGATTTGCTTGTTGATCACACGACTAAACATACTCTTCTACCAACGTATTTGACTAAAATGGTTGCTCGTTCAATTTCTAACTTTTTGTCAGTTCAAGGTTCAAAGTTGTATCTATCATGTAGGCTACTAGTCAAATGGTAACAATGTATTACGTTGCTACCTATTTAAAATAAACTTACACAATTTTGAAAAATGTGTGGAAATCATACAATTAAGGATAACAATGCACTGCATATAATGTAGTGCATTTTACCATTTTATACTAGTTTGTGGTCAAAGCATATTTGACTTGTGAACCTATGTAATGGTTATGTTGATTGCCATATCATCATCCTTCATACTTATCTTGAGGTATTTTTGTGTGATGTCCTTCTTTGGGTTGGTTAATTTCTCATCAACCTCCTTTTCATATTACGTCAAAGTGCAAAAACCATAAAACTTAGTAGTGGACCATCTCTTGGGCCCAATTTCTTGCTCTTCTGAAGTGAATGTTCAAGGATGTAAATTTATCATCTATGGAAAAATTATTGGTTTTTGTGGAGATGATTGGATTTGTAAGCTTAATACGTATATTATTCTTTACATATTTAGAGAATGGGCCATAGGTATTCTAGGTTTAGGGATAGGATTGAGCATTTGTTATGTTGTATAATTACTACATGTACTTGTGGTTGTCTTAGAGCTTGTTGGATCCTTCCTCTTCTATGTGGTCTATTTTGTGTGAGATGGCTTAAATTCCTTTTATGTTTTGTTCCCTTTCTCTTTGATAACTATGGAATTCAAATGAATTAAACAATTAGCAAGTTATTTGTTTATTTAGTGCTCAAACCTTATTTTCAAGACCACTAAATTAACAAACAACTCACCAACTATTTACTTTTAGGCTATGAAATCACCAATTGAGGCCTAGATTTGCTCTCTCTTCTAATGAGGCTTTTGCAAGTTCAATTGGAAGTGCTTGTAGAATATTTGGAGAGACTTCTTGTTGGAAGTTTGTCATTGATGTTGTTGTTGGAAACATGAGCATGTGGGATAAGCACAAGGTATGTTACTGTGTGTTGTAGTGTTGTCATTGATGTAAAAATTGTATCTTGGTTTGATCCTAACATGCATCAGGAAATTGATAGAGCAAATCATGAAGTTTAGAGAAAAGCATAGGGAAGTCAGTGAACAATTGGAGCAAGCAAATGAAACCATGTCACTAGTCTGAAGATACAAGTTGAAGAAAAGAAAAGAATTGAGGAATGCCTTAATGCAATGGTGAAAAGCAAATCTGAAGAATGTACAAGGCTTGAGCAAGAAGTTATGAATCTAAAATCAGATCTGGAGAAAGCAAAAAGTCATGAAGACAAATTCAAGATGAGTAATACAAAGCTTGATGAAATGATTGCAAATTAGAAAGGCTCTAAAGATAAAGAAGGCTTAGGATTTGAAAAGGGTGAAAGTTCAAATTTAGATCAGACATCAAATGCTGAAAATAAGAAGAACAATGGAAAGCAGATCTGGAATCAAAGGAATGAAGCTAGAAGACCACTGATACGACAACCAAATGCTCAAAGGTACCCATCCTTAATGGATTCTATCACTCTTGTAATAAATTTGGTCATAAAGCAATAGAATGTAGAAGTAGAATGAATCAGGATGTATCACCTTTTTCTGGTCAATGTTTTATATGCAAGAGATTTGGTCATAGAGCTAGTGACTATAGAATTCAAATGATGAATGGCTACAACAATGGTAGAATGGTTCAATCTTTCAAAGGCTACTGTTATACATGCAATGGATTTGGGCACAAATCTAATCAATGCAGATCCAGAATGAATAGAAGGAATACTGACCAGAAGAATGTTACATGCTACATTTGCAATAGGCCTAGACATATTTCCAAGTTTTGTGAAAGTAGAAATGTGAGGAAGGATAAACCAGTTGAGAGGAATGAACTAGTGTAAAAGATTGATCCTATAGAAACAAATAAGGAAATGGAAAAGATTTGGAGAAAGAAGGAAGAAACAGAGGTAAAGGATGTATCTGCACCTACATCCGGTGCAGAAGTTTCCTCCGAAAACTAAGTAGAGAGCTTTGGCTCAGGGGGAGCTTTAATGAAAATATTTTCCCCTACCAAAGAAAGTGGTGTTGTTGCCTTAGCACAAAGACATGAGATGTAGATCGACATATTTCATCCATTGCTAAAAATTGTGGAAGAAAATAGGATAATGTGGTAATTTGCGAAGCATCTGAAGCTGACTGTGCATATAGAGAAAAGTTTGACATCTTTATTGTTTGAAGCATTTATTGCGAATTAGGTTAGATCCAAAAAGTTATAAAGGGTTTCACTTAGAAAATTCATTCACAAAAGCATTCAAAGAGAAAGAGCAAAGTAGTAGAAGAGCAATCAAAGTGATTCAAGGTTCAGTGCGTTCAAACCCTGGTTCAGAAAGTGAAAGTAAAGGTATGTATAGTCTCTGATTAGCCCTTATTTCACATAGAACTTTGTTTTTGAAGTGTTTGATTTCATTTACAATGGCTACACCAAGGATTATAGAGGTTAGTGAGAAACCACAACCTAAGTTCAAGAAAAACTCTGCTAAATCAATTGAGGACGACCCATTAAGCGCATTCTCATTTATTCCTTATGGGGTTTTACCAACTAAGGACATTAGGATTTACATTTATACCAAGTTAGGGGATATATGGGTAAAAGAACTTACTGGTGGTGACTTTGCCCTAAAGCCTGAATATCAAAACCTTGTTTCCAAGAAGCTTGATGTATGGCAATAGTTTCCAAACTTTTGTTTTGATGACAAATGGGTCAGGATAGCTTTGAGAAGAATTCATGATAAGTTTGTATGGATTGACATACCAAGAATGATTACTAAGGAGGTGATCAAAGAAGGTACAGGTCTTTGCTCCACCGGACCTATTCCTGTGTTGAAATCCATAAAAAAAAAGTTGTAATGGAGTTGACAGGTGCAACTTTTGATAAGAGAGCTCTTACTGTAAATCCCATTTGGGATCCAACTGTGAGATATGCAGCGATGATGATAGGTTCTGAAATCTATTTTACTAATAGGGAAAACTTAGTTTTTCCACCGCAATCAATGTAGCATATGAAATGGTTGAGAAAGGGGCAAACTATGATCTTTGTGAGTTGTTAAGACAATAATTGTTAGAAAATCTAAGCAAACAAAGGAGAATAAATATCCATTCAAGTTTGGAACTCTTGTTATTTGTTTACTGTTTTATTTCTTACAAGAGCTTCCAGAACACAAAATGTGAAATGGTTACAAGGGAGACCTATGGCACATCAGATTGCAGACTTCATGAGAAGTCTTGGTGATACTAAATCTCAAGATGATTCCCTTACTGCATTCTTTGCATTTTTCTAGAAGAAGACGCAGAAAAGAGAAAGAATACCCAGAAAAATGGTAGAAAAATATCAAAGTGACATTACTTTTCTAATTTCTACAAATGAATGTATGATGGAAGCTATGGAACCAAGGTCGGTGTGGATCCCTACAATGGGATATGAGGTAAGTGAACAAGAAATCATTAGTTTGGCTGATGTTTTGCTAAAAAGCCCCAAAGACATCTCCAAAGCAAGATATGGGGTAAAAGCAAGAAACTTGGTCCACATGTAGGGGAAGTCACGCGGGCAAAAAAATCCCGATAGGAACGGGCACCCGAAGCTAAACGGGTACCCATTTAGTAATGGGTACTCGAGCCTAAATGGGTACCCGTTTAGCTTCAGGTACGCGTTACATAACGGTTACCCATTTTTAAAGTGTATATATTTTTAAAAAAATGCCTGCGAGCTCATTTTCCTCTAGCGACAGCAACAGAGCAAAAATAGGTACGCGTTGTTGAAGCCCCTACCAGCACAAATCTAGAGTTTTTTTTGCCCTGTCACTTCCTCCCGCCACCTTGTCACTACTGAGTTCCTCTAGGTTGGTTGTTTGCTAGTTTTTAACTTGTTTTTTATTTTTTTTTGTGATTGTATGTTTTGATAAACCCTAAAACCATGTTGTACTACAAACCCTAAAAACCTAAACTATAAACCCTTAAAAACTAAACTATAAACCCTAAAACTAAACAAGTGAAACAACTTAAAACTATAAACCCTAAAACTATGAAGTTCATAAACCCTAAAACTAAACTATAAACCCTAAAAATATAAACTTTATAAACCCTAAAATTAAACTATAAACCCTAAAACTATTAACAAAAGTATCTCTAAAATGTAGACCCAAGATTTAAGATTTAACTGTGTTTGAGTTTTTTCCTCAACGTTTTGGATCATACTTCCGAAACATTGAGGAAAAAACTCACACACAGTAAAATCTTGAAGCTTGGGTCTACATTTATTATGGACTGTGGCAATATGATGTCTATCATATCTCTAAAATTGTTAATTTATATACTTGAGTTTAGTTTATTTGAAAATTCAGCTATACCAAATTCATATAGGCATCCACCTTCTCAACTGCATAACCATGAACTATCCTCCATTATGTCACACACAATAACTTATGACATAGATCAATGTGCTTAGTTTGCATGCTAAACATGTAGGGTTCTTTACAAATGCATGAAGTACCTAGTCTCACTATCTATATCACATGGAATTTACATTGTATCATAATTGAACATCTAGTATATAATAATTCATCTAGGAATGAGTGTTTTTCAAGCACTCTATCTTCATAGTTGAAAGACCAACCACTTGCCTATCTTTTTCATAACCAACTCTATGTGCCACCAACTAGGTTAAAAACATATACATTACCTACTAGATCCTAAATACACACATCCACCATCAAATCTCTCATAAACCAAGAATGACTCCTAATTGGGAGTCATGAGAAAAAGCTCTATAATCAATAAGCCATGCACCCTTGTGTGCATGCTTAAAAGGATGTACAAAAAAAGTATCACCAACATCATCATTGGAGGGCCTTGAGTCTATATCATCATCTATTTATGCTTCCTTTCCTTCTTCTCCTTGTAGTCTCTAGATGCTCCTAATATTTCCTTACTTCCAACATTTGACATTCAATTTTCAATGAGACCAAGATCCCCCCATAGACTTAGCATGCTTGTATTTTTTCATGTCCCTCTCTATAGCCTTAGGATGAGTTCTCATAGACAAAAGATCGTTGATGGAATTTAATTTTTACTACTTCATCTCCTTAGAAAGTGACAAACCCACCACATCATCAAGCTTCAACTTTGAGACATTGTTATTATTCACCATCATGAGATTACTCCAACTATTAGGGAAAGAATACAATAAATTTATGCATTGATCCTCCTCATCCATTTTCACATCTACAAATTCCAACTAGCTAAGTTGTTGAACTAATTTAGGTGCTTTGTTACTAAATCACCATCACCCATATTTAAAGAATAAATATTATTTTGTACGAAAATCTTGTTAACAAAGGAATTTGTCTAATACAAATTCCCTAACTTAACCTAAGGCTTCTTGCAATTTGTTTGTCCTAAAATATTTATAAACATTCAATTTTCAAGGCAAAGTCGAATGAGGCTCCTTGTCTTTCTTTCATCAACTTACTAGTTTTCATCTTTTTGTGCTAAAATGTTTTTGGTCTTCAACTACAACCCATAGATCTCTATCAAGTAAATCCTCCATCTTAAGATTCCAAAGGTCAAAGTTGGTTCCATTAAACCTCTCCGCCTCTATTCTAAAAGCACTTATCATCTGTATCTTCTAAAAATAGTTCATTGCAACAAAACTCCCACTCAAACAAAAATTAATATGAATTAGTCCTTAATTTTGCCATAGATCTAATAATATAGCTAGGCCCTAATGAAACGAATGAAAAAAAAATCAAAATATTCCTACTGGATCTTAAAAGAAGAGGGTTAAAGTTCTAATCTACACAAATTTTAGAAGAGTAATTACATAGAAAACAACATTTAGAAATATGTATGAATAAATAATAGAAGGAGAGCTGTAGAAATCCTATTGGGTATATCTACTATCTAATCAAAATCCATAAATCCCTATATATTTAATGTCCTTGTCAAATCAAGTCCCATTGGTAGAAAATATAATACATTAAATTGTGTCCATGATGAAATGTAAAGTTTCAACAACCCAATCCTTTGAGCTTATTAATTTTCCAAAGTTGTAGGGGTTTTGACATAAAGAATACATTAATAATAAAATAATCACCTATTATCTAAATTAATAATCATAATGATCTAATAAATAGTAAAAATGTATATAACTTACTAGAGATCAACAATCAAGTCCATATTTTTCTTGACTAGTTGTACTTGTGCATGTAATTTTCAAGTATTACTTGCTCTCTAAATTCATGGATGTTTTAAACTTACATTTACAGATATTAGATTAAGTTTAAATTTATAGATATTTGTTTGTAAGTTTTCAATATGTATATATTTGTGAAATTATACATTTGTAAGTTTTTTATATGGATGTATTTGGAAATTTGTAGGAGACATCTAATGGATGACCATACAATAGATGAATTTTTAATAGATGACATTATTTATGAAAACCCCCCACCCCACGATCCACCTCAAAACCCCCCATCCCCTCCACCTCAAAACCCCCCACCCCCTCCACTTGATGAGGCCCAATTGCGGCAAAGCATTAATAAAAATATTAATGCAATTGAGGAAAATGTTAATTTGATTAATAATCAACCTCACTTGATGCCTCCTCATGTGGTTTGGTTTGCATCTTCGATGCAAACCATTATTGATTCTGTTAGGTCTATTGATGCAGACCTAGATAGATTTCACCTTTGGCGAGAGGAGAGGAGGCAATTCTACGCGGATGGTCTTTCATATAAAGACATCCATGATCTTTGCATAACAAAACAAACATTAGCCCCATTTTTTCGTCACCCGAAAACTAATCAACCTATACCTGCAACAAAAAAAGAATATCAATTAAGTGGTGTAGGCATGAGGCGATTTTGAGACATTTTTGGGATCAGTGGTGGATGGTGTTTGATTACCCACCACATGCTAATTATGAGGTACCACTATATTTTTTGAGAAAATTATGGGTGGAGTTTCAATTGGGTCAAAAACCCAATTATTTTAATATGAGAGAATTCCAAGGTATTGGTGATGGCATGCCACAACACAGGCTAGGGGCACGAGTTGATCCCAATCGACCCGTTCCTTCTGCTCCTATGGTTGCTCCTATTTTGCCCACGATTCTTGCACCTATTCAGCACCAGGTAGTGTTGTCGACATTAGGAGCATTGAGTAGACTCTCGGGCAATCTCACTGATCAAGCTACCCACATGGCAGATGAATTTAGTGGTGGAGAGCATCATGGAGGAGTCGATACATCTCATCATAGAGCCTCAGACATGTTAGGGGCACATTTGTGTACAAATTGCAATCAACCATGTTATGGTCCTGCTCCTACATCCACATCAGATGCAGCTACAGTAGAAGTGGAGTCATATTTGGATCTACTATATTCGGATGATAATCCTACACAGGTACATTGACCATATTTTATTGAATATTTCAAGTGCATAATTTGAACATATCAAAATTTATATAAATAATCAAATGAATTAAATATATAAATTGTGAACTATTTGTTGTACAGATCTCAAGTCGCTCTAGGGCCACATCATGATTTGATACATTAAGTTTTACATCAACAGTTGTAGAGATTGGCACACCTTACGAGGTAAACCAATATATATTAACCCTAAAACCATATGTATCTAGTTCTAGTTTAAATTTTCTTCTTGAAACTTATCTATATTATATTTTAAATTAACAAGTGTATAATTAAATAAATAACTATATGTACACGTATGTGAAACACTATTGTTGCAGCAAGGCTCAGGTCACGTGGTAGTTCCCATGTCTGACCGACCACCTGAAGGTGTTGCTTGCACTAATCCTCCATTGTCAGCTGTTATGCCTGAGTATTCCCTGGTGTGTGTTTTAAAAAATTGTACTAAATTTGTACTAAGTTGCTTTTTAGAGTTTATATAAATTTATATATGCACCCATATATGTAAGTGTAGGATGATAGGAGTGCGACCATTGGTCAGGTTGCTAGTCAAGGACAATTTCATGAGCCATCCACACATTTTGAGGTCCTAAACTTTACTAAATTTTCTATGTGCAATTTCTAGGTCTTTGTATGCTAAATAAAATCTAACTTATTTCAAACTTGCTTTATTTGAAATTCTAGGAATTAGCAAGTCAAACTTTTGGTCAAGAAGATGAAACAACTATACCACCTAGACAACAAAATGTGGGAGTAGATGAGCATGATTGCACGGTATGTTAAATGCACACTTTAAAGCCTACATTTAAATATTTAATTTCATATTTTTTATAAATTAAATTAAATTTGGATGGGAACCTAATTCTTGAGTGTTTTAAATTTGAATATCCAGGAATTAGCACCTGATGCTTTACAATCACTTAGGCAACAGAATGTGGGAGGAGATGACCAACATCATATGGTAATTTAATCATACATTAGTCTAGATTTAAATATTTAATATGAGTATTTTATAAATTAAATTAAATCTTCAATCAAATGAAATTCAAAATGAAATTTACATTTTAGAAGCACATGTATGTGTCATTTTTAAAAAATTTAAATCTGATTGCAAGTTTCTTTCTCTTGTGTATAGCATGAGGTAGATCCATCTATTTCACGAGGAAGAAAGATGCCTCTTTCATATTTGAACTTGAGTGATGATCATACCTGACATAGATATTTATTTCATGGATGGTTGTATGATGTGCATTATTTTTTATATATGCCACCAGGACTTTGACTATATATGTCGAACTTGCTATTACATGGACTTCTAGATATATTTCAGTATTTCATGAACTATGATTTGTATTTATTTATATGCTGACTATGAGTAGATGTTTTAGTACACATTTCATGGGTCCTACCTATATTTTCTAGTATTTCATGGACTTATCTAGATAGATCTACATGTATATATTATTGACTATATGCTTGAACATTTTAGTATGTTAGATAATATGTTAAATATGCTTCATTGTTCACTTCTAGATTATAATTATTTAATCGAGACATGTTAGAAGATTTCTCTCTACTACATTTTTTAATTTAAAATGAAAAACTATCTTTAATGTGTTTAAAATAGTGAACTAGTACATGTGAATATCTAATGTGTAGACAATTTTTTCAAATTTTTGAATAGATAGTATACACATGACTATCAGAATGTACAAAATAGTTCTTGATAAATTATAACTTAACACGATTTTAACTTGAAGAAAACTCACTAAGATCTACAACCTAGTCTTATAAGCATAAAAAAAATTATGAACAGGTGTTACATTTTTCCATTTAAGCTCATGGATTTAACGAAGATAAACTACCAAAGATGTTGAATATGATAATGTATAGGGGTTTGATATGAACATTAAACAACTAGGGGAAATTAATAACAAAAAAATCAATATATTTTAAAGTGATAATAAACAAGGCCATTGAGCAAGTTCTAAGTTACCATATTTAGAACCAAAATGAAAGAAGTGAACCTTTGGAATTTTCAAGAGTGGATGAAAAATTCAAAAATAATTAGGGCATGTGGTCCAATCCATAACAAGTTATGATGATACACCCAAAATGTCTAGGAAAATGCAATCATAGCTATTAAAGATTGGATATTATAACAAATAAAAGGGGAAAATTGTAATGCAAACCCCTAGGAGATGTAAGATCTAGGCCAAGTTCACCAAAATTTAGGAAAGATAGTTAAATCCTAGATATATTCCTTACAATTGGGTTAGAAATCTTAATGAAGGATTCTCATAATTTTGTCTTTTGTGTGAATATATTTACTTTGTGGAAATTTCTTGCTTTCACCTAAGGTCTAGTTTACGATAGAGTGGTGTTGATGAACACCTATGAGAGCTTGATTTCCTTGTGTGAGAATTAATACTCTAATGATGCCTCTCTATGATCATTCCTTGTTATCAACAATGACCTAGAGGGCATGTTTTAAATATGACAACCTAGGTTCTAAGTTAAGAATTTAGTGCATTTAAGCCAATGGGGCCTTGAGTTGGATTTTAGAATTTCTTCAATTTGGAATGTGTGATAAATTATTTTTAAATTAGGTGGACATGATGGTGCAAATGATCTTGTCCAAGGGACATTAGCACAATAGTGTCTAAAAGGTGAAAATAGATGAAGGATGGGATGCACAAATGAATGAGAGTTAGAGTGAGTAGATGGATAGGTTCTATACAAGTCTTTTCAACTTTTGTGCATTTAAATAATATAAAATAAATGCTAAATCAACACATCTCAAAACATAGCTAAAGTGGGTACAAAAATGATAGGAAAAATACAAACTATATATTTATTGAACCTCTACACTAATATCATTTGTGGCAATCATAAAATAATATTCAATTCGTGAAAATTAAATACATAGATCATAAAAATAGTCTCAAAACAAAAAATAGGTCCATTATGAAACATATGAGTAGATCTATACAATTAGCTTATAGGTCCATGTTATTAGTTTGACAAGACTATAAAATTGATCTACCATTTACATTATGATGAAATCTTGTAGTGGCAATCATGGAAAAATCTACTTGTATGATACACCTGCAAGAAATAATGAATGTAAATGAGAATGAAAGAATATGTACCAAAAACACAAAATATTGATGCAATATGTAACTAGATAACACAAAAGAGGATGCAAGACAATGGCTTAAGGGGAGCTAAGAGGATGTATTAAGGTGATACATAAGAGGATGGCTTTAGGGGATGTACAAGAGGATTAATTAAAAGGGGAGCTAGAAGATGATGTCTTAAGGGGATACAAAAGAGGATAGCTTACTTGGAGAGATGTACACGAGTCAATTTACAAAGTATAAGATAAAACTTGATGGCTTAAGGGGATGTAAGAGGATGGCTTAAGGGGAGCTAAGAGAATAAATTAAGGGGATGTACAAGCGGGTGTCTTTAGAGGAGGGATGAGAAATATATGAGTGTATATATATATATATATATATATATATATATATATATGTAATTACCTAATTTGCGTTCACTTTTAGTTGAAGACTACAAAATTAACCTCACATACTTGTATGGTGAAAATTTGACTACTTGTCTAGGGTACACCTACAAAAGTAATGTTTAAATGTACAAGTAAATTAGCTATATATTTACATGAGTTGATACAAAAGTTAAGACAAAGGGAATAATATAAAAGGTGAAATGAGAATGAAAGAATTTATATACCAAAAACACAAAACATTGATGCATTATGTAACTAGATAACATGTTGAATATGAAAGCCATAATGTAAGTATATATACAATTACCTAATTTGCGTTCACTTTTAGTTGAAGACTACAAAATTGACCTCACATACTTGTATGGTGAAAACTTCTATTGACAATCATACAAATTTGACTACTTGTCTAGGGTATGTACCTACAAAAGTAATGTTCAAATGTACAAGTACAAATTAACTATATATTTACATGAGTCGATACAAAATTTAAGACAAAGGGAATAATATAGAAGGTGAAATGAGAATGAAAGAATTTATATACCAAAAACACAAAACATTGATGTATTATGTAACTAGATAACATGTTGAATATGAAAGCCATAATTTGTAAGTATATAGTGTTGCAAGTATGGGCCTAACCGGTGTTGTCATTGATGTCAACATACTCCTGTTGCATTGATGATAAGGATTGGATGAGTTGTATGCTGAGGATATTGAGAAAATTAGTCCTATCAGGAACAGAGAAAAATAGTGAAGACAATAAGGTAAAGATCCCAGCTAAGATAAAGATTAGAGGATGCGCATCAAAGGGTTTGTAGATATGTGTCTTAAGATGATCCAGTAAATATTTGAGAGCTCCGCATGAAGATCTGAAGAAGTTATGGCCACTTGAGTAAAACCAGTTCTGGCATATGTTCAGAGGTGACAGAGTGACACAGATAGGTCTAGTGAGATCTGGAAATGCAATATCTTGTTCTGCGGATTTGGTGGAGTGTTTAGGAAGTCAATGTGAATTGACAACTCAATTGGTTTGTGATCTAGAGGTCCGCAAGCATCTATTCCAATATGGCAATGATGACAGACTGTGTTCTTGAGGTTCCAGATGTAGGAGAGAATGATTTTAGTAAGCAGAAGTAGTGTGGATGTCTTGGTGATTTAGGCAAGCTTGTGAAGGTCTTTGGATTGTGTCCAATTCGTGTTGGTGTTTCACATTGTAGATTGAGCTCATAATTGAAGAATTACTTCCGGATGATGATGTTCTTCCTAAGTCTTGCCGACCAGATGAGCTACTCATCCTGCGGATGATCTTGAAGATGTTCTGTGAAGCATGGTGTGTTCTTAAAAGAAGATTGAAGTCTTAGATCTGTGTAGCCGACAGTGTATTGATCCGCATGAAGTCTTTTGTAATTAGTCAAGTTATATTTTCTTTGTAAAGTGTGCCGACTTGGATGATTATCCCTAAGTCGATGTCTTGTATAAATAAGAAGTTGTGAAGTCATTTCAAAGGTATTGTGGAGATGAGTGTGTGGTAGAGAGGAGCAGAACGAAAGGTAGAGCAGAAGTATTGGGCTTAAATGGAACTGACTCAAGCATGGTGAAAATGTTATTCTTCAGTTCAAGTATGTAATATTTATCATTCTATAGACAGTGTGTCTCCTGTAGGCAGTGGGCCTCTTGTGAGCAGTGTGCTCTGGCAGTGAGCCCTAATTGACATGTGCCATTTTTGTTCTTCTTATTCTTTTAACAAAGAATACAATCTTGGGTTAGTCACCCCTTGATTTTTCCCTTAACCGGGTTTTCCACATTAAAATCTTGGTGTCATATGTGTTAATGTGTTTCTGCTCTTGAATTATTGCATGATTGATCTATTATTATGCTGTTGAATTACAAAGAGGATTTAAGTGATTAATAAAGAAGAAAGTTTTGAGACAACTAATTCACCCCCCCTCTCAGTTGTAGGTCTTGAATCTAACAATTGGTATCAGAGCTAAGTTCCTCTAAAAGAGCTTAACCGCTTGAGGAGATCCAGGATGTTGTCCTACAAGAAGGATAGTCTGAGGTTTGATGGAACCAATTTTACTCTTTGGAAAAGTCACATGGAATGTCACTTGCAATGTATGGGAATGCAATACTGGATCATGGCTTCAAAGAAGTATGTTCCTCCATAGAATGGTCCGAGTACCGTAGATGAAATCAGAGATGCTGAAAACAATCTTCGAACTAAAGAAGCTCTACTAAGTGCCTTATCTGATTCAAAGCTGACAAATGTTATTGATCTAAAAACTGCATATGAGATTTGGCAAAAATTAGAACTTCTGCATGAAGGAGACAAGTATGTTAAATGTGCCAAGCTATAGAGTCTGAAAGGAAATTTTGAAAACCTGAAGATGAGAGAAGATGAAAATATCACTACATTTATGCCAAGAGTAAATGAGCTTGTTTGTGGCATTAGATGTGCTGGTGCAATCTTGGATGAAGATGAGATTGTTGCCAAATTTCTCAGATCCCTTCCTGATTCTTACAAGTACAAGGTTGTTGCTATTGAAGAATTTGGATCTTTTTCAAATATCACAAGAGATCAATTGGTTGGTAAATTAGCTGCATTTGAATTGGCCGAGTTTGGACATGCCCCCCAAGACTGAATCTGCATTCAAAGATAGTGCCTCTGTAAAAGGAAAACAAAAGGTTTATTCAGGAGATAACTCTTCAAAGAAACTATCATGGTATGAAAAAGCAAGAAAAGATCTAGAAGAAGATGAAGCAGAAGCTACCCAACTTAAAGCCCTTATTGCAAAAAGATTACCAAGGGGATCTGGTAAGTATGAAGGGAAATTGTCTTTTAAATGTTTCAATTGCAATAAGATTGGTCATTTTGCCTCAAGGTGTCTGGAAATATTTTCAAGAGCTAATCCAAACAGATCAAGATTCCAAAAGAAATGTTACTACGTTCATGAAGATGATGATGATGGAGTAAATATGATGAATCAAAGACAGGAAACAAATCCAGAAGTGACTGGGTGTTTATTGCCATCAAGGAAGAAGATCCAATGCCCTCTGAATCTGTCAATCATAAAATGGTAGAAAGAGCTCTGGCTGCCCAAGGTGAAGAAAAGGATGATTGGGTTATTGACAGTGGATGCTCCCACCATATGATAGGTGATAAAAATAAGTTCATAGATTTGGAAAGATATGAAGGAGGAGTGGTAAAATTTGGTGATAATTCTGCTGGCAGAATCAGAGGTAGAGGAACTATTTCTTTTGATGGAAAGAACAAAACCAGTAATGTACTGTATGTTGAAGGTCTAAAGCACAATCTTCTCAGTGTTGGACAGTTGGTGGACAAAGGCTATGATCTCTGATTCAAAAATAGAAAATGTAAGATCTTTGAAAGTTCCAGAACAAAGATTGCATCCGGTACTCAAACAAAAGGTAATATCTTCTACTTGGTTGGTACTGGTAAAAGATGTTTATTTGTTCAAATTGATCAGAGTTGGTTGTGGCATAGGAGAATGTGTCATGTGAATTTTGATAATATCATCAAGATAAGAAACACTCAAGCTGTAATAGATCTTCCAAGACTGGTGAAACCTACTAATAGTTTGTGCAAAGAATATCAGTTGGGTAAGCAAAGCAGAGTCTCATTCAAAAGTAAGGAACAGTCTTCTACCAGATTATTGGACTTAGTTCATACTAATCTATGTGGTCTGGCAAGAATCAGGAATGTGCAAGGTGATAGATACTTCATATTATTAATTGATGACCACTCCCGGATGATGTGGGTAACTTTTCTGAAAGAGAAATCTGAGGCTCTTGAGAAATCCAAAATATTCAAGGCTATGGTAGGGAATGAAACTGGATTAAACATAAAATGTTTGAGGTCTGATAGAGGTGGAGAATTCACATCTGGTGAGTTCATAGAATTCTGTGAGAAACATGGGATAAAAAGACAATTGTGTGCTCCAAGGACTCCACAGCAGAATGGAGTAGTGGAGAGAAAGAACCTGACCGTCCAGGAAGCATCTAGAGCCATAATGATGGAAGCAAATGTTCCTCACATCTACTAGAGAGAAGTTGTAAGTAGTGCAGTCTATACTCTTAATCGAGTACAAATCAGAAGTAATACTGGTAAGACCCCTTATGAACTCTGGTTTGGCATCACTCCCACTATGAAGTATTTCAGAGTCTTTGGTAGCAAATGTTACATCAAAAGAGATGAAGATCTTGGCAAATTTGATGCTAGAAGTGATGAAGGAATATTCTTGGGTTATTCTACTCAAAGCAAAGCATACCGGTGTTATAATAAGAGATTGAGAAAGATTATAGAAAGTACAAATGTGAAGGTTGATGAAGGTATTGAAAAACCCTCAAGGTTTTATGAATATGATGAAGATGATCAGAATGATGTTTTAGTCCAAAAAGTCCAAGCCCCTTCTGAAATCCAGATTCAGACTTATCTGGTGAATCAGGAAGAAGAGATAAGTCTGAATGAACCTGTTCAAGAATTAGAAGTGCAAGAAAATCTCAAAATTCCTAGGTATGTAAGACTAAATCACTTTGAAGATCAGATCATAGGTGATAAAAGCAAATGTGTTCAAACAAGAAGAAAGATTGCTCAAGACTTAGAAAAGTATTGTCTGATTTCAAAGATTGAACCAAAGTCAGTGAATGAATCTTGCAATGATGAAAGCTAGACTAAAGCAATGGAGGAAGAGCTGATGCAAATTGAGAAAAATCACACTTGGGATCTTGTTCCCAAACCTAAAAACAAGAATGTGATTAGAACCAAATGGGTCTTCCAGAATAAATTGAATGAAGATGGTGAAGTAGTCAGAAACAAAGCTAGATTGGTCTGCAAGGGTTACTCTCAAGTAGAAGGAGTTGATTTTGAAGAAACTTTTGCTCCGATGGCAAGAATTGAAGTAGTCAGATTATTTCTTGCCTTTGCTGCCTTCAAGGACTTCAAAGTATATCAGATGGATGTCAAGTCTGCCTTCCTGAATGGTGACTTGGAAGAAGAAGTTTACATTGAGCAACCGGATGGATTTCAATTGTCTGATCATGGTGATATGGTCTGCAAGTTGAAGAAAGCACTGTATGGACTCAAACAAGCCCTAAGAGCCTGGTATGAAAGATTGGATAAGCATCTTTTGAAGATTGGTTTCAACAAAGGTACTGTTGACAGTAATTTGTACTTCAAAATTGATCATGAAAATATCTTAATTATTGAAGTGTTTGTTGATGATATCATTTTTGGAGGAAGATTTAGTATATGCAAAACTTTTGCAAATCAAATGAAAAGTGAATTTGAGATGTCCATGTTTGGGGAAATGAATTTCTTCTTGGGTCTGCAAATCATTCAAACAAAGAAAGGAATCTTCATTTCACAGACTAAATATGTGAAAGAATTGTTGAAGAAATTTGGGATGGAAGACTCAAAACCAATGAGTACTCCCATGGCAACTAGATGTAAATTGAGCAAAGATGATGACTCTCCTAAGACTAATCAGAAAAAGTACAAGTCAATGATTGGAGGATTATTGTATCTCACTCAAACTAGACTTGACATTATGAATGTTGTTAGTCTTGTTGCTAGACTCCAAGATGATCCTAGAGAATCTCATGTCATGGCAATCAAGAGGATTCTTAGATATCTAAAAGGGACAATTGAGTATGGTTTGTGGTATCCTAGAGATCATAATTTCTCTTTTCATGCTTATACAGATGCAGATTGGGCAGGAGATGTGGATAACCGGAAGAGTACTAGTGGTGGAGCATTCTTTTTGGGGAAGAGATTGGTTTCTTGGCTGAGCAAGAAATAAGAGGCAATATCTCTATCCACTGTGGAAGCAGAATATATTGCAGCAGCAGGTAGTTGCACTCAAGTATTGTGGATGAAGCAAATGTTAAGAGACATTAGAGTGGAGTATGAGGAACCTATCACAATCTTCTGTGATAATTCAAGTGCAATAAATATATCAAAAAATCTGGTGTTGCATTCAAAGACAAAACATATATCCATCAAGTTTCACTTGTTGAGAAAGCAAGTGAACAAGAATGAAGTCAGATTGGAGTTTGTGCCTTCCAAGGATTAGGTTGTAGATATTTTTACTAAACCTCTACCTAAGGACTCTTTTGAGTATCTCAGGGAGAGGTTAGGGATTATTACCCCTTTAGTTCTGAACTAAGGTGCACTGATGTGCATCAGTCCGGTAGATCTCACAATCATATCTTGTGGTCTAGATTGATGATGGGAAGCTACTACTCAGGGGGAGCAGTTGGTATGATTCTGAAGTGATGCAAGTATGTGCCCTTTGCCATTGATGTCAAAGGGGGAGAGAAGACATGTGAAAAACAAAAGTGGCTGTTGATCAAAGGGGGAGCAGTAAAGGAAGAGAAGACATGTAAATGGTTGTTGTTGATAGGGGGAGTTATGTCAGTGAGGAGAAGTTCTTGTCTTGATGGTTAAAACAATTTTTCACATCATATGTTGCCATCAATGACAAAGGAGGAGATTGTTGCAAGTATGGGCCTAACCAGTGTTTTCATTGATGTCAACATACTCCTATTGCATTGATGATAAGGATTGGATGAGTTGTATGCTGAGGATATTGAGAAAATTAGTCCTATCAGGAATAGAGAAGAACAATGAAGACAGTAAGGTAAAGATCCTAGCTAAGATGAAGATTAGAGTATGCGTATCAAAGGGTTTGTATATATGTGTCTTAAGATGATCTAGTAAAGATTTGAGAGGTCCGTATGAAGATCTGAAGAAGTTATGGCCACTTGAGTAAAACTGGTTCTGGCAGATGTTCAGAGGTGACAGAGTGGCACAGATAAGTCCGGTGAGATCCAGAAATACAATATCTTGTTATGTGGATTTGGTGGAGTGTTTAGGAAGTCAATGTGAATTGACAACTCAAGTGGTTCGTGATTTGGAGGTTTGCAAGCATCTATTCCAATATGACAGTGATGACAAACTATGTTCTTGAGGTTCCAGATGTAGGAGAGAATGATTTCGGTAAGCAGAAGTAGTGTGGATGTTCTTGGTGATTTAGGCAAGCTTGTGGAGGTCTTTGGATTGTGTCCAATTCATTTTGGTGGTCCGCATTGTAGATTGAGCTTGTAATTGAAGAATTACTTCCGGATGATGATGTTCTTCCTAAGTCTGGCCGACTGGATGAGCTACTCATCCTACGGATGATCTTGAAGATGTTCTATGAAGCATGGTGTGTTCCCAAAAGAAGATTGAAGTCTCAGATTTGTGTAGCCAACAGTCTATTGATCCGCATGAAGTCTTTTGTAATTAGTCAAGTTATATTTGCTCTGTAAAGTGTGCCAACTTGGATGATTATCCCTAAGTCGATGTCTTGTATAAATAAGAAGTTGTGAAGTCATTTCAAAGGTATTGTGGAGATGAGTGTGTGGTAGAGAGGAGCAGAGCGAAAGGCAGAGCAGAAGTATTGGGCTTAAATGGAACCGACTCAAGCATGGTGAAGATGCTATTCTTCAGTTCAAGTATGTAATATTTATCATTTTGTAGACAGTGTGTCTCCTGTAGGTAATGGGCCTCTTGTGAGAAGTGTGCTCTAGAAGTGAGTCCTAATTAGCATGTGCAATTTTTGTTCTTCTTATTCTTTTAACAGAGAATACAATCTTGGGTTAGTCACCCCATGGTTTTTCCCTTAACCGGGTTTTCCACGTTAAAATCTTGGTGTCATATGTGTTAATGTGTTTCTGCTCTTGAATTATTGCATGATTGATTTATTATTATGTTGTTGAATTACAAAGAGGATTTAAGTGATTAATAAAGAAAGTTTTGAGACAATTGATTCACCCCCCCCTCTCAGTTGTCTGTCTTGAATCTAACATATACAATTACCTAATTTGCGTTCACTTTTAGTTGAAGACTACAAAATTGACCTCACATACTTGTATGGTGAAAACTTCTATTGACAATCATACAAATTTGACTACTTGTCTAGGGTACACTTGCAAAAGTAATGTTCAAATGTATAAGTAAATTAACTATATATTTACATGAGTCGATACAAAATTTAAGACAAAGGGAATAACATAGAAGGTGAAATGAGAATGAAAGAATTTATATACCAAAAATACAACACATTGATGCATTATGTAACTAGATAACATGTTGAATGTGAAAGCCATTATGTAAGTATATACAATTACCTAATTTGCATTCACTTTTAGTTGAAGACTACAAAATTGACCTCACATACTTTTAGTTGAAGACTACAAATTTGACTACTTGTCTAGAGTACACCTGCAAAAGTAATGTTCAAATGTACAAGTAAATTAACTATATATGTACATGAGTCGATACAAAATTTAAGACAAAGGGAATAATATAGAAGGTGAAATGAGATTGAAAGAATTTATATGCCAAAATACAGAACATTGATGCATTATATTTAACTAGATAACATTATAGGATACATTTAAGAGGATGGATTTAGGGGATGTAAGAGTATGGTTTACATACCTAAAAATTTATTCCATTGTAACATCTGCATCCTCATTTTTTTGTAATGCATCTATAATTGACTCATGTTCTTCCATCAAAAGTGTCCATAACTCTTTATTAGCAGGTCTGCCTTGATATCTGACTAGTTTTATATTTGTTGCCACAACCAAATGTGAGTAGTGTATGATCTTCTTATGTATTTCATAATCTTCAAATGCAGGCAAACCATTCTTTCTTATTAGATATTTTCGTAGCCAAGTGCCAACAACAACCACAGAACATGTTGGATACTCATAGTTATCATCATCTACTCTAGGATGTAACAACTTTTGTTTTGTATCAACACATCAAGCCAACCAATACTCGGTTTCCTCTTCATTGCCCTCAGGTGTAACAACAACATACACATGTCCTGCAAAAAAATTATGTAATTCAATAAAGTGTGACATGTATCTAAATCACATAAATTTGTACATGCATACATATATAATTAATTATATATAGATGTACAAAAAAATGGCAATAAAAAAATATTGAAAATAAAAGTACCTTCTTGTACAAGGTTTGAAACACGATCATAGTCATCTAATGCAAACATTTGATTATCATCTTCAATTATTGTTTCAAGTTGATCTTGTGTTTCTGTAGGTGTCAAGGATCTTTGTGTCCATTCTTCAACCCATTCTATATTTTCACATGCTCCCCAATCACCTGTAATACAAAATTGACAAAAACATGCAAGCTCGCTAGTCCATATAGTCCATGTGCTTGCATTTGAACTCTTCAATGAATGCCATTTTGTTGATCTAGTTATTGTCTCACAATCAAGTCGAGTAGGAATATTCTCTTCTTCAACTAACCAAAAGAATCGTCGAATTGTAGAGTTCTCACTTGATCCCGTAGATAATTTTTCATTACACCAATCCACAATTGCACGTGCATCTCTAAATTTGGTTGCATCCTTAAATTTTAGTTGCTCTCTAGCAAGAGCTCTTTTCACACATGCTCCAGCTCCATCATGTTCTTTACCATGTCCAGCTTCAAAAAAACTCCACATATGTTGGATATTATTTTCTTTGTGAGCCTTACATAGCCAATAAAACATTCTTGCATTTTTTAATTTCCCTGCACAATTATCTGACCATATGAAATGTTGTGCCATCTGGATTCCTCTTTCTTTTAAACTTTCATAAAATTTTGTGAAACAATATTGCACAAACTCTAAAGAGTGTAACCGATTATCACTCAAATAGAAATGATACTCCCTCAAAAATTTTCTATTATCTTCTGTATTATCATCTGCATGTCTATATACAATATGAACAAATGTGGCCACTTGCACTGAATTATAATACTGAGATTGAATTTCCTCTTGTGGAGCAAGAGTATAGTTTTCTGCAAAGTCAACCACTGATAGGATAGTTCCAATTGGAAATGTGTTTTTACATGAACGAAATTGTTCATCAAGCCACTGAGCATATTGGGAGTGTTTGACATATTTGGATACAATATTATCCTTAAAATTTTTTATGAATGTATGCACATAAATTTTTTCAGTGACTAACTCACAACGCTTTCTAATTTTTCCATCCTTTAAAGAATATTCAACATTCTTGAATATTTTCACATCCACTAATTGTTGTCCAAATTCATGTGAAATATTTTCATGCATACATTCTCCTAACAATGAAAAGTTGCCACATCTATTGCATTGTCCAGAAATACATGCTTTTGAATAAAATAAGTATCCAGTAGATGTTTGACAAAACAAACCTGCTACAAACTCCTTAATTGTTTGAGGTGGCATATTAATACCACATTCCTGCATAATTTTGTTAGTATGCAAAGTAGAATGTATATATTGAAAAACATCATAATAATAACGAAATTGCACATGAGTTTTACAACAACAAGAGATTCACTGTTTATTAATTTTCACATACCAAGGTTTACATTTCTCGAAAGATCTTTTACTTATAGTAATATTAAATGGTACTAACACTGAATCATCTAAGAATTTTTTATATAATTTAGTTTGAGTCATGTCTAATAGATGTTTTGGATGAGGATCACGAATTTTAGACCTCACTCTTAATTTTAAAACATCTCTAACATTAGATGATACCCTTGTATTATCATGCCAATATTTTTCAATTAAAAATTTGATTTCACTATTTAATTTCATGTCATACCTTGGGAGTCTACCACTAAAACTCCAACATTGGTTAATTGGATCTTTTTCAATATATTCTCTTCTCTTTGCTGCTCTTCTCAAAGTTTTAGGATTTATATTTAAAATTTTACTTGTCTTACTTATCATTCTTTTATTAGAAGATGATTTATTGACTAAATTAGTTGTTATAGCTCTTCATGCTGCATTGCTATCTTTAGATCGACTCTTTTTTACCAATAGAATCAATAGCATTAGCAACACTAGATAAAACTTGTTTGATTGATTCATCTTTTTTTTTAGGTTTTACAAAGATGCCTAAATCTTTCATTACTTTTCGCAATTTCCACATCTTCATCAATTGCATCATAAGTTGACATTGAAATCCAAGACTTTTTCTATAAAATTTTTTTTATATAATCTATTTGCATGAGTTCTCATTTGCCTCCAAGAAATCTTACCACGAAGATTATCTAAGATATTTCTTTCAATCTCAAATAAAATATTTTCATTTTCACTCCTATAAGGGATATCATTCTCGTTCATATCATCAATAGGTGGGTTTGAAGACATACCTGGATTTGTTTCTATAGTCGTGTTTTCCATATCATTGAAAGTTGGCTCTGAAGATACACCTGGATTTGTTTCTATAGTTGTGTTTTCTATATCATTGAAAGTTGGCTCCGAAGACACACCTGGATTTGTTTCTATAGTCGTGTTTTTCATATCATTGAAAGCTGGCTCTGAAGACATACCTGGATTTGTTTGTATAGTCACATTTTTCATATCTTCAAAAGTTGGGTTTGAAGACATACATGCATTTGTTTCTATAGTCACATTTTCTTCCAAATTCACCATTTCCACATTTACATCATCTACATTTATCCCATCATTTATAGTCTCTTAAATGTCTTTCTCTTCAATACTCATGGAACTAGATGCTTCAATATTCTTCATCTCTTGAATCCTTGCTCTTCTATCTCTTTGCCTTTTTGCTTCCTTCTTTCTATTTGCTTCAATTTCTTGAGGTGTCATTACCCTCCTTTATTTTTTTCTTTGACGTTGATTTGATCCCATGATTACCAAACCCTCTTGATAAAATAGCAATTGATACTTAATCCAATTTCATAATTGATGTACTTCTTTAAAATTTTGAAGTAGAATTAGATGTAGATCCTTTGTTCCATAGATTTTGAAGTAAAAAGTAGATGTAAAAGTAAAAACTCTCTTTCTTTATTCCTCTTGAAAATAGCTCATGCACTTAATTTCACTTTAGAATTGTTCATATGATTGATTCCTTTCAAAATCTGAATAGAATATGACCTGCCAAGAGATTCCACAAGACACCTGTAAGTAAAAAAATGTAGAAATTATCGTTGTTGGGCCATACTAATCAGACTTGCAAGTTGCAGGGATACAGTGATTGTACATTTTTCCCTAATGATGGAAAATAAGGAATATAATAGAAATGGGTACCCGTTATAAAATGGGTGCCCGTTCTTAAACATAACGGGTACCCGTTATATAACGGGTACCCATTATGTAACACATACCCATTTTATAATGGGTATCCATTCTATGAATTTTGAAATCACCGACCGCCTTTTCCTTTCCCTTTGCTTGTGTTTTAGGCTCAGGATAGGCATGGTTAGGCAACCTTGAGCCTTGGACCTGCAAGTTTTTTTTAAGTACAGAACAAGAGGAAAGACTAAGTTTACCTATATGGCTGACGACCTTTTTTTCTAAATTTTTTTACGAAATGAAAACCCATTATAGATGACAGTGTCTAGTTTTCAAATATGTAATTTTTTTTGTTATTGGACATATTTTTCTATTTATTATTTAATTTATGAGCACTGGTCCAAAAACTTGAAATGACAGGTGTTTGTATTTTTTAATAACTTTTAATTTTTAAATTCTTTTAAAACAAATTATATGTCATCAATCTACACATCATTCTTTACACAATGAAACAAAAAAATTAATTTTATGATTTTTTTTGCTCAAATTATGTTGGCCGTACATGAGGGGTTTTCAAAAGTAGCAATTAGGCCTAATAAAAAATTAATAAAAAAATTTATTTGGAAAAAAATTATTAAAAAATATCCTTATCAAACTTCACTATACTACACATCTTTTCCCAAAAGGATTTTGAAAAATAATTTTATTTAGGTCAAATTATGTTGGTTGTACACATGCATGGTATGGTTAAAAAAAAGTGACTTTTAAACAGTGGTTTTTATAAATGCCTATTGAAAATCAATTTGTATCATCTGGGCACTGAAATAAATTACATATTTAGAAACTAGATTCCGAGTACTACATTTTATATTTAGTGACTTTTTTAATGATTCCATTTCTAAGTGCTTCAAATTTTAAGGTCAAATGTGACAAATTTTGAAAATAGGGAAAACACTTCCACTTTTTGGCCAAAAAATGGACCCAACTTCTTGCACTGACCCTATGGCACCTTTGAGGAAAAATCCATGGAAGTGCATTTGGAGTAGAAAAAGCCTGTTATAAGGAAGAAGGTTGAGAGAATGGTTGATGACTATGCAAAGAGAATCGGAATCCCCAAGGAGCAAGTACAACAGGCCATAGCAAAGGCTAAGGGAGAATCTAGTGTTGCAGAAAGCTCAGGGAGCACTAGAAGATCAGGTAGAACTGCTACCACCCCTCCTGCAATCCAAAAGTCCTCTAGGACTATGCCTACTGTTGGAGAGAAGAGGAAATCTACTACTGGTCCTCTGGTAAAGAAGAAATCTCCTCTGGTTGTGCAAGTCACCAAGGCTAAGAAGAAGAAAATAGCCTCAGCAACACCACCTACAGCCCCTGCCAAGAAAAGAATAAAGACAAAGGTAGTAAGAAAGAAGGATGTAAGTGCAAGTGAGCAGGAAGATGAAGAGAAGGAGGAAGGACCACAATTGGTTCAAAAAAGGAGAAATGATGCTTCACAAGGTGAAGCAAGTACCAAAAGAAGAAAAGTTAATATTGTTGAAACATATAGTGAAGAAGAATTAGAGGAAGAAAAGAAGAAGCTTGCAACCCATATGAAAGAGTAGAAGAAAGATGTCACCAAGAAGGTGACCCCAAAGAAAAATAAAGTAGAAAAGGCTCCAGATGAAAGAAAAATAGAAAAACAAACTGATCCAGTAAGACCTCATTCACCAATGAAACTGGAAGCTTGATTTAGTAGCATGTTGCAGCATGAAGCACTAGGAGAGACCGTTGCCATCTATAGTGAGGCAAATGAGGTAGATAAGGCCACCATTGTTGAGGCCATTGTCAAATATATCATTGTATTAGAAGTAGATATGAAAAATATCGAAGATCAAATCCTTGCGGAGCTCTGGAATGTTCTAATGGATAGGAGACAAGAAGTCATTCAAGAAGAGGGAAAGATAAAATAGTATGCTCTGGAAACAATTGGTACTTCTTTGTCTATGGAGAATAGAGATACATTGGGTCAACTTTACTCTACCAAATTTAAGGTAAAACAAAGGGTAACAACCCTTATGAGCAAAGATAAAAAATGATTTTGAAAAAGTGCAGAAGGAGACAGTTGAGAAGATTTCTGACATTGCTCAAAAATATGGAATGTTCTCAGAGAACACTATTCCAAAAGTTGTCACTGGAGAAGAGGCCCAGAACATTGATGCTTAGCATGAGCATGAAATAGATAATGCACATACTCAAGATAATGTTCCTCTAGTTTTAGAAGAAATTTCTCAGACATACAAAGAAGCAGAGGAGAATATTGAAGAAGAGACTGCCACCGGTAAGGATTCTGAAAAGGAAAATACGTCCACTCCTCCTCCAGCACCAGATGCTACTCCTCCAAGAAACACAAAGAACTCTACAGAGGTAGAAAATACTAATAAAAAAGATGATGGTGCAAAGGTTAAAGTAGAGAAGAATAAAGAACAAGAAAACAATGAAGAGAAAGATAAAGATGAAGATGCATCCAGAGATGCAAAGGCTAAAGAAGAAAATCAAGAAAACTTTGGTGAAGATGAAGAGAAGGACTTGGAAGAAAAAGTTGTAGAGTTATCAAAGCCTTCCAGTGAATCCTCTAGCTCCTCCAGAGATTCTTTGAAGAATCTATTGAGTATACAGCTTGAATTCCAACTTATTGTATCATCACAAGTGCTCCAATTACTAATGCAACAGGGAGGCATAGATCTGGATAAGATATCTCCTCTCTAGAAGCTATAGTTGGGAGATGTATTTCATGCATCTGCCCAGAAATAAGTTATAGAGACCCATCAAAAGAGTGGAGAGTTGATGGATGAGGCAATGAAGACACTACAAGAAGTCATACCTGGAGCAAGCATCGATGCATCTCTCTACGGTATGGAAAATTTAAAGATTTTAATTGATTCTTTTAAAGAATATGCCTCCGGACTTAAAGAACAAATTGAAAATGAGGTTGAAAAGAAAATAAATGAGAAGAGGATGAGGGAGATGATTGAGAAATGTGCCATTGCACATAAAACGTTTTCAAGAAAAACTGAAGGATGCACAAGACTGTGTGGATGAGGCAAAGACCCTTTTTTAATTTAGCATGAAGTGGCCCGGAGCTACACAGAGCATCAAAAAAGAGATGGACTCTATTGAGTCCTAGATCAATAATGCCTCTGGTGCCTATGATCCGGTACTAGATCTTGATGGGAATACAAGGAATGCTATTGAAGACTTACATAAGAAATTCTTTCAACTACAAGCTCAAAAAGAGAATATCATTTTGCAGTTCAGAGAAATAAGGGATTTGGTGAATCCCAAATTCATGAAATTATTTCAAGAGCCCTTTTGAGTGCTACAAAAGCTTCACAGATAAACCCTGTACCCAGCACTCCGGAAGAAGGAAAAGAGTTTTTGATGGAATTTGAAACTCAATGCAGAATACTTGAAGAAGCCAAGAAAGCTTAGGATGAAGGAAAACATGAATGACAGGCTCAGGCACAGAAGTTATAGGCACCTACTTCATCTGGGTGACAATACTTTTTACTTTCTTTATGCATTTTCAGTTTTCAGTTTTAGATTCCTTGTACATATGCAAAATATATAGAGTAGTTTTTGGTACAATTCTTTTTGGTTCTAGCTTTGGTACATGACTTAGGGGGAGCCAAGTCAATCTTTCAGCTTGTACATATAAATAGACTTCTCAAGGGGAGATCTGGTACATGTTAAAATAGTTGTTTGAAGGTGCCCTTTGCCCTTGATGTCAAAGGGGGAGAATTGTTTGGAGATATTTTGGCATGTTGCCATCAATGACAAAGGGGGAGATTGTTGGAAGTTTGTCATTGATGTTGTTGTTGGCAACATGAGCACGTGGGATAAGCACAAGGTATGTTACTATGTGTTGCAGTGTTGTCATTGATGTCAACATTGTATCTTGGTATGAAGACAGTTTTGCAAGAAGGTTTGATCCTAACATGCTTCAAGATGTCTATGAAAGACAATTTTGCAAGAAGGTTTGATCCAATAAAGAGACTTATGATAAAATTGACTAAGTGTAAGTTCTGGTAATTCTATGTTATAGAGCATCTAGTTTTTGGGTCCGCATTGGTCCGCAAATGAACAACTTACTCTGCAGTTCTAGTATATTGTTTTTGGTTGATAGAAGCACCTAATTCTAGAATTTTACTTGATAGTGTTCTATTGTGTGGAAGTTATGAATGACAGAAGTTTGGCTTGGCAGAACACAGTCATTTCATGTACAATGCATGAGAGTAAGATGATCCACATTTCTCCGTGGATTGGATTTTGGCCTTGTGGTTTTAAGGATATGTTGAAATATGTCAATAGAATGTAATTTCCAGCTAGCATGACATTTCGAGATACATGTGTTAGTATTTGGGTCTACAGTTGAAGAATTTTTGTATTAGGTCTCCTGTGGAGATGACCTAATAGTTGTGAAGATATGCAGAGATTAAATAAGCATTGCAGAGCTAAGTAGGAGCTATTTTAGGTCCATGTCAACCTAATTCAAACTGTTCTAAGGTTCAGATCTTGGTGTGAAGTGTGTGTGGAAATTCTTGGGCCAACAAGTTACATATTTTATATTTTGCACATTATATCCAATTAGGTCAACCTAATTGATGATACAATTGATATGGATATATATGTTAGATCCTTTATAGAATTTTGAAGTAAGAAAGTGATAGATGTACGTAAATTCTATCAGAGTAGTGTGAACTTACGTTGTGAATGTTGAGTAAAAGATCAGAGTGATGCAAATGCAAAGGAAAGCATTCTGTTGGATCATAATCAGATAAAGTGTGCAAAATCAGTTCATTGAGCAACATTGGAACTATATCATGCATATGATTGATGCAATTGTAATAGTTCAATCTAGGCAATGATCCACAACTCTTCTTCTATCTTTTTCTCAATGGGCAATGAGTCCACCTGCAGTGAGTACTTTTGTAAATATATTATAACCAGTTATAATATATTGTGAGCTAATCCTCACCGTGGTTTTTCCCATTTTGGTTTTTCCACGTAAAAATCCTAGTGTTCATGTGTTATGTGTGGTTGTTACATGTTTTATGTCTTATTTCATTTTCTGCGATTGAATCTACTAAATGGATTGGATATTTAATGTTTGAATGGTTTAAAAGAATATTGATTCACCCCCCCCCCCCTCTCAATATTCTGGGTGTTCAACACTTCTTGCTTAGATACTTTAGTTTCCCTTTTGTGTCTCTTTCCTGAGTTGTGTTGTCTATTATGGTTTCTTCTCTTTAGAGTGAGATTCTACCAAATTTCCTTTGGATTTCCCTTCACCTACTATGGTTTGTACCTCAAGAGATGTAGTGGAACCCTCCCTTAGTCCCATCCATTACACTTTAGAGTCAGATTCCTTGGATCGTTTGAGTAGGACTTGCAAGAAAAAGGTCAAGGGATAAGATAAGATCATTGACTGTTTGTTATCCCTTTGTGAGGGTGACACACCATGACAAGTATGAGATTAGGCCTTTGGTGGGGATGATATGTGGTTTTAGGAAGCAATGGTATCCAAGGTAGGTACTTGGTTTCCTTATCAAAATCTTGTATAATATCATCAATATTTACCTCATCCAATTCTTTTTATGGCCCTTATTTTCCTTAGTTCTTTTTGTGTTTCTTGGGTAACCTCATTGGGTTTGGGGATTGGCTAGTTTTTGTAAGACAAACTCCTTCCCTTTATCTGCTTTTCTTCTTTGGGATATTGTTTCTTCCTCATTATCTCATGCTTGTGTCAAACTACTTGGATGTCCCATTTGCATTTGTTTTTCTTATTCAACCCAAATGCTTCCTCCATAGGCTCCCAAATCATGCCTTGCATCTTCACATTCCACTTATTGTGGTATGACCTCCTCCTCAGCCAATTTCACTTGTGCAGTCTAGTGTTGTAAATATTATCTTCCTAATTTCAGGCTTCAAACTTTGAATCGTTTCTCATCTTAATCATCTTCTTCCAGCAACATTAGGCTCTACCAATGTAGTGTGTACATCTCCTATTAGTCATAGCTTCCTCTTTTTTGTACAAGGTTTCTCTAAGGTATCTAATAAATTGACTGATTGAGCTCCTTTTTTTGTGCAAGGTTGCTCGAAGGTATATAACAAATTGATCACTTGAGGTTGTACAATAGGAATTAATAATGGCAAAGTTGTAATCTTACCTCTAGTTAGATTTGAGTTATGCTTAAACCTTGCTTGTTCACAACTTCCCCCTTGCAATTCTTAAAAAAATTATTATAATATATCTCCACAAATCCTTTCTCTTTTTTGTGGGCCTTGGGTTTGCCATAATTTTTCTATATAAAATGGCTTGCTTGCTCCTTTGTTAATTACCCTGATCCAATTGTGGGAACTTTTTCTTTTATTAGCTATCTCTCATCAACTATTCACACCTTTTATATTGTAGATTTATTTGGTATAAACATTGTGTTGTATTGTTCCTTTAGGCTTTATCCTTGTTTTTTATTAAAGAAGCCACCACATAAGGTCCCATAATTAATATTGAAACCAATTGCTCTTGAGACAACTATTTTTGTTGTGTTTGAATTTAAAACAACCCATATGCAATTAAAATCATAAATGGGAATGCTTGGGGCATAATGGATTTTTTAATAGTGGCAAGCTAGGTATCATCCCTTTGTAATGTGACACTTGCTAACTTTGGGTGAATTTGTAGCTTTTGGGGCTTGAGTTTTTCACTAGCAATCCTTGATGTCAAATATCTATTCATCACATCTTGGTGTTGTTCTTACTACAGTGGTCTTTCTTCTATGATGACTATGAATTTGAAAAATAGTTGTTCCACTCATATATTGTGGGAATCCTTACCTATCCCTTCGGTGTTCTCCAGTGTGTAGATTTGCTTTAAATGTATCTGAAATGGGTCTTAAGGATCTTTCATCATCTAGAAATTAGACATATTACAAAAGATGGTTAGTTTGTAGAAATGGTAAATAAGAGTTACATTTACAACTCCTACAATCATCTTAATCTTCAACATGTATCTCTAGATATCCCAAATTTATCTCCTCCTTAATCTCTAATCTTATCTAGATGCCCTTCATCATCTACATCTCTTATCTTCTTTGCAATTCACTTCCCAATTTGGTCTTCTTAAATCCCTATCACCTTATATACTCCAATTCTTGGAAAAGCAAATGCCAAGAAATATTTTTTTTAGTGTTAAAATATTTAGTATAGAGGCAAATTGCCATGAGTTGTAAGCCTTGCCCAACTCAATAAAATACCAAAAAAAAGAAATAAATATTCACATTTAGGTTATAAATAATTCTATCTAAAAAATGTGGAGTGATATCAATATAATTATAAGGAAAATTAAATTTTTAAATGTATTACATAAATTATTTAGGCGAATTGAATGAATGTAATCACTAAACACACAAATTAACCTAGGTAATGGAGTTTGAATTGAAATAAATCTGATAATTAAATGAGAGGATAGGAAGAATTAGACCTAGGATTGGTGGTGGAAGAATGAAGCTAAAATTGTTCTAAATCAATTCACCACTATCATGAAATAATCTACTTTGGCTTGATGAATATCTTAGAGTTTAGTCTATCATAGAAAGTGGTGCAAATCAATCCTAAGCCCCATGAGTTTGGTCTCAACTACTACAAAATTGATCTAACACATGGAGTTGATTTGAGTTGCATAAAACTAATGTGAAAAAAAGTGCACCTAAAGATCTACTCACCTTAAGATCTCATAGATATATGGATTTGTCAAGATGGTGTCTAGAGACACCATTAAGGAGCTTGCTAAATTGATAAGGAAATGAGTTATCCTAGTCAAAACCCTTAGCAATCAAATTAACAATGATGAGAAATAAAGACACCATTCACAAACATATTGGTAACCTATATGATGATGTAGATTTGATTCCTTTAATGCCCTTGAATTCATAATTAAATGCTCTATTAATAATGCAATTATGTCCATAATGTTTTAATTGCACAATGAGTGTCTTTAGATACCATGGCATAGCAATGTGCCACACAAACATGTGTTAGGTGAGCTCACAACAACTAGAAGAAGCAGGTAGGAAATTTTGGATTTAAATTTAAGGCTTTGATATTTGGGGATAATTCATGTTCTCCTTAGGATTGACTTAGATTAATCTTGCATCATTCAAAATGATATAAAGGAATAAAGTGCTAATTTTTTAGGAGGAAAATGAATTTATGGAAATTGATGCCAATAGGAGTGAAATAGGAGTTGATGGATAGTAAAGGCAAGTGGATTAGTGCAAACAAGGGTGAAATAAAGATGGATAGGAACTAGATCATGAGCCAAACATAGCATAAGAGCATGCCACTTGTCAATATTTTATTGCATTAGTAGACATTCCAATCAAGTGGGCATAAAAATAAATGGTAAATGGCATGGATATGCTAATTTTGCCATTACATTTTCCACCCACTTTGATTTGTGTGTGAATATAACATGAGCATGGATTTCAACGTATATGGACATTCTTAGCCAATGTAAAAAGTAAATGTTTAGATACTCATACAAGGATACTAATCCATATAAAGTAACAGATCATTTTGAGTTCCTGTAATCTATGTATGAGTGCTTCGTCAAAGCCTACAAAACAACAAAAAGTATACAATGAGTAGTGTCTACCACATGATCAAAATAAGAACAAACTACAAGTTATTCTAATTGCTTACAAAATGAAAAGAGATAAAATAAGGAATCCCACTTGTTCAAAAAGTGATAACTTCATAGAATGTACAAATGCAATAAGGGTTGGCACAATGTAGCCATGTGATAAACCTCCATGTGTGATGTGGCAATGCAGTCAAAACTCCACATGATATAGCAATGCAATAAAACTAAACACAATGTGGGAAATGCAATCAAACTTGGTGTGATGCAACATGTGATAAAAGCTATGCGAGGCAACCCTATAATTTGATAAGACTCCACACAATGTGGTAATGTGATGTGATAAAAATCCATCAGATGTTGACATGCCACTGTAAAATGATATATAACTCCATTTGGACACAATGATGACTCTCTATCTAGCACAAACTACTATCTAAAATCTCAACCATCAAAAGTGTTAGTGATAGCATATGCCACCTTCAATTGGTTCCATCCAAGGGATGCGAGGAATTGGAGGAGAGGAGAAAAATAAAGAATAAATGCTCATGGAATAGGGTTGCCCCCGACATAGGCACATGATAAGATAAGAATGATGAAGCATGTAAACAAATAAATATGAGATAAGCATCAAGGCATGTATCATAAGGTTGCCCTAGTGTAGGAAAATGAGACTAATGATGACCCTAAAGTCTAGATAAGGATCATGTAGACATTGATAGGATGTAAAAATATGTGGGAATGACAAGGGTCATAACATGTAATCTTATAATCTAAGCATGATAAGGACCATAAGGCATAGAATCATAAGACTTGGTAAGGATCACAATATGTAATCATAATCTATCAAAAGATGCAAGCATGATAAGGATGAACAAATCATAGGATGGGAACATAATAAGGAGCATAAACAAATCATAGGATGGGGACATGATAAGGAGCATAAACATGAAATCATGATAAAGATAGGCATAATACTCATAACATGCAAGTAATATGATAAGCATAGAACATTGTGATAACCAAAGTAGTAATGTGGAATATGAAAAGCATAGGAATATAGGAACATCTAAAGTGGCAAGGAAAATTGTTAAAACACAAAGGATAGGAAAACATACTCATCATGACACATAAAAAACATATAAATGATATAGAAAACATGCCCCACAATTGATAACAAAGCATCAAGCATAATATAAAAGGAGAAATGAGAAATAGGAACAACACAACAATCATAATATAGAAGGTGAAATGAGAATAGGAAAAACACAACAATTACAATATAGAAGGTGAAATGAGAAAAGAAGAACACTACAATTGTAATACAAAAGGTGAAATGGGAATAGGATAGACACAACAAACATTACATTAACCAAAAATCTAAAGTGTATCCATGGTCCTTAAAAACTCTAAAATGTTGTGCTCTACTCCTATAATTTCATGCTCTATGCTCGCCTCTAGCGATGGCCTCCCCGGCTCATGCATTGGCCCCCGTGGCGTAGGCGGCTCTGGTGTTCATGCCTCCAGGTGATTGGATAAAGATAGGATCAAGGATCACAGTTTAAACTTCAAAAAGGTTCTAAGTTCCAGTGCTAGGGCACGTGACCCACCCAAACCGCCCCATATTCGATGCCAAAACTCTCCCCCGTGACACCACTTCAAGCAGGCCTTACGCCAAGGTGTTTGGGATCGCGATCTGGGACTCAATAATTCCACCATTTATGGTGACTCAACTCAAATAGGCTTCGCCTTTCCAGTAAGCCGTTCTACTTCTACACTAGAAATTTGTTTGGATGGATTGGTATGTGATAGGGTAAAAGCAAGAAGTTGGGTCCACATATAGGGGAAGTGTCGGGCAAAAAAAAATCCTGATAGGAATGGATGCCCGAGCCTATAACAGGTACCTGTTTGGTTTTTTAATGTTTTTAGAAATGGGTATCCGTTTTATTTTTTATTGTTTTTTAGAATGGGTACCCGTTTTAAAATGGGTACTTGTTTTGTTCTTTATTGTTTTTTAGAACGGGTACCCGTTTTTAAAACTTTGAATTTCACACCCACATTTTTGGTTTGGTTTTAGGCTCAGGAAAGGCATGGGTAGCCGACCTTGAGCCTTGGACCTGCAAGTATTTGTCTAAGTACAAAACAAGAGAAAAGACTGATTTTACTTGTATGGCTGATGACATTTTTTGTAAATTTTTTAAAGAAATTAAAACCCATTACAGATGATAGTGTGTAGTTTTCAAATATGTAATTTTTTTTTATTAGACTTGTTTTTCTATTTATTATTTAATTTATGATCAAACTGGTCTAAAAACTTGAAATGACAGGTGTTTGTATTTTTTTAATAACTTTTAATTTTTAAAGTTTTTTTTTAAATTATGTCATCAATCTACACATCATTCTTTACACAATGAAAAAAATTCATTTTATGATTAGTTTTGTTCAAATTATGTTGGTCGTACACGAGGGATTTTCAAAAACAACAATTAGGGCCAATAAAAAATTAATAAAAAAATATTTGGGAAAAATTATAAAAAAATATCCTCATCAAACTTCAATGTACTACACATCTTTTCCCAAAAGGATTTAGAAAAACACTTTTATTTAGGTCAAATTATGTTGGTCGTACACACGCATGGTATGATAAAAAAAAGTGACTTTTAAACAGTGGTTTTTAGAAATGCCTATTGAAAATCAATTTGTATCATCTAGGTATAAAAATAAATTACATATTTAGAAACTAGACTCCGAGTACTACATTTCATATTACTAAATTTTTTTAAGATTCAATCTTTAAGTGCCTCGAATGTTTAGGTCAAATGTGACAAATTCTGAAAATCAGGGAAAACACTCCACTTTTTAGCCAAAAAGTGGACCCAACTTCTTGCACTGACCCGATAAGGAGGATTTCCTGTGGAATTAGGCCCTAATTTGTAGTTTCATAAAATTGTGGCCAAAGTTAAGTGACCTCCATGCCTGGATCTCAGAAAATTGGAGAGATTTTTTGGAGGAATAAATTTGCCTATTTCCTTGTGTCAAAAGGTTTTTTATCCTTGAATTTGAGTGTCTTATAGACAACGAGTGTGTGCTTAAAAATGGTCCTTGGGCTTTTCAAGGAGACTTCTTATGCATGAAACCCTAGTTTCCCTCTTTCAATCTTGAATCAAGACTTTCTCCTCTACATTTTTTGGGTGTGATTACCTTATCTCCCCTTCCATTTCTAGGAATTGGAATGCCTGCAGGCCATAGACAATGACTTAGGCAAGTATCACTGCAATTCAAAGAAAACAATAAACTACCAAAGCTCCACCTATGCATGCATGTGTGTTGAAATGGACCTATCCAAAGGTCTCCTTGCAAATATTTCACTGAAGGTGGGTGATCACTACTGGAAGCAACCAGTTGATTATGAAAAAATTGCCTTCCAATGCAGGAAATGTTTCTCAACAGATCATTTCACGCCCCAAGGTCAAAAGTTGCAAGACCATGAGTGAGGAAATATGGCCTCAAGGGGTAAGGCCACATGGTGGATTAGGGTTGAGCCTGAACACTATGTCATTCCACTGAGTGCACAGAATGAAAAGGTACCATCCCAAGCTTCTGTAAAAGAATTACCTAGGGCACACGACTCTACTAGTGAGGATGTACCTGCAAATAAATTAGATGTGGGTTCCTTTTTAGTATCTCTAAATTCAAAATCTTCAAACTTTGAGATCTCTCAAGAACTACTGGTTACTTCAAAGGTTGCATGTACCGAAGAATGTCCAAGTGAAAATCACAGTCAGGCCTAATTAGATCTAGAATGGACAGAAGTAAAGAGGAAAAAACCCTCACAAAAAAATCCAAGCTTCAAATGAATTTAAGATCATCAACAAAAGAGAAAATTTTTGAATGCTTATGCAAGTGGCAACCTTAATAGAAGGCTCGAAGTCTAATATAGTTCCCAGGCTAAAAGTAGTGTTAAATTTTAGTTTTTTTCTTTAATAAGATCCCAGTGGATCCCTTTGGTTTCTCATCATAGATGAACAAGATATTATTTTATGCACCCTCTCTAGAAGGCATGCACTTTGGATGGGGAGGAGGTCCCCCTTATGACCTCCGCTAGAGTGGGCAAGCCTAAATATCCTCACAATTTACTGATTAAAAAAAATCCAAAGTGTAAAGATGCGCATATAAAAAAAGTGAAGGCTAATATAAGTATATAGATAAATAAAACATGACAATGATCAATGTATCATGACATGAATTTGAGAGAATAAGACATCCAAGAGGTCATCCTCTTCCCAAAAACATTCATCATATTCCTATTCTTCAATTCCATGACTTTCTTTTCCAGTAAGTTTGTGTTTCCTCTTGGTAGGAATTTGTATTCTTTGTGAACACATTGTCAATAGGTGGAGCATTAGATATGTTTATATTTTTTTGTCTTCTTAGGAGGTGGTTGCATTTGTTGGAATACATGTGGTAACACTCTTAGCATGAAACAATAGTTTTGGAAATATAAGACCCTTATCCTTCCTAGGTGATATAGGTGCTAGAGTACACTTTCTTTGATATACATCATGAAGAGCTTTCTCACTTTCATATGGAGGTTCCTTGGGAGTGGGAATGTAAGTATCCAAAATAAAATGGCTCAATTTTGTAAGAGGCTCATATGAATATTGTGTAATCTTTATAATTCAACCCTCATGAACATATTTAACACATTTATGTACAATAGAAGGTATAACTCACAAGTGTTACAACCAAGGTCTACCAAGTAATATGGAAAATCTATCATAAGAAAGAATAACATGACATAACATAATTCCTTATTTCAAATCTTAAGAGGTAGAATAAATGACCAAAAGTATGAATCAATATGATCCCATTAGTCATATTCAATGATAATCTTGAATGGGCATAAGAATTTGGCTTCAAATGTTTAACAACTAATAAATCCTCAATGTATATGGTGTATTGATTTGCATCTATAAGAATTTTACCAATGATCTTATTGTGTATTTCACCCCAAATATAATGGACCATAATGATTTTTCGATCGGATCTCCTCACCTAAAAATGTGATCAATGGAGTAGCATGAGAGGAAGAAGTAGTGTCCTTAGAATGCATTATTCCTGCAAAGGCATCAGTATGTGAAAAAACTTGAGAATAAATTCCATGTCAATTAGATCTTGTGCCTCCAAATTATTGGCATGACTAGGGAATGGGTTGGTATAGATTTACAAGTTCTAGTTTAGAGGAGCAACCAAATGGTTTCCACCATAATTGACACCTTCAATGTGAATCATTTTGTTATCAATAAGATCTTGTAATTTATGCTTTAAATCCATGCAAGATTCAGTGTTATGTCTTCTAACTCTATGAAAATGGTAAAATACTTGCTTGTTATAATTATTGGAGAGTATTTTGCTAAGATCTAGTGGATGAATAAGAGGAACAATTATCAAATTAGAGCTTAATAAATTTTTAAGTACCATGTATAAAGGTTCTTTCAACTTCATAATTTTAAAGGAGTGGTTTGTTTGAAAGAAGGGATATTGGAATTACTAGTGACTTGATGAACATTTTCCTTCTTGTCCTTAGGAAAAGATGGAGTTTGTTGAAATTTTGAAGGGTATGAAGAAGCATTTTAATGGGATAATTCATAATTAATAGTGTTGGATGCAAGCAGTTTGATCTCAAGATTCTTTAGGTGAGTGCATATGTCCATAAAATAAATAAAACTACTCAGTCTGACCATCTGTTTGTGGATGATACCTGGAACTCATCTTCAGTTTGGTGTTGGTGTGTCGAAATAGTTCTATCCAAAAATGATTGGTGAAGGTTGCATCATGATGATGGAAGAAGGGATGCCATGAAGACGGAAGATTTGGTCCATGAAAATTTGTGTGACTGAGGAGGCAGTATAGGGATGGATGAGGGCACAAAAATGACTATATTTGGAGAGGCGATCAATCACAACCAAGATCATTATCTTCCCTCCAAATTTAGGGAGCCCCTCAATGAAATCCATAGAAATATCTATCTAAATCCTTGTAGGGATGGGCAAGGGTTTGAGAAACCTAGGAATCAGTGTCATTTCACCCTTGTTGCATTGGCAGGTATCACATTCAACCACCATCTATTGAATTGCCCTTTTCATTCCCTTCCAAAAGAAGTTACTGTTGATATGCGTCAGACAACTGAGAGGGGGGGTGAATCAATTGTCACAAAACCTTAAACACTTCATGCAATTTAAACATTCATCACTTATCCACAATTATTATGATTTAACAATGAGAGCATGAAATCATAAACTTAACCACAGATACAACATCAAACACAAGAGACACTAGATTTATGTGGAAAACCCCAAGGTGGGGAAAAACCACAAAGAGGATTAACTCTCAATATATATTGCAATCTTGAAATAATGATGTTCATGCTTGGTCACTCCACAGGCCTAAACATACTGGCTTACCGCCATGAAGAACAACTAGGTCTAGCAGGCTCACTGCCTCAACCCTAAACCTAGCAAGATTACAATAAGGGTTATTAAACCCTGAGGGATGTTAAACCCTACTAGTGGCTTACTGCCAGACTTATTTCCATGATCAACACTTTCCTATATTTGTAATTGAAGTATAATGATTCCCCTACTCTGCTCTTCCTCTGCTCTGCTCTTCCTCTTCTCTGCTCTTCCTCTTCTTTCCTCTACCCCTTCTCTACTCTACCTCTTGGACCTTTCTTAATATATTCTCATTTTCTCTTAAGGACACCTTTTCTATGACTCAACTACAAGTATTTATACACTACATCAACCTTGGAATGATCATCAAGGTTAGCATCACAATCATCAACCATTGGGACAATCTCTAAAGTTGGTATTACAAACATTTACAATATAGGTCTTGACCTATTACAACAATGCACAAGTGAAATGAAATGTGGATCATGCCATGCCTTAGTTGGGACTCAAACACGATCTTCCATGCCACAACATGCTTCCACAATCTTCCAGAGATCTTTGCAATCACTGGGATCAACCAGGTTGGCCAAGACTGGTTACACGCAACATTATCTGGGAACAATCTTCACACACCATCTCAATTTCTTAATGCGGACCAAAGTCTAGATAGGAACATGATTAGGAGACATCCACACACATGCTATAATCATCAGGAGCAACTGCAAAAACCTCAACCACTTTATCCATAGGAATCTTCTCACCAAAACACATGAACTTCATTGTCTTCAACTGTCATAAAAGAAAGATAGATTGTGGACCACCAAACCATGAACCATTGCAACTGTATGCACTTATCATCATCCCATACTTCCCTCTAGAACTACAAAGCCAAATACTTTACAGCAGAGGAATGCGGAGTAGAATACTTTCTTCCTGTCCCACCTGAACTTACAGAAAAAGTAGGTTTCACTCTGATGAACACAAATCACTCAAATCTTCATGCAAATGGCTCAAACCCAGAATGTAGCATCCTCAAACATACCTCTAACTTACTTCCAATCCGTAGACCATGATCTTCAAGTAGAAGTAAATGCAGAGCAGTTTACCAGACTGTTCTTCAGCATACAACTCACTGTCTGTACTACACTTCTCTGTAACTCACTTGTTTCTTCTGGAGAGGCTAATTTTCTCAATATCCTCAACATACAAGTCTTCTAAACAAGTAATAGAATAGGATATAGTTGACACTAATGACAACAAGGATATGTTGACATCAATGACAACACCGATTAGGCACATACTTGCAATAATCTCCCCCTTTATCATTGATGGCAACATATGATGTGAAAAACTGCAACAGTCGTCAAGACAAGATTCTCCCCCTTTCTCTTATACATTTGCACTCTAATTTTTTCACATGACTTCTCTCCCCCTTTGACATCAATGGCAAAGGGAACATACTTGCACTCATCTTCTTTGATCTAATCTCTCTTCTGAACTCTTTGACTACTCTCCTTGAGAAGTAGCCCTAAAAAGGCATCAATTTGGACCTCTAAACACCTCTGAATTGATGCACTATTGTGCATCTTAGTTTAGAGGAGGGGTGATGACTCCTAACTTTTCTCTGAGATACTCAAAAGTATCCTTGGGCAAAGGCTTGGTAAAAATGTCTGCAATCTAATCCTTGGTAGAAACATACTCCAACTTGACTTCATTCTCTGTCACTTTTTCTCTTAGGAAATGATACCTGGTGGATATGTGCTTTATCCTTGAGTGCATCACTAGATTCTTTGATATGTTAATGGCACTTGTGTTGTCACAAAAGATTACAATGGGATTTTCATACACAACTTTGATGTCTTTCAAAGTCTGCTTCATCCATAACACTTGAGTGCAACTGCATGTTGTTGCAATGTATTATGCCTCTGTAGTAGACAAGGATATTGAATCTTGTTTCTTGCTTAACCAAGATACTAATCTTTTTCCCAAGAAGAATGTACCTCCACTTGTACTTTTTCTGTCATCCAATCTCCGTCCCAATCAGCATCAGTATATGCGCTGAGGGTAAAGTCACAGTCCTTAGGGTACCACAAATCATAATCTATTGTGCTTTTTAAATATCTTATAATTCTTTTGACTACCATCACATGTGATTCCTTGGGTTCTACCTGAAATCTTGCCACAAGACACACTGCATGCATTATGTCAGGTTTGGTTTGAGTCAGATAAAGTAATCCTCCAATCATAGATCTATACTTTCTCTATTCTACCATGGGTGAATTATCATCTTTGCTCAACTTACAACCAGTTATCATAGGTGTGCATACTAGTTTAGAGTCTTCCATTCCATTCTTCAACAACTCTTTCACATACTTAGATTGAGAAATGAAGTTACCCTTATCTGATTGACTTATTTGCAAACCTAAAAAGAAGTTCATCTCTCCAAACATAGACATTTCAAATTCACTTTGCATTTCTCCAGCAAAAACTGAGCACATACCTTCATTTCCTCCAAAAATAATATCATCAACACAAAAAGCAACAATCAGGGTTTGTTCATCATTGATCTTGAAGTAGAGTTTACTATCTGTAGTACCTTTACTAAACCCTATATGTATCAAGTACCTGTCCAACCGTGCATACCATGCCCTGGGGGCCTGTTTCAATCCATACAATGCTTTCTTCAATCTGCATACCATGTCCTCTTGTTCTGATGACTGAAATCCTTCTGGTTGTTCAATGTATACTTCCTCTTCCAATTCTCCATTTAAGAAGGCAAACTTCACATCCATTTGATAAACCTTGAAATCTTTATATGCTGTAAAAGCCAGAAACATCCTTATTGCTTCAATCCTTGCCACTAGAGAAAAAGTTTCTTCAAAGTCTATTCCTTCAACTTGAGTGTATCCTTTGCATACCAGCCTCACTTTGTTTCTTACCACTTCACCATTCTAATTCATTTTGTTTCTAAAGACCCACTTTGTACCAATTACATTCTTGTCTACTGGTCTGGGAACAAGATCCCAAGTCTAATTCTTCTCTATCTACATCAATTATTCTTCCATAGCCTTTATCCAATTCCAATCTTTGCAAGCCTCATCCATAATTTTAGGTTCAATCATAGAAATCAAACAGAAATTTACTTGTTCCTCTGCATCGTTTCTTTTAGTTAAGATCCCTTTGTTGTTATCTCCTATGATTTAATTTTTAGAATGATTGATTCTCACATATCTTGGAGTTTTGGTAGCACTTACCGGAGCTTGTTCTTCTTCAACTATGTTGTCTTCATGTTGCACCACTTCTGAAACATCTGGATCATCTGACTCATATCCACTTGATTCTGAAGACCTTTCCTTACATTCATCAACTTTAACATTTGCACTTTCAGTGATCTTATTCAGCCTCTTATTATAGCACCGACAGGCCTTACTCTTGGTGGAGTTACCAAGGAAGATTCCTTCATCACATCTAGAATCAAACTTGCCTAAATCTTCTTCTCTTTTGATATAACATCTGCTACCAAAAACTTTGAAATATTTCACAGTAGGAACTCTACCATGCCACAATTCATAGGGAGTTTTTGAACTGTTACCTTTCACTTGAACTTTGTTTAAGATATATACTGCGGTGTGAATTGCCTCTCTCCAATATGCTTCCAGAAGATGAGATTCCTTCATCATGGTTCTAGCAGCTTCTTGAACTGTTCTATTTTTTCTTTCAACAACTCCATTTTGTTGTGGAGTTCTGGGTGCAGATAGCTGCCTCTTTATTCCATGTTCTTGACAAAAGAAATTGAATTCATTTGATGTGAACTCTCCTCCTCTATCAAACCTCAAGCATTTCATTTTCAAATCCATCTCATTTTCAATCATTGCCTTAAATGCCTTGAATTTATCTCGAGCTTTAGCGTTCTCTTTCAAAAAGGTGACCCAAGCATTCTAGATAATCATCAATGAGTAGCATGAAATACATGTCTCCTTACAAACTTCTTACTCTGGTAGGTCTACACAAATCTGTATACACTAGCTCAAGTAGTCCTCCAACTAATTGATCCTTGCTTTTGAAACTTGTTCTTGTTTGTTTCCCAAATTGACACTCCTTGCAAATTGGATTAGCAGGCTTCACAAGCTTAGGCAAATCTCTAACAATCTGTACAGTACTTATCTTCATAATATCATCAAAATTTATGTGACACAACTTTCTATGCCATAACCAACTTTCATCAGTCTAAGTCAACAAGCAATAGTTCTCAGTTCCTTTCAAGTGATAGATATTACCTCTAGTCTTCTTACCAGTTGCAATGATTGTTTCAGAGCTTTCCCTAATCTTGCATCCATTGCCCTTGAAGCTTAAGTCATAGCCCTTGTCACACATCTGACCCACACTCAAAAGATTATTCTTTAATCCTTTCACATACAAGACATCTTCAGTATTATGCTTACCATCAAAAGAAATAGATCCTTTCCCACAAATCCTACCAGTTGTATCATCTCCAAACCTAACCAGTCCACCATCATATCTTTCCAAACTTACAAACTTACTTTTGTCACTAGTCATGTGGTGAGAGAAACCACTATCAATAACCCATTCATCCTTGTCTTTAATGACATGAGCAGCCAAAGCACTTTCCACTAGTTTTTCTTCCTTTATACAGCTAGAAGAATTAGTAGACACAAAATCTTCCTTGATAGCAATGAACAAGCATTCATTTACAGAGGGGCTAGCATTATCTAGTTCTCCATTATTTGATACTCCTTCATCATCAGCAAAATCTTCAACATAATAACTTCTTTTGGGTCCTAGGCCTGTTCTCATATCTTCTTCTATTTCTTTTAATTCTTTCAAGACATCTGGAAGCAAAATGACCTACTTTACCACAGAAAAAACATTTGAAAGGTAATTTACCTTTATACTTACCAGATCCTCTTTGAAGTCTGTCCACAAAGTTGGCTTCAACTTCATCTAACTCATCATCGGATTCTACCTTGTACTTTTCTGATCTGGAAGTACTTCCAGGAGTACCGACTTTGAAGGTTGTCTCAACTTTCGGCAGAGCATCATCTAACTCCCTCATTTCAAAAGCAGTAAGCTTACGAAGCAACTGATCGCTACTAACGATTTTTACTTGCATGAATTCTTCAATCGCAGCTACCTTGTGACAATAGGATTGTTGCAAATATGTGCCTAAGCGATGTTGTCATTGATGACAACATATCCTTGTTGTCATTGGTGTCAACTGTATCCTATTTTGATGTCTGTATAGAAGACTGTATTGTTGAGGATATTGAGAAAATTAATGAGGATCAATGTATGCGGACCATATGGCTAAATAGAGGATTGTCTATAGAAACTCCAGTTAAGTTTTGAAGGGTTCACATGAAGATTTGAAGTAGCTATGGCCATCTGAGTAGAACTAGTTTTGTAGTGTTCAGAAGAGATAGAGTGACAAGAAAGAGGTCCGAATTGTTCTGTATATGTCAAATGATGGTCTGCAGATCTAGAGGCATGTTTGGGAAGTCAATGTGTATCATCCATTCAAGTGGTTCATGGTTTGGAGGTCCACAAGCAATCCTTCTAATGTGACAATCATGGCAGATAGTGTTCTTGAGGTTCTGGAGGAAGATGCCAATGATCCTAATGATTTGGAGGAGTGTGGATGTTTTTGTTGAATTCAATGTGCTTGTGGAGTTCTCTGGATCGTGTGACTGCTATGATGGAGGTCTGCATTGAAGTTAGAGCTTGTCAATGGATATTTCTTTCTTGGTGTTGTTGTTCTTCCCAGTCTTGGTTGACCGGATGATTCAAGCGTGTTGCGGAGGATCTAAGAGCAATTATATGAAGCGTGGCATGTTGATCAAGGAAGATTTGAGTCCTAGTTTTGTTTGGCCGACAGCTTAGTGATTCGCATTAAGTCAGATGTTTGTAGTGCCAACCTTGATGTTCATTCCAAGGTTGATGAAGAGTATAAATACTTGTTGATGAGTTGTGGAAAATCATCCTTGTGAAAAATAATAAAATCTGAAGAAAGGATCAAAGGCAGAGAAGAGCAGAGGAGAAGCAGAAGAACAAGAGCTGTGTAGGATGAAGAATTAGAGAAGAAGTATTTGGGGCAGAGTAGAAGTTTTGTGAGCATTCAATGAAACTAAACCAGGCATGAAGTAGATGCTATTTATCAGTTAATTCTTTATGTATCAAACATAAATTCTATAGGGAGTGAGCCTCTCTTGAGCAGTGAGCTCTGGGAAGTGAGCCCGAAGGCATGTGCCTTCTCTTTTCTTCTAAGTACTTTTAACAAGGTACGAATCTTGTGGGCTAACCCCCACCGTGGTTTTCCCTTAACTGGGTTTCCACGTAAACATTATAGAGTTATGTCTGCTCATTTTATTTCTGCTCTTGTGGTATTGATTCATGCTTTAATGATTATCTAATTGCAAGCTGTTAAAGAAGATTAAAAGTAGAAAAGATTAATATTTGTGGGACAACTGATTCACCCCACCTCCCCTCTCATTTGTTTGGTCTAATTCCAACAATTGGTATTAGAGCGAGGTTCCTCTAAAAGAAGCTTAACCACCAAGGAGATCTAGGATGTCTACCTATAAGAAGGATAGTCTGAGATTTGATGGAACAAATTACTCTGTTGGAAGAGTCGCATAGAGTGCCTTTTGCAATGCATGGGTGATGCTTATTGGGTGATAACCAATGATGAGTATAAACCTCCAGAGAAAGGTCCTTCAACTCTAGATCAGATCAAAGATGTTGAAAATAACCTTCGAGCTAAAGAAGCCTTGTTGAGTACCTTGACTGATTCAGAAATGACAAATGTCTTTGGACTAAAAACTGCTCATGAAATATGGAAGAAGTTAGAGAATATTTATGAAGGTGCTGAATATGTCAAATGTGCCAAGCTACAAAGTCTGAGAGGAAATTTTGAAAATCTAAGGATGAGTGAAGATGAAAACATCACAATCTACATGCAAAATATAAATGAACTTGTGTGTGGTATCAGGTGTGCTGGTGGAACTTTGGAAGAATCAGAGATTGTGGCAAAAGTGCTCAGATCTTTACCTGATTCATACAAACATAAAGTTGCTGCTATAGAGGAGATCAGGACTATCTCAAAAGTTACAAGAGATCAGCTGGTTGGCAAAATTTTAGCTTTTGAATTAAGTGAGTTTGGTGATTCTCTTCCTAAGTTTGAATCTGCTTTTAAGGCCAGTGTATATGGAAAACAAAGATATGATCTAGGTGAAAGCTCTTCTGCAAGATCAAACAGATTTGCTAAGGCAAGGAAGGATCTTGAGGATGATGAAATTTAGTCTACAGAACTTGAATCTCTTATTGCCAAGAGGATCCGGTAAGTATGAAGGAAAGTTTCCATTCAAATGTTTTGCTTGTAATAAGATTGGTCATTTGCCTCAAGATGTCTGGAGAAATTTTCAAAGCCAAACCCTAACAAATATAAAGGTCAGAAGAAATGTTACTATGTCCAAGAAGCTGGAGAAGGAGTCACAGATGATGAATCTGATCATGGAGGTGCCACTGAAGATGATTGGGTGTTCATTGCTATCAAAGAAGATCCAGTGTCTACTGAATCTTCTAGCTATGCAAATGTGGAAAGTGCCTTGGCTGCTCATGTTGTTGAAAAGGATGAATGGGTGATTGATAGTGGATGTTCTCATCATATGACTGGTGATAAAAGTAAGTTTATAAACTTTGAAAAATATGAAGGTAGAATTGTGAAATTTGGAGACAACTCAGCTAGTAGAATCTGTGGCAGAGGATCCATCTCTTTTGAGGGTAAGAATAACACAAATGATGTTTTGTATGTGGAATGGCTGAAGCATAATCTTCTCAATGTTGGATAGTTGGTTGACAAGGGTTATGATCTCCAATTCAAGGATGGTAAATACAGAATCTTGGAAAGCTCCAGAACTGAAATTGCCTCTGGTACACAAACTAGAGGTAACATCTTTCAATTAAGTAGTTCTGGTAAAAGTTGTTTGATTGCATAGACAAATCAAAGTTGGTTGTGGCATAGGAGAATGTGTCATGTGAATTTTGATAACATTGTCAAGATAAGCTCTACTCAGGTTGTGAGAGATCTTCCAAGACTTGTGAAACTTGATAGCATGTGTAGAGAATGTCAATTGGGTAAACAGAACAAAACATCATTCAAAAATAAAGAACAATTTTCAAGTGGACGATTCGAACTTGTGCATATTGATCTATGTGGTCCTGCTAGAATTAGGAGTGTGCAAGGAGACATATATTTTATGTTGCTGATTGATAATTACTCCTGGATGATGTGGGTAACTTTCTTAAAAGAAAAATTAGAAGCTCTTGACAAATTCAAAGTGTTCAAAGTTATGGTGGAAAATGAGATTGGTGTGAAGATAAAGTGTCTAAGATCCGACAGTGGTGGAGAGTTTACCTCCGGTGAGTTTGATACATTATGTGAAAAGCATGGAATAAAAAGACAATTATCTACTCCTAGGACACCTCAGCAAAATGGAGTTGTGGAAAGAAAGAACCAGACCATTCAAGAAGTTGCCAAGACCATGATGATGGAAACAAATGTTCCACAAGTTTATTGGAGAGAAGTTGTGAGTACTGTTGTCTACACTCTTAACTGGGTGCAGATCAAAGGCAATTCTTGTTAGACTCCTTATGAACTCTGGTTTGGTCATCCTTCTACTATAAGATAGTTGAAAGTTTTTGGTAGTAAATGTGATATCAAAAGAGATGAGGATCTAGGCAAGTTTGAAGCAAGAAGTGATGAAGGAATTTTTCTGGGTTACTCTACTCAAAGCAAAGCATACCGGTGTTTTAACAAGAGGTTAAAAAAGATTGTTGAAAGTGCTAATGTCAGAGTTGATGAGAGAAAAGAAGGACATTCCAAGTCTTGTGGATATGATTCAGATGATCAAGATGAAAATCCAAGTCAAGAAAGATAAGTGCAAACTCAGATTCAGATCTAGATTGATCCAGAAAATCTAGTGACTCAAGAGGATAATGCACAAGTTGAGGAAAGAGTTCAATAAATAGAAGTTCAAGCAAATCCCAAAACTCTCAGGTATGTAAGGATGAATCATCCTAAAAATTAGATCATAGGAGATAGAAATAAAGGTGTTTGAACTAGGAGAAGAATTGTTGAAGATCAAGAAGAGATTTTTTTGATTTCAAAGATTAAACCAAAATCAGTAAGTGAAGCCTGCAATGATGAAAACTAGGTAAAAGCAATGGAGTAAGAACTAATGCAAATTGAAAAGAATCACACTTGGGATCTTGTTTCTAGACCTAATGACAAAAATGTGATTGGAATTAAATGGGTCTTCCAGAACAAACTAAATGAAGATGGTGAAGTTGTAAGAAACAAAGCAAGGTTGGTATGCAAAGGATACTCTCAAGTGGAAGGAATTGATTTTGAAGAAACGTTTGCTCTGGTGGCAAGAATAGAAGCAGTCAAATTATTTCTTGCATTTGTTGCTTATAAAGATTTCAAGGTCGATCAGATGGATGTCAAATCAGCATTCCTAAATTAAAAGTTAGAAGAAGTCTACATTGAGCAACCGAAAGGATTTCAGTTGTCTAATCAAAAAGACATGGTCTACAAATTGAGGAAAGCATTATATGGACTCAAACATGCCCCAAGAGCCTGGTATGCAAGATTAGATAAGTATCTGCTAAAGCTAGGATATAACAAAGGCGCTGCTGACAATAATCTTTACTTCAAGATTGATCATGAGAATATTTTGATTGTTGAGGTATTTGTTGATGCTATCATTTTTGGTGGAAATGAGAGCATGTGCAAAACATTTGTTGATTAGATGCAAAGTGAATTTGAGATGTCCATGTTTGGTGAGATGAATTTCTTCTTAGGTCTGCAAATCACTCAGTTAGATAAAGGTATCTTTATATCTCAGTCTAAGTATGTAAAAAAATTATTGAAGAAGTTTGGAATGGAAGATTCAAAGCCAGTAGATATGCCTATGGTAATCAGATGCAAGTTGAGTAAAGATGATGACTCCCCTAAGGAAAATCAGAAAAGGTATAGATCAATTATTGGAGGACTGCTCTATCTGAGTCAAACCAGACCTGATATCATGAATGCAGTTGGACTTGTTGCTAGAGTTCAAGTTGATCCTAGAGAATCCCATGGTGTAGCAGTCAAGAGAATTTTCAGATATCTCAAAGGGACAATTGATTATGGCTTATGGTATCCAAAGGATAATAACTTCACTCTTCATCATATACAGATGTTGATTGGGCAAGAGATGTGGATGACAGAAAAAGCGCTAGTGGTGGTGCATTCTTCTTGGGAAGTAGATTGGTTTCTTGGTTGAGCAAAAAGCAGGAGGCAATTTCCCTATCTACAGCAGAGGCAGAGTATATAGCAACAGCAAACAATTATACTCAAGTTCTATGGATGAAGCAAATGTTGAAGGACATTAGAATTGTGTTTGAGGAGCCTGTCACAATCTTCTGTGATAATTCAAGTGCAATAAGCATCTCAAAGAATCCAGTGTTGCATTCAAAGACAAAGCATATATCCATCAAGTTTCATTTCTTGAGAGAGAAGGTAAATGAGAATGAAGTCAAGTTGGAGTTTGTGTCTTCAAAGGATCAGATTGTAGATATTTTCACTAAGCCTCTTTCCAAGGATACTTTTGAGTATCTCATAGAGAAGTTAGGGGTTATTACCCCTCCTGATCAGAACTAAGATGCACTAAGGTGCATCAGTCTGGTGGAATTCACAATCATATCTTGTGATCCAGATTGATGTTAAGGAGATACTACTCAGGGGGAGTAGTCAGTATGAAAATTTTGGGATCAGTCTAAAACAAAAAGGGAGAAAAGATTGCAAATATGTGCCCTTTGCCATTGATGTCAAAAGGGGAGAGAAGTTCATGTGAAAAACTAGTTGCTAATGAAAGGGGGAGCAGTGAAGAAAGTGATTGTAGAAGTGATAAGGGAAAGGGGGAGAAGGTCTTGTCTTGATGGTCAAATTAGTTTTTCACATCATATGTTGTCATCAATGACAAAGGGGAAGATTGATGCAAATATGTGCCTAAGCGGTGTTGTCATTGATGACAACATATCCTTGTTGCCATTGATGTCAACTCCTATTTTGTTGTCTGTATAGAAGACTGGATTGTTGAGGATATTGAGAAAATTAATGAGGATCAATGTATGCAGACCATATGGCTGAATAAAGGATTGTCTGTAGAAGCTCCAGTTAAGTTTTGAACGGTTCACATGAAGATTTGAAGTAGCTATGGCCATTTGAGTAGAACTAGTTTTGCAGTGTTCAGAGGAGACAGAGTGACAGGAAAGAGGTCCGGATTGTTCTAGATATGTCAAATGATGATCTGTGGATCTAGAGGCATGTTTACGAAGTCAGTTTGTATCATCCATTCAAGTGGTTCATGGTTTGGAGGTCCGCAAGCAATCCTTCTAATGTGACAGTCATGGCAGACAGTTTTCTTGAGGTTTTAGAGGAAGATGCAAATGATTATGATGATTTGGAGGAGTGTGGATGTTTTTGTTGAATTCAATGTGTTTGTGGAGGTCTCTGGATCATGTGACTACTATGATGGAGGTCCGCATTGAAGTTAGAGCTTGTCAATGGAGATTTCCTTCTCTGTGTTGCTGTTCTTCCCAGTCTTGGCTGACCGGATGATTCAAGCGTGTTGCGGAGGATCTAAGAGCAATTCTATGAAGTGTGGCATGTTGATCAAGGAAGATTTGAGTCCCAGTTTTGTTTGGCTAACAGCTCAGTGATTTGCATTAAGTCAGATGTTTGTAGTGCCAACCTTGATGTTCATTCCAAGGTTGATGAAGCGTATAAATACTTGTTGATGAATTGTGGAAAATCATCCTTGTGCAAAATAATAAAATCTAAATAAAGGATCAAAGGCAGAGAAGAGCAAAGGAGAAGTAGAAGAACAAGAGTTATGTAGGATGAAGAATTGGAAAAGAAGTATTTGGGGCAAAGAAGAAGTTTTGTGAGCATTCAATGAAACTAAACCGGGCATGAAGTAGATGCTATTTATCAGTTAATTCTTTTTGTATCAAACATAAATTCTGTAGGCAGTGAGCCTCTCTTGAGTAGTGAGCTCTAGGCAATGAGCCCAAAGGCATGTGCTTTCTCTTTTCTTCTAAGTACTTTTAACAGGGTACGAATCTTGTGGGCTAACCCCCACCGTGGTTTTCCCTTAACCGGGTTTCCACGTAAAAATTTTGGTGTTGTGTGCTCATTTTATTTCTGCTCTTGTGGTATTGATTCATGCTTTAATGATTATCTGATTGCAAGCTATTAAAGAAGATTTAAAGAAAAAAAGATTAATATTTGTGGGACAACTGATTCACCCCCCCTCTCAGTTGTCCGGTCTAATTCCAACAAGGACTTAGGCAGAGATCTGAGAATTTTCATAACAATTTCCTTTTCTTCGAGAGTTCTGCCTATGGCTTTTATCCCTGTAACAAGTTCATCAACTCTTTTCATAAAAGTTGATATGTTTTCATCATTATTCATCTTCAAGCCTTCATATTTCACTTTCAGACTTTGTAACTTGGCTTCCTTCACATAATCATCTCCTTCATATAGATTTTTCAACTTTTCCCATACCTTATTTGCAGTTTCAAGATCCACCACTTTCGTCAATATTGAGTCAGTTAAAAAGCTTAGTAGAGCATCCCTTGCCTTGATATCTATCTCATATTCTTTGATTTCATCTTCAGCCATCAGACCATTTTGAGGTATACTGTATTTTGTTTATGCATCTTTCCAAACCTTGTAACCAAGAGAAAGATGGCTTTTCATCTAAGCCTTCCAAAGAACATAATTAGATCCATCAAAATGCAGAGCTTCCTTCTTGTAAGAATTTTGGATCTTCCTCAAGATGTTAAACTTTCTTCAGAGGAACTTGGCTCTGATGCCAATTGTTGATATGCACCGGACAACTGAGAGGGGGGGTGAATCAGTTGTCACAAAACCTTAAACACTTTTTGCAATTTAAACATTCATCACTTATCCACAATTATTATGATTTAACAATGAGAGCATGAAATCAGAAACTTAACCACAGATACAACGTCAAACACAAGAGACACCAGATTTACGTGGAAAACCCCAAGGTGGGGTAAAACCACGGAGAGGATTAACTCTCAATATATATTGCAATCTTGAAATTATGATGTTCAAGCTTGGTCACTCCACGGGCCTAAACATACTGGCTTACCGCCATGAAGAACAACTAGGTCTAGCAGGCTCACTACCTCAACCCTAAACCTAGCAAGATTACAATAAGGGTTGTTAAACCCTGAGGACTGTTAAACCCTGAGGGCTGTTAAACCTTGAGGGCTATTAAATGCTACTGGTGGCTTACTGTCAGACTTACTACCATGATCAACACTTTCCTATATTTGCAACTGAAGTATAATGATTCCCCTATTCTGCTCTTCCTTTTCTCTGCTCTTCCTCTTCTATGCTTTTCCTCTTCTTTCCTCTGCCCCTTCTCTGCTCTGCCTCTTGGACCTTTCTTAATATATTCTCATTTTTGCTCAAGGACACCTTTTCCATGACTTAGCTACAAGTATTTATACACTACATCAACCTTGGAATGATCATCAAGGTAAGCATCACAATCATCAACCATTGGGACAATCTCCAAGGTTAGTATTACAAACATATACAAAATAGGTCCTGACCTATTACAACAATGCGCAAGGGAAATGAAATGCAGATCATGCCATGCCTTAGCTGGGACTCAAACATGATCTTCCACACCACAACATGCTTCCACAATCTTCCAAAGATCTTCGCAATCACTGGGATCAACCAAGTTGGCCAAGACTGGTTACACGCTACATTATCTGGGAACAATCTCCACACACCATCTCAATTTCTTAATGTGGACCAAAGTCCAAATAGGAACATGATTAGGAGACATCCACAAGCACACTATAATCATCAGGAGTAACCACACAAACCTTAACCACTTTATCCATAGGAATCTTCTCACTGGAACACATGAACTTCACTGTCTTCAATTGTCATAAAAGAAAGATAGCTTGCAGACCACCAAACCATGAACCATTACAACTGTAGGCACTTATCATCATCCCAAACTTCCCTCTAGAACCGCAAAGCCAAATACTTTACTACGGAGGAATGTGAAGCAGAATACTTTCTTCCTGTCCCATCTGAACTTACAGAAAAAATAGGTTTCACTCTGATGAACACAACTCACTCAATTCTTCATGCAGATGGCTCAAACCTAGAATGTAGCATCCTCAGACATACCTCTAACTTACTTCCAATCCGCAAACCATGATCTTCAAGCATAATTAAATGCAGAGAAGTTTACCGGATTGTTCTTCAGCATATAACTCACTGTCTATACTGCACTTCTCTGTAACTCACTTGTTTCTTCTAGAGGCTAATTTTCTCAATATCCTCAACATACAAGTCTTCTAAACAAGTAATAGAATAAGATACAATTGACACTAATGACAACAAGGATATGTTGACATCAATGACAACACCGATTAGGCACATACTTGCAACAGTTACGTCATGCCCGCTCGTAAGTTTTGAGAAACCCTGAGTGCCCTACTGATGGAGAAGCATGGAGTTCATCAAAGATAGCCTGCTAAAGATCTATGCTCTGGGGAAGCACTAAATGACCCTTGTATCACAGAGAAGCACCATCCGAAGAATAATGCGGAACAACAGAGGGGTTAGTTCTAACTATTGAATGATTTGAGATAATAAAAAGTCATTGACATAGCCCTGCTGGACAAATTCCAACTAATTCAAAATAGGCATAGAAATAGATGAGAGGGAAGCTTGGTCAACAAAAGTGTGAGAAAGAGCATCTGCCACAATATTGTCCTTACCCTTCTTGTAAGTGATCTCATAGTCATAGCCCATGAGTTTGTTGACCCATTTATATTGTGTTGGGGAGGAGACCCATTGTTCCAGGAAATATTTTAGACTCTGGTGATCAGTTTTGATGCAAAAATGATTCCCTAGTAGATATGGCTGCCACTTATGTACTGCATGCAAAATGGCCATCATTTCCTTCTCATACGTAGAGAGTACTAAATTCTTTCCAGAAAGGGCTTTGTTAGTGAACGTAATGGGACTGTCTTCTTGGAGGAGAACAACACCAAGTCCATTGTCACAAGCATTGCTCTCGATAGTGATGGTCTTGGAAAAATTTGGCATAGCTAGAATAGGTGTAGTACACATAGCTTGTTTCAATTTTTCAAATGCACACTCAGCAACTTGTGTCCAAGTAAAAACATCCTTTTTCAACATAACTTTCAGTGGAGCTGCAATCTTCCCATAATCCTTGACAAACTTGCGATAGTATCCAGTCAGCCCCAAAAAACCACGAAGGCTCTTGAGTGTATGAGGATGTGGCCAATTTTTCATGGTAGCTATTTTTGTAGGATCCACCCAAACCCCTTGGGTTGAAACAATATGCCCGAGATACTCTACTTCATCTTGGCCAAAAACGCATTTAGACTGTTTTGCACAGAGATGATGATTAGAGAGAAGTTGTAGTACGAGATCCAGATGTTGGAGATGCTTAGCCCATGTTTTACTATAGATGAGGATAGCATCGAAGAAGACCAAAATAAATTTTTGCAGGTATGGCCGGAATATTTTATTCATCAATGCCTAAAATGTTGAAGGAGCATTAGTGACACCAAAGGGCATGACCAGAAACTCATAGTGGTCATCATGCGTGCATATAGCCATTTTAGGGATATCATCCTCATGAACCCAGATCTAGTGATATCAAGAATGAAGATCCAACTTGGAGAAAAAATGAGCACCATGAAGCTCATCAAGAAGTTCATCAACAACAGGGATCAGAAACTTATCCTTGATTGTGATGTGATTAAGTGCTCGAAAGTCAATGCAAAGGCATCATGACCCATCTTTTTCTAGACAAGAAGAACTCGTGAAGAAAATGGACTGGTACTGGGCGAATAATGCCTTTCTTCAGTAAGTCTTGAATGAGCGTCTCCATCTCTATCTTTTGGTGAAATGGGTAACAGTAGGGCCTGGTGTTGGGAGGAACGCTTCTAGGAAGGAGCTAAATACGGTGGTCCTCTAGCCGTGAACATGGCAATCCCACTAGTTCAACAAAGACATATGCATACCTATCCAAAATTTGTTGTAGATCAGAAGGAGTAGTGGAGGCTATTGATGGTTGCATCTGAATGGAATGGAGTTGGTAAATGACACCATGTGAATTCTTCTTAAGAATCTTTTCCATGTGATGTGAACTTATGATGTTGATAGACCCCGGTTGTAAGCCCTTCAATGTGTGTTTTTGCCCATTGTTTGAAAATTGCATCCAAAGTTTAGCAAAATCCCATAAGATGGGTCCAAGTGTACGTAACTATTGGGCACCCAAAACGACATCACATCCTCCTAAGGGCATGGAAAACATGTTAGAGCACAGGTTATAATCTCCAATAGATACGCACATTGTGACACTTCCCTTTTCAAGGTAATGTGCCCCCATTAGCAATCAAGAATTCAAAGTTGGAGCAAGGATGGACAAAACAATCAGCGTATTCTGCATGGTTTGTGGGCTAGTGACTCCTGCTAAGGCATGGAGAGAGATCTTTGGGTGGTCTTCTTAAGAAGCAGGGTCAACAAGTGGTTGTTGAGTTTTTGCCTAATCATATTCTGTATCCTAAGCATCTACCCAAACTTCAGTTTCGGGTGAAGAATCCACATCCAATAGGTAGAGATTTTGCTCAACACATCGATATCCTTGAGTGAATTTCTCATCACAATTATAACAAAGTCCTTTCTCTCTATGTGCCCGCATCTCTACTTTAGTCAAGTGCTTGATAGGAGTTGTTCTAGGAGCTGGTGTTGTTTGAGATCTTTGGGAGGTTGTATTTCTGAATGGAACAAAATTGGATTTGGATCACTGCTGAGCTATGATCTTGTCCTATGCCAACTTAGCCAACCCTAGGGCTTCCATCATTATGCTGGGATGGAACATTTTAACCTCAAATCGAATTGCATCCTTCATACCACTGACATAACAACTACTAAAGAATTCATCTGACAATCCCTTTGTGTGATTGGCCAGTTTTTCAAATTCTATATGATACTATCTCACAGTGCTTGTTTGGAGAAGTTTAGTTAGTGCCCTAGTGAAATCATTAAAAGCACTAGGGCCAAATCGTTGCAAAATGAGTTCATAAAAACTAGTCCATTGTGGCTCATCGTGATCCTTGATATACCAACGGAACCATTGAAGGGTTTCATGTTTCAGGTGAAAGGATGCAAGAAGAACTTTGTTGACATCAAAAGTATTATGCAGACTAAAATATTATTTTGCCCAGTATATCCATCCAGTCGGATCGACACCATTGAATTAAGGAAAATCAAGCTTCAACCCACGAAAATTGCTAGAAGAAGAAAACCCAATGTCTAAAGAAGACTCTGGTTGCCATCTGTTGTTCATGGCTGAATGTTGAAGATTGAGGCCGAGAATTTTTTCATCAAGACCTTGGATTTTGGACTTGAGGGCAGAAATTTCATCCTCCATGTTTTTTGCTCCTGATCGGGTTACTACCATAGCCAGAAGACTTTTTTTTGGAAATGGGTAGAAAAATGTGTGCTAAAACATGTTTAGTAAAGGGAAATTTTAATTTGGAGAAAATTGCAATGGGTAAGTGGGGTTTGACTAGATTTTGGACACTTTCTAAGGGGAAGGGGAGAAGAAAATGGTGATTTCCAAAACGGGGTGAAAGAATGGGAAAATTTGTCCAAGAGGGACAAAGGAGCATAAATATGAAAGGAATGTTGTGGTAAAATTTGAAGGCTATTGGGTGAGAATCGAAGTTACGGCAAACCCTAAAAATAGACAAATGTGGGATTTCTAGCTTTGATAAGTGGAATTGGGATAGGGACCTCAAGGAAGGAAATGTGACGAATGAAATTTCAGGTGTTCTAGTGAATTTTGAGAGGAAACAGAGCTAAGACGAGAAAGATATGGCAAAAATGATTTGCCAATTGTTTGGATTCAATCTGCAATTTATCAGTTGTCAATAGATATGGGCCCCAAGTCTGTTCGACTTCCTAAAGATTCAATGGAGTCACTCTGGCCACCAATGTTGTCTAATGGCTTATGTATTGGGGCAGTACCCCTGACTCCATGGCTCAGGTAAAACTGATAACCACTCTACCACAAATGACAGGTCTTGGTTTACCTCACGGATGGGAACTAGTCAATCAGGTAGGGGCCATTACCCTTTTCGCTGGCAGGTCCTCTCAGTGGGCCAGCTACTTTAGGGTCCCTATGGTACTCCTCACAATGAGTTTTAGGGCTATATGCCCAAGCACTTCCCACAATTAAGTGGATAGGGATGTTCCCTGATCCAAACCTACAATCCAAATAAACAATACAGCTGCGAGAAAAATACTGCTACAACACTCAGCACTGAGAGGGCAACTATGAATTTTTTTTTTGCCAAAAATCTACCTAGCGAGCCCAAGAAAGTGCTCTGGTACCAAATGAGAAGAACCTCCTGCAACAATATAATGAAAAATGCCCAAAATAATAGAATTATATAAATAACAGAAACACAGAAGGAATTTATTGATCGCAGACCACTTCGAGGGGGCAACCTTCTTTGAGCAAGCTCAATACAATAAATTTATGGACGCCTTCATTGGCCTCAACACATACTTATATACTAAGTCTAATCAAAACAACTACTACTTCCCATGAATGTGGGATAATATAATATGCTCACGGGATGACTTACAAAGCATATGCATCCATAGAAACTAATATACTAACAAAGTAAAGAGAAGGGTTAAACACGGGTTCCTAACAAACAAAATTTTTAGACACAAGGATACTGAGAAGGGGGGTGAATCAATATCTAAACAATTTTCAACTTTTACAACTTCAACTTATCTGGATCAGATTAAACTTTAAGCATCACAGTATTAACATGAACACGAAAGATTAACACAATGCACATCAACACATAACACCAAATATATGTGGAAATCCCTGGAAGGGAAAAACCACGGTGAGGATTAACTCACAATATATATGAATCTCAAATAATAACTTTATTTTAGGGCTGCAACCCAAGGAAGCTACTGCTCCCTGATGAATTTGTTTTACGGTCACCCCCAAGGAAGCTACTACTCCCTAATGACTTTGTTTTAGGGTCACTCCCAAGGAAGCTACTACTCCCTAAATTAAAAACACACTTACAAAGACTATAGTATGACAGTCCTACTGTTTGAAAACTGACATTGAAACTCACTTCTTTGATGATTGCAATTCTACCTCTTCACACTTCCTTCGGATGATCAGATCTAGTAGGCACACTCTTCACTTGATTACTATCACAAATGTGTCTTCAAGATGAATCAGGACGGCATCAATAACTTATGCTCTTTCTCCTTCAATCGCACATCATAATGCATTCAATTCTGCTCCTTATCTTGCATGTGATCCCTATCAATCACTTTGCAATCACATCTTTCCTAACTCATTTTGCTTTACCATTTATACATGATATTACATTGATTACATTGCTTGTCAGCCAGAGCAATATGGAAAATACATTTACAAGTTGGCCAGACAGTGTACAACATGAAACATGTAGAAGATAAGACCTAAACAACGTCACATGTTAGACTAGCAGAAGACTCATGCTTTGTAAACATAAATGCTTGCTTAAACAGTTCCAAAACATCCTTCACAGCATCAAACACCAAGGAATTACATCTACACACTCTGCTCAATTGAAATTAGGACAGCCTTAAGCAAAACCTGTGAAAACTTGAAGCATAACAACCACAACAACTTGAAAACCTTGTGCAGTACTGGAAACAAGAAAGATCTTCATGAAACTCTTCCAGATGACTCCACATGACTCATACAACATTCCTGAACACACCTTTACCTCCACATAGAAAATATTTGTGTTGCATATCTTCAATCATGAACTCTGGGAACACCAAGTCAACTAGGACACACTGCAACATGTCATTTGAAAAACTGAGTTGCAAACCACCAAGATACTTGAAATTGCAAGGAAGCATGTAATGCACATCCATTATCATATCCTCAAAACTACAAAGATGATTCACTTCCAGAGGAATGCAGAGCATTCCAACAGGCCTTCAACACTACCTCACTCTACTAGAACACATGTCGGTACTCTATCATGCATAACTTTCACATCGGAAGGGTAAATGATCTAAAACTCTGGAATTGACACCTTCACTACACCTTGAACATATCTCTAGAACCGGATAGTCATATCTAAAAATGTAGAGGAATGCAAAGCATTCTACTTTCGTATAGTAACTATCTTCATATAACCAATATAGTCTTTGAATTGTCAACTACAAAACACTCTTTCGGTGATCCAAACACCATGAAGCTTGGAACATACATGATTCAAACCATCAATAACATCTTCCAAACATCAAAAACACATCTAATCATCTTGGTGCTTCTAATTCCCATATTAATGTATCATCTTGATGCTTCTTATTCCCATCTCAATATAATTTGATACTCAACTCTACATTGGTTAAGGCATGACATCCAACCATGAACACCATCACACATTCAAGATAGTTCTAACATCAATGACAGCCTTGTGATAGTGTTGACATCAATGACAACCATAGGAACCATATGTGTAACAATCTCCCCCTTTGGCATTGATGGCAACACATACCTGCCCATTCTCCCCCTTTGACATAAAGGACAAAGGGCAACCACTACCTGCTCATCAACAACCATATTCTTTCTTAGGATATAACTTCTTTTGCAACAAACAGACTCCCCCTATCATCAGCAACCACTACCTACTCCCCCTGAGAGGTACCCACCACCAGTCCAGGAAAAAGATATATCATGAACTCCTCCTAGACAGATGCACCATTATGCATCTAGCAAGAAGAAGGAGGGGCAATTACCCCTAGCCTCTACTAGAGATCCTCAAAGGTGTCCTTTGCAAGAGCCTTTGTGAAAATATCTGCAATCTGATCCTTTGTTGGAACATATTCCAACCTTACTTCCTTTTCTACCACCTTCTCTCTCAAAAAGTGATACCTAATTGCTATATTCTTTGTTCTAGAATGTATCACTGGATTCTTGGAAATATTGATAGCACTTGTATTGTCACACAAAATATGAATAGGCTCATCATACAATACCTTTATATCCTTTAGGGTTTGCTTCATCCACAACACTTGTGTATAGCAGGATGTTGCTACAATTTATTATGCTTTTGCAGTAGATAAGGACATTGAATCTTGCTTCTTGCTCTACCATGAAACCAATCTACTTCCTAAGAAGAAAGCACCTCCACTTGTACTTCTTCTATCATCAACACAACCAACCCAATCAACATCAATATAGGCATTTAAATCAAGTCATTACCTCTTGGATACCATAAGCCATAATCTAGAGTTCCTTTCAAATATCTGAATATCCTTTTCACTGCCTTCTCATATTTTGCTTGGGATTAGCTCGATATCTAGAAACCACACATACTGCATGCATAATATTAGGTCTAGAAGCAATTAAGTACAACAACCCTCTAATCATAGATATGTAGATAGTTTGATCCACCTCGGGAGACTCATCATCTTTGCTCAAGTGACATCCAGTGACCATGGGAGTACTTACTGGCTTTGAATCCTCCATACCAAACTTCTTTAACAACTCTTTGACATACTAGCTGAGAAATTTGAAGCCCAAGGAAGAAAGACATTTCACCAATCATAGACACCACAAACTCTTTTTGCATCTCCTCTGCAAACCTTTTACACATATCATCATCTCCACCAAAGATGATGTCATCAACATATACTGCAACTATCAAAATCATGTCTCCTCCTTCCTTGATATAAAGACTTCTATTTGTAGTACCTTTCTTGAAGCCCTGTTGAAGTAAGTACTTGTCTAACCTAGCATACCAAGCCCTAGGTGCTTGCTTGAGACCATACAAATCCTTTTTGAGTCTACATACCATGTATGGATCTTCTGATATCTGGAAACCATCTGGTTGTTCAATGTACATGTCTTCCTCTAGGTCATCATTCAGAAATGTTGACTTAACATCCATCTGATATACCTTAAAGTTCTTATGAGCTGCAAGAGTAAGGAACATTCTGATTGCCTCCATCCTAGCTACCAAAGCAAAAGTTTCCTCAAAGTCAATACCTTCAACTTGTGTGTATCCTTTGCATACTAATCTTTCCTTATTCCTTACAACTCTACCTTCTTCATTCAGCTTGTTTTGGAATACCCACTTTGTTCCTATGACATTCTTATTAGTTGGTATGTGAACCAATTCTCATATATAATTCTTTTCAATTTGATCCAATTCTTCTTCTATTTCTTTTATCCATCCATCATCTTTGCTGGCCTCAACAAAGGTCTTAGGTTCCACTTTTGATAACAAACACAAGTTTACTTGCTCATGTGTCTTGGCAAGCCTTCTCCTTGTTTGTACACCTTCATTCTTATCTCCAATGATTTGATCTTTTGAGTGGTTCTTATGAACATACTTTGTTGGAGTCTTAGGTACTTGCTCTAATTCTTGTTCCTTTTCTTCTTTCACTTCTTCTTCTTAATCTTCATCTTCATCTTCAATGCAAGGAAAGATGTCAAATCCAGAGTCTTCTGATTCTTGTGAGATTTGATACAAGTCTTCATCCACTTTGACATTTGTGCTTTCAAACATCTTTCCCAACCTCTTGTTGTAGCATCTATAAGCCTTACTTCTGGTTGAGTAACCAAGAAAGATTCTCTCATCACTTCTTGAGTCAAACTTTCCTAGGTCTTCTTCATCTCTTCTGATATAACATTTGCTCCCAAAGATCCTAAAGTATCTGATAGTGGGAGGTCTTCCATACCATAGATAATAAGGAGTCTTAGTTTTGTTGACCCTCAGTTGTATTTTGTTAATTAGATAGATAGCAGTGTGAATTGCTTCCTTCCAGTACATATCAAGCAAATATGCATCTTTCATCATTTCCCTGGACATCTCTTGCATAGTCTTATTCTTCCTTTCCACTACCCCATTTTGCTGAGGGGTTCTAGGAGCTTACAGATGACTCCTAATACCATGATTTCACAAAATCTTTCAAATTCATTTGAAGTAAGCTTGCCTCCTCTATCATATCTTAAGCATTTTATCTTAGCATCTACTTCATTTTCAACCATAGCTTTGAACACTTTAAACTTGTCAAGAGCACCTAATTTTTCTCTTAAGAAAGTAACCCAAGTCATTCTAGAGTAATCATCAATAAGTAGTATAAAGTACCTTTCACGTTATTGACTCTTTATTCTTGTAGGGCCACATAGATATGTGTGAATCAGCTCCAATGGCTTTGAAGAAGAATACTCCTTTCTTTTGAAACTTGTCTTTGTCTGCTTTCCCATTTGGCATTCCCCGCATACTGTGTTTGTAGGCTTGATTATCTTAGGCATGTCTCTCACTGCATGAGTAGAACTGATCTTTACCATATTATCAAAATTGTTGTGCCCCATTCTTTTTTTCTATAGCCAACTTGCACAGGATTGAGTTAACAAGCATGTTCTTCCATTTACCTCCTTTAGATGATAGATATCACCATATGTCTTGATTCCCTCTGCAACTAGTTTTTTGGACCCTGCCTTCCTGATTTCACAACCATTGGCATGGAAAGTGAGATTATAGCCCTTACTACACATCTAACTAACACTGAGAAGATTGTGTTTTAGCCCTTTGACATGGAGGACATCCTCAATCTTGTTCTTCCCATTAATACTTATAGCACCTTTTCCACATATTTGTGCTGACTCATCACCACCAAACTTGACAGCACCACCATCCCACTTCTTAAGACTGATAAACTTCTTTTTGTCACCAGTCATATGATTTGAGCATCCACTCTCAATTACCCAAGCCTTGGTTTCTTCTTTTGCATGAAAGGCAGTCCATACAACCATTGATCTTTCATTGTTTTGAATTACTTGTAGAGCATCAGTCTTCTCACATTTTCCAACATCATCTTTTTTGTCATCAACACTCAGTGCCATGAAAAGTGTTTCATCATTTGAGTCATCATGATCCTCATCTTCTGAAGAATTGTTGTTTTCTATGGAATACATGCTTCTCTTGAACTTGTCTCTTTTGTTACCACTCCTTGATTCTTTAGGAGGACATTTAGAAGCAAAGTGACCAACCTTTCCACAATTGAAATATTTGAAAGGTAACTTACCTCTATATTTGCCAGTGCCTTTCTTCAATCTTCTTACAAAATTTGCTTCAACTTCATCAGAGCTCTCCTCTTCATCAGCCTCTTCTTCCTTTATCTTCCTACTAACTTTGAAAGCAACGTATTTCTTTGGAGCATCACTACCGAACTCTCTCATTTTAAAGGCAGTAAGGGTTCCAAACAATTGGTCTATAGTGTATGTATCCAAGCTTGCAGTCTCCTCAATAGAAGATACCTTATGACTGTAAGATTTGGGAAGAGATCTTAAAACCTTCTTCACAATTTCATCCTCTTTTATTTCTCCACCAAGACTTGTGATGCCATTGACTACCTCCTTCATCTAGAGCATATATCTAGCATTGTCTTCATTCTCTACCATCTTTAAGTTCTCAAATCTACTCTTGAAGATCTGCATCTTAGCTTGTTTTACTTTCTTATCTCCTTCATAAATGGTTACAAGTTTATACAAAATTTCTTTAGCAAAACTACAACTCATTACCTTTGAAAGTTCCGAATCACTCAGCCCACTCATGATAGCAATTTTTTCCTTGGAATTTTAATCATACTTCTTAACTTCATTTGCATATGTAGGAATAGTAGCAGGGACTTTGTAACCAGTCTTGACAGATTGCCAAATACCACACCCTAGAGAATTGATGTAGGCTTCCATACTTAGCTTCTGAAAAGCATAATTGGTTCCATCAAACCTAGGTATCTTGTTGAATCCACTTTGTGCCATTCCGGACCTTCCTCAAGCATTTAAGCTTCCCTCAAAGGAACTTGGCTTTGATACCAATTGTTAGACACACAAGGATACTAAGAGGGGGGTGAATCAGTATCTAAACAATTTTCAACTTTAACAACTTCAACTTATCCAGAGCAAATTAAACCTTAAGCATCACAATATTAACATGAACATGAAAGATTAACATAATACACATCAACACATAACACCAAATATATGTGGAAAACCCTAGCAGGGAAAAACCACGGTGAGGATTAACTCACAGTATATGAAGCTCAATGAATAACTTTGTTTTAGGGCTACAACCCAAGGAAGCTACTACTCCTTGATGACTTTGTTTTAGGGTCATTCCCAAGGAAGCTACTACTCCATGAATTGAAAACACACTTACAAAGATTACAATATGACAGTCCTTCTATTGTCTGAAAACTGACATTGAAACTCATTTCTTTAATGATTGCAATTCTACCTCTTCACACTTCCTTCTGATGATCAAATATGGTAGGAAAACTCTTCACTTGATCACTATCACAAATATGTCTTCAAGATGAATCAGGAAAGCATCAATAACTTCTATTCTTTCTCCTTCAGTCACACATCATAATGCATTCAATTCTACTCCTTATCTTGCATGCGAGCCCCATCAACCACTTTGCAATCACACCTTTCCTAACTCACTTTTATTTACCATTTATACATGATATTACATTGATTACATTGCTTTTCAGCTAGAGACAATATGGAAAATACATTTACAAGTTGGCCAGATAGTGTACAACATGAAACGTGTAGAAAATAAGACCTAAACAACATCACACGTTACACTAATAGAAGACTCATGATTTGCAAACATCAATGCTTGCTTAAACAGGTCCAAAACATCCTTCATAGCATCAAACACCAAGGAATTACATCTGCACACTCCACTCAATTGAAATTAGGACAGCCTTAAGCAAAACTTGTGAAAATTTGAAGCATAATGGCCACAGCAACTTGAAAACCTTGTGCGGTATTGGAAACAAGAAAAATCTTCATGAAACTCTTCCAGATGAGTCTACATAACTCATACAACATTCCCAAACACTCCTTTACCTCCACACAACAAAGATTTGTGTCACATATCTTCAATCATGAACTTTGAGAACACCAAGTCAATCAGAACACACTGCAACATGTTGTCATTTGAAAAACTGAGTTGCAGACCACAAGGAGACTTGAAACTACAAGGAAGCATGTAATGCACATCTATTATCATATCCTCTAAACCGCAACTTGGCAACCATTCACTTCTGGAGGAATGCAAAGCATTCCAACAGGGCTTCAACACTATCTCACTATGTCAAAACACATGTCAGTACTCTATCATGCATAACTTTCACAGCAGAAGGGTAAATGATATAAAACTCTAGAATTGACACATTCACTACACCCTGAACATATCTCCAGAACCACATATCCATATCTGCAAATGTAGAGGAATGCAGAGCATTCTACTTTCGTATAGTAATTGTCTTCACAGAACCAATACAGTCTTTGCACTGTCAACTGCAAAACAATCTTCTAGTGATCCAAACACCATGAAGCTTGGAACATACATGATTCAGACCATCAATAACATTTTCCAAACATCAGCAACACATCTGATCATCTTGGTGCTTCTAATTCCCATATTAATGTATCTTCTTGATGCTTCTTATTCCCATATCAATATAATTTGATATTCAACGTTGCATTGGTTAAGGCATGACATCCAACCATGAACTTCAATTACCTAATTGTATTCAACATGACATCCAACCATGAACACCATCACACATTCAAGATAGTGCTGACATTAATGACAACCTTGTGACAATGTTAACATCAATGACAACCAAAGGAACCATATGTGTAACAAAAACTAGAAGACAATGTATATGTGACAACCTCAAAAGCAAGTGGCATATGATGTGGAGGATTATATATGACAAAATCTTTTTTATTAAGAATACCATCCTCCTTTTTCTTAAGATTGATAAATTCTTGTAATGGTGTATCTAGAGTAGAAGTAGAAATAATAGTGGTATGAGGAATGTGGTAGACAATAGTTGAAGTATAAGAGGATGTGTAGGTGTAATATAAAATTTAAAACTATGTTAAACTTATATTACATTAATTTAGTCGGGAGATGAAAATAAGGAAAACTAGAAATATAGGAAATGGAAGCACAAGATACACAAATGAATGTTAGAATAGTTAAATATAACAAACAAGGAACCTGGAAATCAGCCTGGGAAGCTCACTAGCTAGAAGATGCAATAAAATCTAGGAATGTTTCAAGGTGTTGTAGAGTGCCACAAAATGTTGTCAAGACCCAAGGAGAGTATTGTAACTTATCTTGGAGAGCTCAAGCTTGCCTAATGGAATAAGAATCAATCTTGTAAGAATGAGAGGGAAGCCCAATAGTTATTCAAAATGCAAAGGTGATTGTTGGACTTCTAAACACTAGGTATACAATAACTACAAAGGAATGTTTGGAAGCTAAAAGGCCATTGATAGGTCAAAAAATGAACACTATATAATTGTACAGTTGGGGGATGACAATGCGTTGCACTAGAATCCAAGTATAGTGTGCTAGAAAACTTTTGTAGGATGGTAAAAAAATATAAAACATACATGGGGTACACATAGAACCACATAAAACATGTTTGGACAAAAACAAACACACAAAAAACTAGCCCTAGGAGTGGGCTGAAGGCCAAGGCTAGGTTAAAATTATTCCTAAAACATGCTATGAGAATGGACACTAAAGTGAGAATAATTTGTTGTGTCAAAATTGTAGGCTATGTAATTTTGGCACTACATTTTTCCGCCACTTAAGCGATTTGATGTTGCTAGGTGATATAGGTATGCTAAAGCACATAAATAAAAGCACTAGAAAATGCAACATCATAAGAGGATACCAAAAAGGATTTAATGGAATAGGTAGCAGTCCTTCAAGTGAGGGAACCACACCCTCAAGCTAAAGATCTACAACACAAAGCTTTAGACAAATAGAAACCCACAACACAAAAATGTTAGAAAGACATAAAACCTGTAAAATAACTCAAAAATGTTAGAAAGACATAAGACCCACAAAACAACTATGTTAGAACATCACAAACATGTATATGGAAAAGAAAAACAACATACATAAAGGAACAACTAGAGAGGAAATCTTATACAATGAAAAAAATGTGATGAGAAAAATGTTTTATTTGGAAAGACTAAACTAATGTGCATGGAGAGAAAGATGTGCATGGAGAGAAAGAAAGATAGTCAATAAGAAAGAAAGATCATGATTCAAGTTCTACCTTACTTTGTCACTAGCGATCATGAGAATCAATTGGTAAGATGAATCACTTGTACTTTGATTTAGATGTTTTGATGGGATTTAGAATCACTTGGACTAGCTTGCTCTATTTCTAGGTGATCCATGCATAAATACAATACTAAAGATTGCATGTGCTAACATACTTTGTTTCTACGTAATCCTAATAAGGGTGACCATGTTGAAGTGTACTCTATACTTGGGACCACATATTATTGATGCTATGTATGCATGCCAAAATGTGTAATTGTAGATGTATTCCCCCTTAAAATAATAGCATAAAAGAAGTGTATGCAATTGATTTTAAGGTAGATAAAATGGGATAAAAAAAGGAAAAGGTCCTTAGGAAGAACATGTCTCAAGTGTCGATGATATGTTGTCCCCAAAATAGGAAAAATAAAATGTTATTTCCCCTAAAGTATAGGCAAGGACAACAATGATGAAGATGGTTGTACTATGACCAAAGAGAAGGGAAGATGGTTACACCCAAATTGTGCTACCACTAAATGGCAACAAGAAAAGAAAGAAATCTATGTGTGCCACATAACAGGTACCAACACAACTGATGGAATAACTAAGTGATTGCAATCACCCAATGATAGATATTAAGTGATTTGATGACTCAACCAAATGCACCTCACAAGGAGAATTAAGAAGAGAGTTCTCCAAAGGGTAATGTATACCAGGTGTGAATATAAAAGTATAGAAGGAATTCCAGTAATAGACTAAAAAACTTCTCATTAGGAGAAGGGAGAAGTGTATTAGTTACAATAGAAATAAGGGACATGGTGGGTATAGGAGAGGACTGAAAAATAGAAATGGTTTCCATAGCAACAAAAAATGACATAGGGGAAGCTAGGGAAAGAGGAGGGATAGAATGTTTTTTAGAAGTTTTTTTGGATTTTAAGAGAATGGGTAAGATATACGCAGGAGGGTCAACAAGAGGTGTATTAAGATCTAGGTTCAGGTTTGGATGGATAGGAAGTAGGTTGGGTAGGTGGAGGAATATCAAAATGGGGATCGATGGGTGGAGGGGTAGAAGAGGGTTCATCATATTTGAGGTGAGCATGGTCTAGAAAGATTTGGTCAACTTTAATGGAAAAAATAACTATGTTAGAAATAGAACAAAATTATTGAAGAAGAAAAACCTATTGGCCATGCAATAATAAGTGCTCATGGAAAAGAGGTAGAAGAAGGCAATTGGGAGGTTGGCAACCCCATCGCACAAGCAAGGGAAAGAAGCAAGAAGTGAATCCATAGACACTCTCATGAACATATTATATGCATTACACCAAGTGTGTAAGAGAGACTTTAGGTTCCAAGTTATATTAAAAATGAGAGATAAAACCATGAGCAACATCAGAATAGTGTGTAGAACTAGTAGGTAAGGTATAGAACCAGTCTAAGGCATGATTGATTTGTGTATTAGAAAATAATTTTGCCAAGACATGTTGTCATAGGTATGAGTCAAGCATATGGTGGAGAATTGTCTCACATGGTGCACCATGGCCATTGTACATGTCAAAAGAAAGAGTTCCTATACCAACAAAAGAATGGTATGCAAGAATATCATAAGATAAATTAGAGCATAGCCATGTAGGTGTAGAGGGAGAAACAAGAGGTAGATCATGATAACTATACTGTGATATCTCCAAAAAAAATGGTATAGAAGGGGTAGGAGGCAAAGAAGGTGGAGCAATATAATGGCATGGGTCTAGGTCTAAAATAGATGGCTCAAATGTAGGAGAGGAAATAATAGATAAAAAATCATGAGAAGGATGCCCAATATCTATCAAAGGAGGAAGTTTGACTAATGTGATGTCAAGTGCTAACATGCTCAATATTGTCTACAAGAGGGAGTCCATCCTCCAAATAAATAGGAGTAGCCAAATAAGAGAAGAGTCCACCTTGGTAAGATAAATGATCAATAGAAGCATGAGGTTCATCATCACTTAAAGAAGAGTCACCAAAGTCACTAAAATAAATATTATCAATAGAAGTTTGAGAGCCATGTGGTGGAGTATTGTCAACTGTAAGAATAGGATCCTCATAAGCAATGAGGGAAGAGGAGGCCTCAACATCTTTTGGGAGATCCATGGAATTTGAACATGTAGGCAAAGGAGGGAGAGAAATGGGAAAAGACATGTTACCATCATGGACTATGGGAGAGGTAGTGGAAGTAGAATAAGGATTCTCAATAGGATGAGAAGTGGAACTAAAGATAGTAGAATCAGTATTAACATCATCTATCTCTCATATAATATACTATCTTGATAGGTCATGGAGATAAATGTAGTGAAGTCTTGTAATATGGAAGGGAAGACATGCATAAGATCTATAAAGGTAGAAAGGTCATAGAAGTAGTCAAGGATCTCCTTCATGGAACATGTATATGAATATATGTTATAGATGAAGGTTATATCATCCAAGACATATGGATGTATGCATGCCTTTTGTGTCATAGTTTCAAGTTTTCAGAGAGTTCATGATTTTTTTAACTCTCCAAAATCATCCCTAGGAATTTACATTTGTCTCTGAACTCGAAGCATTCTTAATTAATCCTTTGTCACAGTTTCAAAGAGTTCACGACCTTCTGAAGTCTCTAAAAAGTTCAAAATAACTAAATATTTTTTACATTTGTAACAAGTCACTGTCTTCTATCATAAATTCAGAGAGTTCATAACTTTTTGAACTCTTTGAAAAGTTTAAAATAACTTAAAATTTATGTAATTTTATTTTTTATTATTCACTAAGTCTTGAATGTCCGCAAGGAAGAAGTTTGTGATTATGAGAAAACTCTAAAGATTGCTACATAAAGGCAACTCATTAGGATTTCAGAGAGCTCTAGACTTTTTGAACTCTCCGACAAGTTCAATGTAAGGTCAAAACTCCGAAATGAAAAGACATAGAAATGATTTGAAAAATGTTAAATAATTTTATGGGGCATATAAAGGGCTTGACACACTTTGAAATGGTGATGGATATATAAGTTGAGGAACAATAAAATTTTGAAGAAGTCGGGCTAAAATTTAAGGGCAACAATTGGCTCTAACTAGGGACAAGGACTGTGAAGGATGTAGCTAGAACCCAACATCTTGAGCATAAGACTAGTGTTTTATTCATTAGAGAATAGAGTTGAAAGAGGGTGCTCTCAAACTGATTGGCGAAAACAAAACAAGAAAAGTAGGAAAAGCATAAATCAAATTGAAATGAGGGAAACTAATGATACAAATATGGGGAATGACCTATTTTACATTTTACATAATTTTAGATCTTGCCCATTATATAGAAAGGGAAAGGGTGTTCCATCTAGATAAGACATCAAATAAGCATTGTTACCACACACTTGTATAATTTGGAAGAGGCCCTTCCAAAGCGTATTGAACTTACTGTGAGATCCTCTATGTTCTCTTCTTTTATCCCAAAGTAGGAAATGACCTCCAACATAAATTTATTATTCTTGTTGTCTTGTGAAAAATAACCTTTACTTTGGACTGATGTTGTACAATTCTATCAAGTACATCTTCTCTTTGTTATTCATTTTTTTTCTCAAATGTGTTACTCTCTTCTCAAGTGCATTCTAAAATTGTTCATCTTCAATAACACATTGGATTTTAGTTGTTGAAAGTTCCAAAGGAATAGGTAATGTATTATTGATTCCATAAACCAACTTGAAAGGGGACATGCCTATTTATCTTTTTGATGGAATTCTATCAACCCAAAGAGCATCAAACAACTTTTTATGTCAGTTTCTCATATTGTCATCCACAAGCTTGTGAATAATAACTATCAAATTTTATTACTAGATTTGGCTTGACCATTACCCTGTGGATAATAATTGGATGAATGTGCTAGGGAAATATTATGATCATAGGAGAAGAGAGACATTTATACAGAAGAAAAATTTGATGCATTATCTGTGACCATCTTCTATGGAATTCCAAACTTAACTAGTATATATTCTATTTTATAAAGTCACAAACCACTTCAGATGTAGTTTGTTTAACAGGAATGGCTTCTACCCACTTAGTAAAATAATCTATTGCAGTTAATATGTGGGTATGTCCTGCAATAGAGTGAGGATTAATTGGTCTAATGAAGTCTAATCCCCATTGTTGAAATAATTCTTCTATCACAATTGGTCATAGGGGAAGTGCTACTCATTATGGTTTACCAAAGAATTATATGCATTTTCACACCTAACCACCCAATCATAAGCATCTTTAAACATACCTAGCCAGTAATAAAAACATCTCAAAATCTTGAAATCTATGATAGATGAGGAATAATGACTCCTGCAAGCTTCATTATGAAACAACTCTAAAATTTCCTTTTGTTGTACTTTGTCTACACATCTTAGGAATGTTCCATCGATACCCCTTTTGTATAGAGTATCACCCCATATGACATATTTAATATCTTTAAATTTGGCATTTCTTTTCTCCTTTGTTGATAAATGTGTTGGGCATTCACCATAAGTTAGAAAATAAGCAATGTTTGAAAACCATTTATCCTTAATCCCTACAAAACGTACAAGAGGGGAATCTTTTGGTTCTTCAGGTTGGTTCTCAATAATTAATTTTCAAACTCTTCTTCCCCTAACCAATTTTGTTGGATTGATATCTATATTGTATTCTTAAACTTTTGAAATCCAAGCTGCCCTTCTCTTGCAACTTATATCTTGTTGAGTTAGAATACTTTTAACAGCTCGGTCTAGAACATATACAAAAGTATGAGAATGAAGGCTATAAAATCTAAACTACTTCATTGCCTTTACAAAAGCAAAATCATGTTTTTAAAACTGGGAATAATTTAAATCATGCTTTTTCAAAGGGATACTCATAAAAGCTATTGTAAATTCCACATCTTGATCATTTTCTATAAAAGAACGATAGATAAAGTATGTGATCTAATGCATAACTATAGATAATAAAGTCTTTATTAAAATCAAGTTGTACCAGAACTGGAGCGTTGGCTATAATTGTTTTGATATTAGTGAAAGATTTCTTACCAACATCATTCCATTTGAATCCTTGATTTCCTTTCATCATTTCTAATATGTGCCTTGTCAATTCTAAAAATTCAGGGACAAATCTTCTTAGAAAATTAATCTATCCAAAGAAAGAATTCACCCCTGTTACATTGGATGGAAGACTAAGTTGTTGAATAGATTTCACTCTCTTTGGATCAATTCTAATACCTTCTTTTGAAACTATATGTCCCAAAAAAATTCCTTCAATAACCCCAAATATTGACTTCTTAGGGTTGAGGTAGTACCATATTGTCGACATCGTTGCAACACAAATTATAGGTTTTTAAAATGATCTTCTCTTTTCTTATAATATAATTATTTTATTCTTTAAATCTCCAAAGGATAGATCCATAGCTCGCTAAAATGTAGCACCAGCATCAATCAAACCAAAAGGCACACAATTATAAACAAGAGTACCCCAAGGTGTTGTGAAGGTAGTTTTGTGTTGGTCCTCTTGTACTACGTTGATTTGATTGTAACCCCAAAACCCATCAAGCATTGACATCATTTCAAATCCGAATACTATTTGTAGTATGTGATCCATCATCAACAATGGATAATTATCATTTAAATAAGATTGATTCAGATTTCTAAAATCAACACAAATTTTGATCTCACCATTCTTATTCTCTAGAGTTACGATATTGGCTACCCAAGTTGAATGATGGATCATGTAATAATTTTTTATTTCAACATTTTATCAATCTCCTAAAAATAGTGTTCGTTATTTTAGGATTATATGGATGTTTCTTTTGTCTAAAAGGATCTACTCATGGTTCGAGTGGAATATGGTGTTGTAGTTTTCCATCCATAAAATTCTCTAGGTCATCATAACAACATGCAAAAACATCTTTGTATTTGATTAATAAACCTATCAACCTTTCTCTTTCTTTTGGGGTACAACATTTACCAATACAAACCATTTTGGGATCATCCATAGTGCCTATATTAATCTTTTCAAATTCTACTAAGCTATTTGTAGGACTTTGGATTTAATTTTTGATAAATCTATCATGTTTATCAAATAAATCTTCTAAAGAGACTGATCATTTGGGAAACTTATTACCCTTAAGTTGAATCACTCCCTCTTCTAATAATTCTTCTAAATCGGGAGAAAATTCACAACAATCAAAATTACTTCCTTCAAAATACAAATTGGTAAACATTTCTACTTTTTTAAGGAAGGCTATAATCTACTTATCATCTTTGTTCAAAACTGCCAATGATTAGCATTGTCTAGTACACTAGAACGATATATAAGTTTAATTTTGTATGAGCCCTCTTTAAAATTAGGGAGAGGAAGTAATAATGAGCCAGAGACAACTAATGAATTTGCCCTTGAATTTTGTTCTCTTGGGACAACCTCAATTGTAAATGCATCAAAATATTTAGTACTATTCCAAACCCTATTTCTATAGTGTCTTAGCCTTCCATTCTTAACAAAAAATATCTTCATTACTTGATAATTAACTCAGCATCTCCAATAGATTTTAATTGCTTCACTCCTTTTTATTTTGCAGTAGTGAGGCCTAGGAGTAGGGCTTCATATTCAGAAAATGTTATTTGTATCTTCAAACTCCAATTTATAAGAGAATGAGAATTTATCATCATTTAGGGAGATCAAGACAACACCTGCCCCTAAACTTGAAGAAGAAAAGCTTCCATCAAATTCTAAAGTCCAAAGTTCTGATGATATGTCCAGGCAAGATAATTCTGGAGTTTCTTCACCTAGGATAGAAGAGATCATATATGTACCTAACCCAGTTTCTTCATGTAATATTTCAGATTTAGGATCATTTGATTTGAGCACCATAAATTTGGCCTTTGGATCAAGATTCAAGAAGACTTTCTTTCCTCCAATAGGGATGTAGGCATGTGACCAATCCATTTGAATTTTGTCCCCTAGGTCTTTACAAAAACTCTAGTTAGTAACATGTCATAGCCTATCGGAATATCAGCTACCAAGATAGTTAATTTGAGTCTTTTGTTTGGGTAAGCATCTAAAACTACTTGAACATCCTTAATTTTTCCTATTAAGGGAAATTTTTTAGACTCCTTAATTTGAAAGACCTAATGCATAAGCAACTTTGGTTGGCACAACATTATCTAATACACCTAAATCTACAATACGATTTCTTAATTTACATTCAGCAATGTACAAAGATATATAAAATGGATTAGGTTTCTCATTAGGCTTTGATGGAATAAGGTTCATAGTCTTGGAAGACAAACTAGATGAAGGCATTTTGATATTAGCATTTTCTTCAAAAGACTGAGCATTTACACTAGGGGAGGAGGAAGAAGAGGAATCTAATTTTACATAATGTACAAGGCGATCCAATTCACTAGGATTTAATCTGAGATATTTGGACCTTGGTATTTTTAAAATGCTCCATGTCAAAAGAATCATAAGACTCATACAAAGAAGAAGAAGAAGAAGAAGAATAAGAAGAAGAATTCATTGCACCTATAGATTTAGATGTAGAGGCTAAAGAAGTGACAGAAAAAGAAGAACTATGAGATAAAATATAATTAGGGGATGGAACATCAACATTATTTTGTTGATTCTTCCTAATCCTAACTCCTTTGGATGCTTGAATTTGTTGATTTCTAGTGAAAACAAGACATGACTAACCATCTAATTGTGTAAATATGTCACCTCTTCTTTCAAAATCAAATTCATATTTAAGGAAGTTTAAAGTAGAGTCGCCATATACATCATTATTCTCTTCAAACTTTTTCACTCCTATGGCTTCTTTCATGGTTGTCATCTACATATATCTATTCATCTCAGGGCATGAGGTACCATCATGATCATTCGTAAGATGAAAATTGCACATCACATTATTCTTTTCACTTGACGAGACCTTCTATGGAAAGTCTTTGCATAGGTGGTTGAAACTCCAATGTCTTATTTCTATTGTTATTATTGGGTTGTGTAGACACCTTAAATTGACTTGCTCCACAAACCAATTTCCTGTATTTCTACACCACCAATTATCCCTCCTATTAATTAAATAAATTCATTTTATTTAATTAATTTAGCTCTAATCATTTGCCCTTAGCCATTTATCCATCCCTTGTGATCAATTAATTCGTTTAATTTATCACTATACCTTATAACTATATCCTCATTAATTAAATAAATATTCTCAATATTTATTTAGTTAATTTCTCCATCTCCCTAATCCTTATTAATTGGATAAATCATGTGTATTTGATTAATCTACCCTACTAATCAGCCTAAACCTAGCCTAGTTGATTAAATAACAATTATTTAATTAGCTACCCTAGCCTACCTATCCCCTAGACCTAAATAAATTAAATAAACCCTTATTTAATTAATTTTAATCTCTCATTAGCCCACTCACTAATTTCCTCTAGCCACATTAATTAAGCTAATCCTCTTGATTAGCTTGGTCAAACCTTGCTTAACCCATCCTCCCACACACTTTGAATAAAAATCAATTTTTTATTTAAAAGGTCACATCTTCCTTACATGTGTAAGAACCCATAATTACACGTGTCCTTGATTTGCACATCTACACATAAAGTGGAATTTTTAATTCCACTTCCTCCAAGAAAATTATTTTTTTTCTTTTTCCTCATCCATCTAATCTCATTTAATGCTAACTCTTCCCCAAAATGAATTTTTAATTCTCATCACCCTTCCCCATGTGAATTTAAAATTCACATTTAATCCCATCCATCCAATATTGTTGATGAGATCTTAACCCTTAATCTTATCTTCTCATCTCAACCATTGATCTCTACTTTGAATCCTAGCCATTAGATTCAAATCTCCCTCAAATGGCCTATAAATAGAGCCCTCACCCAAGCCATTTACACAACTTCTTGCATCAAATCCATGCCCAAATTTCTCTCATCTACTCTCATCATACCCTTACCATGCCAAAATTATTCTAGTCTATCTATCTATATCCAATTCCAATCTCTATCCAATCTTCTATCAATCCATAGCCAAATCCCCATCACATTGTGTTGAATCTCAAAGAGCAATCCACATTCTACTCCATTCAACATTGGGTAAAGCTAGGAGCTCACAGGTGCAAGCTCCTCCACCTTATCGAAGGAGAAAGAAGATTTCAAGGTATAACTTAGTGTTTTTATGCATTTTATTTGTGTTTCTAACCTTGTCCATTTTCTTTGATCTCATTTGGCACACCCGATGGAACCCCATGGTCCTTAACAACTAACTTTTATGTGAGTTTTGTATTTGAAAGAGGTGTTTTTGCAGGTTTGGGGCTAAAAGCTTTTTGTTTGGTGCCATTTCTTCCTGCAATGGCACCATTTCATCATCCTGTGGTGCTATTTTCGACTGTTTTGGCACCTTTTTCGCACGGCATCCTCACTAATGTTGGTCTTGTAGTTTAAATTTTTGTAGCTTTTTTTTTAGCATTTCATGAGCTTTTAGGTTAAGGTGCTCTATGTTTTGATAGGAAAAATGCGGAAAGAGGGGGACATAATGGAAAAAAAAATTCTAAGGATCATATGATAGTCTCCTCATCGAACCCTAGCGTGTTTGGCTTTTGTTCTAACATATTTCATCTCTAACCTAGTTCTTTGAGCATTGCTTGACAGGGAGAGAGACCCTAACCTTGTTTGAGTTCATATTTTTAAGAGCTAATGTATTTTCGAGAAGGCTTTAGGCACACTATGTCGTTTTGGCACCTTCCATGCATAGTTTGTACCTTCCGACTGACCCAGAAAAAGGTGAGGCAGATTAAAAAACCTCTTCTTTGGCACTATCCACCCATCCTATGGCGCCATCCCCTACTTTGGCACTATCCACCCATCCTGTGGCGCCATCCTCTGCTTTGGTGCTATCCACCCATCCTGTGGCACCATCTTCTGCTTTGGCACTATCCACCCATCCCATGGTGCCATCTTCTACTTTGGCGCTATCCAACTATCCTGTGGCACCATCTTCTATTTTGGCACCTTTTTGTCAAATCTTTAGCATTATCTCCTATTTTAGCACCATTTTCCAAATCTGTGACACTGTTTGCTATTTTAACGCCATTTATCTATGTTTTGACACCTTTTTCATATCATCTTCTCGAGATCTGTGTAGGAATCTAACTCATTTTTGCAGGTATCAAAAATGTTTGTCAAAGACCAAAATTAAAGCTACTAATAGTTTTTGCAAGTTTTTGATAGCTTAGACACATCTTCTTTTGGTGCACTAAAATGAGCATTGTGTGCTTAGCTTAGAGAACATTTGCTTTTGGTGCACTTAAAACGAACCTTGCTTGCAAACAATCATAGGAACATCTTGTTTTGGGTTTTAAAAATAGCATAGCTTTGTTTGACACGTCTCATGTGCTTGCACACTTGTGTTAAACCTAAGGGATAGAATCAAAGTATCCTCTCCCCTCACCTTCAAAAGGAACTTGAGTGAAGAGAAATGGTTCTACTCTCTTTTTCTTTTTCTTAGAGTGGGTCTGCCCTTGAGACACATCCGCAAGGAGAACTCATTAGCGACCGCAAGCGGTACTTTCATTTAGTCTGCTATACAAAATAGGATAAGGCAAAAGCCAAATCCAAATCGGTATTAGTGCTTACCGTTCGGTGCTATTTTGAAAGGAAGTCATACCTTGTGAATATGATACTCCTAGTAGAACTAGTTAAAACCTTAAGTGGTTTATTGGATGCTCGTAACGTGTCAATCCCCCAAATGTTCCCCCACTAGAAACCTTTGTTTAGTGGCCAAAATCCTTCTATTTGTTGGTGCAGGAGGTCGGACCTCTGAAGTCGTCCCACATTCTCGCAATTCAAAGTTGAGATAGCAAATTCCTTAAGATCTTCCGGTCTTTGGGAATTTGAAGTTTGGTGCACCCGAGAAGTGTGTGTCGTGTAAGGGGGAGCCAGTGCCACCAAACTTCTAAGCTATCTGCTCTGAATAAGTGCGGCTCAGATTTATCTGCAGTGGGAATCCAACAAATATTATCTTTTTCTCACCTTAGGTTGTACAAGTGCTTGATGACTATTCAAATTACCACATTTTCACAACAAAACCTTTGGCCATTATGTTCTCTTGTATGAAGTGTTTGTATGCTTGTCAACAAACCATCATTGACATTATCCAAAACTTCCTAAGTCATTGAACCATTGAAACATCCAACATTTCCTGAAGAACCAATCATTTGACCTTCAAAATCCAAAAATTTGAGATCAAAATCCAAAAAATTGTCAAAATTTGCCAAAAATCTAGACTGAATCCAAACAACTGTCTCACTTTAGCATCATAACTTCTCTATTTGGCACTATTTTCTCATGCATTAGCACCATTTTCTCCTACATTAGTGCTATTTTCCACTGTTTAAGCGCCATATTTTCATCCTTTAGTGCCATCTATCTATCTTTTAGCACCATTTCCCTCTGTTTTAGCACCATTTCCATCTTTTTTAGCACCTTCTTCATCCATGTCCAAAAATCAAAATTTCCCACCAAAAACATCATTCTTGTAAGCCCATTTTTTTTTTAAAATCTAGTCGGGGGCTACACCCCCGAACCCCTGTCAACGGGGGGTCGTAACGGCCCCCCACATCCCCCTCATGTTGGGCTAGGTTTTTCCTCCCAACACCACTAAACCACCCCCTTCATTTATCAAAATCCCATCATTTGAGCTTAATTAATCCCTATCTTTGAGCTTAATCCCATATTATCCTCCTAATCACTCATCCCATCATACCTCTTTCATCTCAACCATCCTAATCATCCTCATCATCCCTAATCCAATCCATTATCATTATATTAATCTCACTCCTTTATCCATTTGATCAATTTCATCCAAATCAAAGCCAACATCAATCATCCATCATTCTTTATCCACTCCAATCAAACATTACAATCCCTAATCCTTAATCAATAATCATCCTTTGCAAATCAAACTTTAGTTAAGGACTTAGTCTCCTTCATTCTCCATCAATATTTCATCCAAAATCCCACTCACAATCATCCACATCATTATCAAAATCCAAATCCAAATCAACCCAATCAATAATCAAGACCTTAGTTGATCGCTATCAACCTTTATCCAAACTTGCTTGAGATCATTAGTCTATCTCAAGTAAGTCATCCAATCAAATCAAACCAATCAACTCTATTACTTAAGTGTCACTAGTCTACCTTAAGTATAGAGAATCATCCATCTTTTGAAGAAAAACAAATCACCCTAAGGTCTTGAAATTTGATCCCCAACATCACAATCATCCATTATCCTCAATTTCATCTCATATCTCTCCAACAACATGGATCCTTATGTAGCAATGCAATAATTACAAAGACTTAGAAAAATCTATGAGAACATGGATCCTAATGCTAAGGAAAAATTCAAAAATGGCATTATGGATATACCCCTATCACACCTCATCATGAGGGATTTTCAAACTCCTATTTCATCCCCATCAACACCCTACATTTCATCCCCATCCACGTCATATCAACCTTCATCCTACATATCCACCCCATCAACCTCATATCAACCTTCAACCTCATATCAACCTTCACCTTCATATCAATCTTCATCCCCTTATACATCTATACCATCATATCTACCCAACCAATCAATACCTCCAACTTATCCATCCCCCAATCTTTGTCATGATAACTTTGATCAAGGGAACACCAATCTAGCACACCTTATATCCGAAATCCAAAGCTTATATCAACAACCATTTCCCCATGAAAATCCCCATCCTTCAATCACTCCATCACAATATCCCTCCAATCTTATCAACCTTAATCCATCATCCTATGTATCTCCCAATCCATCAATCCCTATCACTCATCCACCATCTAATTCACCATCAAACCTTCCAAATCTTAAGCCAAGAACACCCAATGAATCCTTGATGAATTTTCTCCGAAGAAAAAGAGAAGCTAGAGAGTCCTCCAAATCCCCCAGACCTCCAACACCACCATCTAATCCAACACCTATCCTTGAACCCATCCAAGAACCATCACTACCTAATCATATCACCCACCTATCCAATCCCAATCCTAATCCTACACCATCCACCCTTACTATACATCCTTTATATTGTTCTTCAACCCATACACTCATGAAGGATGTCATCCATTGGCTATTAGCAAGGAATCAAACACCCTCATGCAATCCAACACCCACCAAACCTCTTGAACAATCTCCTATCATAATTCAAGAACCATCATGTAGCCATGGTCAAGAACCCATAAGTCAAGCACCTAACACATCCATCCAAGAACCCACCACATCTATCCAAATCACTTCCACTTCCGTGAAAACACATGAGCTATGTCAAGAGTCAAATCCAAAGCATGTTGAAACATCAACCCCCTATCCTAATCAAGATCTAACCATCCCATCTAATCCCATCCCCGATCCTGTCCCATCTAGTGATCAACTTATTGATCCCACACCATCTACCAATCCCACCCCAAATTCCTCCCCTTATCCACTTGGAAAAAGCACCTTCATCCGCGGTGGCTCCCTCGTAGGAGGTGAACAACTTCCATCCACCGCCTATCCTTCTCCAACAAATAATGGACTCACCTCTTATTTCCAAAGCACCAAACATCCCATTGCATGTTGCATGCTCCAACATATGAACTATCAAGGCAAAGGCTTAGGCCTTCACAAACAAGGCATCTTGGAGCCCATCCACACCACATTCCATCCATCTTTGCATGGCCTTGGCTATACATCCCAAGGAAAACAATCTAAACATGTTGGTAACATACACCCATCTTCCAAAATCCACCCATCTTCTAAAATCCATTCATCCAATCCCAAATACGGTGCACCTCATCGCACCTCCAAATCATATGTCACCATTCCCCCTCCATCGTCATATCATGATCAAAAGCATGTGACCATACATCTCCCCCCATCCAACTCACCTCCACTACTCCCAACCCCTAACATCCCCATCCTCAAATCCGCTTATCCTTCCAACTCCTAAAATTAAATCCTCTTATCCTCCCATCCTCCCAACTCCTAATATCCCTATCCTCAAATCCCCTCATCCATCTATCCATAAATCCACTTTTAACCCCTCCACCCATAAATCCCCTAAAATTCCAAATCAAGACTAACAAAAGCCCACATCATCCAAACATGAAGCTTCCACCAAATCCATGGGATTCAAAAGTAATAGTTTGAATGCCTCAACTCATAAAGCACAAAAGCCTAAAGATGTTATCCAGTCCAAGCAAAAGCAAACATCTAAAAGGCTATCAAAGCCCACACCATCAAAAGAAAAAGAAAAAGAAAAAACAAAAATGGTGTGGGTCCTTAAGCACAAAGCAAACAATCCAAAAGAACCATCCACATCCAAATCTCAAAAATCACAAACATCCTACTCCCCATCTAAAAATCCCACAAATCCTAAGTCTATTTGGGTTTCTAAAACCCCAAATCGACCATCCAAAAACCCCTATCCCAATCCCTATTACTACCCACCCCCCATCCAAAATATAAGCTTCAAAATCCAAAATGGTGTGTGCAACTGTTGGTCTTGATTCCCCTCCACCACATGGCATTCCCACATACCTCCATCTCTCCATCTTTCATCCACTATCCTCCATATCTTCCCCATCACATCCCTATGGTCCATGCTTTTACATAAACCTTACATAATCCACATAATTCACGTCATAATCCACTATCCACCATCCATTCCATCTCCTTCTATCTACCAACATCCATGCAATAGTCATCCATAATGCTATCCAACATGGGACTATCTTCTACTTGCTATGGAAATAGATGCTAGAGTCCCCATTCCATAAAAAAAGCAAAAAAAAAAAAATCAAGAAAATAGTAAAGAGAAAAATCCGTCCAATGGTGAAAACCACTCCTTGTGGTGCCTTGGGCAAGTACCATGATGAAAACCCCTTATGGATGTCATGTGGAATCGCTTCTCCATCCATTTTGTATCCCTACACTTGGGGGCAAAATCATATCCTTCACCCACATACATATAATTCTCTTTTATATCCTATCCATATACCTATCCAATCATAATCCTATCCGCCATCTTCCTATTTATCCTATCATTTCCCATCCATTCTATCTACTAGATCTTCCTCGGATCTTGATAAAGACAAGGGGCAAAATATCAACAACATGCTTTGGACACCTCTCGGCATACGTCCCTTTCCAAGCATATCCTCCATCCATCTACTACAAAGTCCATCCATTCAAACGTGAACCCATCATGCAAAATTCTAAGCATTGGGGCATATGATTCCTTGCAACTTAGTCTTTGGATAAAATCCTAAATTCCTCATCCATCTATCTTGCACCCCTATCCTATCCCTTATCCCTATCACTTGTCCATCCATCTATCATGAATCACCTACCCATCCTCTTTCATCGCCAATCCCCCTATCCAACCACATCACCTTCACCTCTAGACTTGGTGTTCCCTTGTCATTAGTATCTAGTACAAAGGCTATCTAAACTTCATCTAATGCCATCCCATAATAAACCATACCCCATCCAAAACCTTCAAAAATCAAAAATCAAAAAAATAAAAATATCCCCAAAATACCAAAAACATTAGAAAATCCAAAAACACCAAAAAAACAAAAAATTATGAAAATCCCAAAAATAATCCCACAACATCATCACAATACCCAAATCATCCAACACATCATCTTCCAACATCATCACATCTATCCTCAATCATCCCACATCATCATCACAAATCAGAACTATATATTATCACCACCCGCATCTTAATGTGCCTTGATCATGTGGATATAGGGTATGTAGGTAGTCTGGAATACTAAGGAAGTTTCTAGTACTCAGGTACATAAGATGCACCCATCCAACCCGCTTGGATGGTCCCTATTCCCTGAGCTTACACTAGATCCAAACACAACATCCAAGCATTTTATCACCTATCAAAGCAATCATCCCCTAACAAAAATCATCAACTATCAAATCAGTATCAACCACAACTTGTAACCATCATATCTTGCGCCAATCCAACAACATCAACCATCAATATCACCCAACAGTTCCTGCCTTAACAGATATATCGTTCCTACAATAGGTAAAATCCATCAACCATCATCCATCTTGGCAAGAGATACAATGGCTATTTGTTTGGTTTGTTGGTCTTTTGGTTTTTTACTTTTATCTTTTGTCCTATTCGAAGATCACATCAAAACTACCTTGATCACACTATATCATGGTATGTGGTGAAAACATCTAGAATGGGGCATAGTCATTGCTTTTGTATGTTGTGCTTGTGGGTTGGTCCCATTCCTCCAAGCTAGTATTCATATCTTGTGGATCATAGGGTAGGTTCTAACATATTGATCTCCTTGTGCATCTAAGGTCCATTATACCTTTTGTGTATTAAGGGCTTATGCTATGATTCCCCTTCCCTTGTCTAGACAAGGTTGTACTATCTTGGGCATGCATGGGATCATCCCTTTGTTTGCATGTCTAGTCCATGCAAAATGTTGGATAAACATCATCACCCTAGTCTTCTATACCTTGGTGAAAATATACACTTTGCTATAACAAACCTAGGATTGCTCTAAATCATTTTTTAGCACAATGATCATCCATCAACCAATCTACCCAAAATCATCAATCTTTCATCTCACTCCTTATCCTCCAACCACTTCTACCAATATGTTCCATCCATTTCGAGAGCACACCCGTGTTCTTGCAACTCACCTGTCCTCTCGAGGGGGCATCACTCTTACTAATCATGCCTAAACCTTACCCTATTCTTCCAAACCAAAGTCTTTTTCTATCCAATTCAACTCTATATTTTAACTTTTTTGAAATAATGTTACTTAGCCGCAACACCATTTCAAAGAGGGGCAAATGTAGACACCTAAAATTGACTTGCTCCACAAACCAATTTCTCGTATCTCTACACCACCAATTATCCCTCCTATTAATTAAATAAATTCATTTTGTTTAATTAATTTAGACCTAATCATTCACCCTTAGCCATTTATCCATCCCTTGTGATCAATTAATTCATTTAATTTATCACTATACCTTATAACTATATCCTCATTAATTAAATAAATATCCTCAATATTTATTTAGTTAATTTATTCATCTCCCTAGTCCTTATTAATTGGATAAATCATGCTTATTTGATTAATCTACCCTACTAATCAACCTAAATCTAGTCTAGTTGATTAAATATCAATTATTTAATTAGCTACCCTAGCCTATCTATCCCCTAGACGTAAATTAATTAAATAAAACTTTATTTAATTAATTTTAATCTCTCATTAGCCCACTCACTAATTTCCTCTAGCCACATTAATTAAGCTAATCCTCTTAATTAGCTTGGTCAAACCTTGTTTAACCCATCCTCCCACACATTTTGAATAAAAATCATTTTTTATTTAAAAGGTCACATCTTCCTTACATGTGTAAGAACCCATAATTACACGTGTCATTGATTTGCATATCTACACATAAATCCAAGAAAATTATTTTTTTTCTTTTTCCTCATCCATCTAATCTCATTTAATGCTAACTCTTCCCCAAAATAAATTTTTAATTCTCATCACCCTTCCCCATGTGAATTTAAAATTCATATTTAATCCCATTCATCCAATATTGTTGATGAGATCTTAACCTTGATCTCATCTTCTCATCTCTACTTTGAATCCTAGCCATTAGATTCAACTCCCCCTCAAATGGCCTATAAATAGAGCCCTCACCCAAGCCATTTACACAACTTCTTCTTGCATCAAATCCATGCCAAAATTTCTCTCATATTCTCTCATCATACCCTTACCATGCCAAAATTATTCTAGTCTATCTATTCATATCCAATCTCTATCCAATCTTCTATCAATCCATAGCCAAATCCCCATCACATTGTGTTGAATCTCAAAGAGCAATCCACATTCTACTCCATTCAACTTTGGGTAAAGCTAGGATCTCACAGGTGCAAGCTCCTCCACCTTATCGAAGGAGAAAGAAGATTTCAAGGTATAACTTAGTGTTTTATGCATTTTGTTCGTATTTCTAACCTTGTCCATTTTCTTTGCTCTCAGGTTGCATATAACCTCTTCTAGGTATGTCTTGATACAATGGCTACTGAGGTTGTTGTATTCATGGCAACTATCTTTTTAAAGTAATAACATTGTTTGATAACCTTTGTACAACAATCAAAAGATGTAGAACTGTTGGATTTTTACCTATTTGAAGCTCTTTCTTCCATTTACTAGTAGTAAGAAGATCATCTTCAATCTCAATGGTTGCATTTTGAGCAGTTTCTAAGTCAACAACCCTTTCCCTTCTTAAGTGAAAACTGATATTTGGTGGATGCACATTAATAAAGAAACACTTTTGATTCTTAGTAGTGGGTCTTTTTCATTGGGATCGTGTTTATGATCTTATTAAATTTAGCAACAAATTCATGCATGGGCTCATGTATCTCCTTTTTTAATTGAGTTAATTCTTCTAGCAAAGAATGTTCATCTTTTGGACTCTTAAAATGATTTTCAAATTTTATAACCATAACAACCCATGAATTAATTGATGATGAAGGTAAGTGATAAATGCACTCATCTGCTACATCCATAAGTGATTCAACTAATAATCTAACCAAAACATATTCATGTTGAACACCAAGGATGACACAAGCAACAAAGAAGGCATTAATATGTTCACTTGTTGATACTTTTCCATCTCCTTTAAAATTGGGTAAAATCTTTCTAGAACCATGTGGCAGATCATGTAATTGATTTCCAAGTGACAAGAACCAATACCTACACCCCATGGTACATATGGTTGTTTTTGTTGGTGTGCCATAATTGGTTGAAGATCAACAACAAGAGGAAGAACCAAACCATATAAAATTAATGCTTGACAAGTAGAGGAGGTTGTAGTTGTCCTTATTAGTGAAGATGGCCTACTTGTTGATCTAAATTTTCTTGTAGGTGTAGATATTGTAGCAAATTTAGCCCTTTCCAACCTTTTGATATCAGGATCTATAATACCCTTCCTACGATCACCTCTAGTGTATCTTTTACTAGCCAATTTGAATGTTTATTCTTGATTGTTCTATTGGTTAATCTATTAGTTGTTTGGGACAACCTATATAATATTTCATTTATTCCTCCTTGGCATTGCAATCATTCTTTCAACAACAATCAACTCTTGTGCCTATCCAAATCTTCTTTCCTCTTGCCTTATCTCTTGCCCTAAATCTTCTTTTTTGTCTAGAAATTGATTGACTTGGTGGAATTGTTGATTGGACCTTTTATATCTCCAGGCAAGATCACACATGTCAATTATGATGTATTCTTGTTCAACATTTAGCCAGTTAATATTAGGTTGCAAAACAAGTCCAAAATTATGCTAAAGCACCATGTTTATACATTTAAGAAGACTTTCTTGGAGTTTGATTATAACTCACTGATAAATGTTAGGTCTTTTAGTTCATTCCCTAGTACAGTCATTAAAAATTTGTCAGTAAACATATTTGTCACTGCAGAATTATCATGACTCGCCCAAGGGGCAATGACTAATGGTGCAGTCAAGACTAGGGGGTCTTATCAAACTACCCAGTCATGTAGCTAGTAACACATAACGAAAGCACAAATTCATTCACAAATTTAAAATTATTTTATTAACTTCAAAAACATCAGCATTTACAAACTCATTGGCATTTCAAAGCTTCAACATTAAGCATTACACTGCAATATTCAATCAATTATGTGCTTATAGCACCAAAATGCTTTCCAACGAATATAGGGATCACCCCTTATCTATTATCACCCCACCTCTGTTCTATGAGGAACAACTACTAACACCCTTTGCGTTGAGAAGAACAACCCCCTAAACAAGAATGCCAATCACTTTTTGTTCTTTCCAGTGGAAGTTAAACCCTTATGGAACTAAACAGACAGGTATTCAAACAGCCACTTGACGTTTCAGATTACCAAATAGATTAATGATAATACTATTTGACAAATAAAATAAACATCCCTTAAGAAAGTCCCATACATCAACAACGTGCCTTTTAAAACTTTAAATCTCCTTGTAATGGTCATCGACAAAGCTATCGACAAAATATCTCTTCCACAAACTAAAAAAGTCTTCATCGACAAATGTAGCTTTTCGCGAATGTAAAAGTTTTCTGTCACATGTTATCAACGATATTGTTAGTTCGTAAACTAAATGATTTGTCAATACAAGCTTTAAGACATCAGATCCCGTCTATCGGAAAAATAGTCATCTCACAAACTAAAGACTTGTCGGTATAACACCCTTAGCCACCAAGTCCTTTATCGGCAAAATTGACCTTTTCCATCCTTTTATCAGCTTATCAGCAAATTTCAAAACCACAAACTAGTTCACAAACTTAAAACTTTGTTGATATGAACTCTTTGACTTCTCCTCAAAAGTTTCATTTATATGTTTTCTAGTGAATCGGTAACTTTTGGAATCCGTGACTTGGCCAAAGACTTGAAACTTTTCATCTATCGGTGAAATTCCAATTCCACGAACCTTGGAATTGAACCTCATAAACTTTGAGTATTTCAACTTCTTCTTTATTTCCTATCGACAAATTAAAGAAACTGCAAACTCTACTCCTTAAATCTTTTATCGGCGAAATATCTTATCGACAAACCTAAGGGTTCCCAAACTAGAGGCTTTGCTGATGAAGTTCACAAACTTCAACTTTTTTGATAACAAAGAAAACACTCTTCTCGATGCTTTTAGACATACAATCGGTAATTCGTACAATCAACAAACTAAGGGATCGACAAACTAAATGATTCGTGAACTCAAAACTTCACTGACTAAAGGAACCCTTCTGCAAACTTTGAAAATGTAACTTTCCCTTATGACTTGTTGGCAAACTGTCAAATCGATGAATTGTTGGGTCGGTGAACTGAGCAGTTCATAAACTGGAGAAATCGCCAACTGGCTATAACTTAGCCAATTTTTAGCCAAATTTCACCAAATTGGAACTAGAGATACCCAATTGGTTCTTCTACGTGATGACCCTCTTAACTTGGCCAAATAAATCTGAATTTGCTCCTGAAACACAAAACTGGCTTTGAAAGAAAACATAAACCAAAAACCAAATTAAAAAATAAAATATATTTTTGGTGACATAGGATTGCCAGTGAACTCGAATGCTCCTGCATCATACACGATGGGTAAGTGAAATGTTCCATGAGTTGGAAAACTCATGAACATTTGAAAATGTTCCATGAGTTGGAAAACTCATGAACATTTGAAAATGTTCCATGTTGATCCCATGCTTGTTCTTTATCCAAACCTTCTCTTTATTTACTTGACCTCTCCTCTGCATCACTTGTTGAAATACTTCAACTCTACTCACACTTCCTGGGCTACACCTCTCATGAGAAAATTCCAAGTGTCCAAACTATGACTTGTGTTGTTTCCTCTCCAAACCATCACTTCCTTGTTCAATATTCACATTCTTCACACTGTTTGCCACTGCTTTCTATTTGTTGTTGCACAAAAGTAGTGCCACTACCTTTATTTTCAATTGCATTCCCCTTCATGGGAACCTTCATTGAACCACTCTCAATCTCTCTTGTCACCTTAAGCAAGTGTTTGTCTGAATTGCAACAAACTGTCAAACTGCTCTCTTTCAACTGTGGTGTCTTCTCTTTGACCGAACTCAATACATACTTCTTCCCATCTTTCACAATGGTATACAAATTCCTTTTACCATCATAGATCGCTTCTCTATCAAACTACCAAGGTCTACCCAACAACACATGATAGGAACTCATTGACTTAACATCACACAAGACTTCATCCTTATATGACCCAATCTAAAAACTAACCATGCATTACTCTTTGACCACTAATTCATTTTCCTTTTTTCAACCAGGTAACTTTATAAGGACTAGGATGTTTCCTATTTTTTCAAACCTAAATTTTCTACCATTTCCTCTAAGACTAGGTTATCAGTACTATCACTATCTACAATTACTTTGCAACACTTACCTCCAGACTTGCATACAATTCTGAAAAGACTTCTCCTCTGAGATGCTTCATCTTCTTCACTTTTGGTGTTGTCAACACTCTCTTAAACATAAGAGACTCTCCTTCTTTGGGCTCTTCTACTTTCTATGATGCCACACTCTCTTCATCTTCTTATACCATGTTATTTCTTGCCACACTTTTCTTATTCTTCTCCTAATATAATTGTGGATATTCATAAGCTCTATGTCCCACCTCACCACACTGAAAACATTTTCCAAGGAATCCTTTGTTACTACTACCACATCGTCCTATACAATATTTTCTTCCTCTCATTCCTTGATTGACTCCTTATTCCATTTTGAATTTGTTTCTTCTTCCTAAACCTGTTTGCCTTTGCCACTACTTCTTTGTCCTCTCTCAGCTAAGAATTTTCCTCTTCCTCTTGCATTACTCTATTGTCTTCTTTCTATCTTTTCTTCTACTTTCAAAGCATATTGATATGCCTCCTCTAGCATGGATATCTTTAGCATACTCATCTCATCTTGTATACTAAATCGCAACTCATTGATATATCTGGCTACTTTCTCCTTAACCATTTGATGATGCCCAGATCTAATTACCATTTTATAAAACTCTTCAATATAGTTCTTTATGCTCATATCTTTTTGCTTCAAATTCTAAATTTTTCTAAACATTTCCAACTCATAATCTCCAGGAATAAATTTGGCTTTCAAACAAATAACCATCTGATTCCATCGGGTGATTCTCACATCTCCATTAGCCACTCTTTCTTTTTATAACTCCCTCCACCATAAGGCAGCATGTCCTTTGAGTTTTGTTTGTGCCAATCTCACCCTTTGAGGGTCACGAATATTTTCATATTCAAAATACTCTTCTAATTCTTATATCCAATCTATTAATTCTTTGGGATTCAATGTTCCAGAAAATTTAGAAATTTTTATTTTGTTACCTCCTCCAACTCTGTCAAGTGCTCTCAGGAACCGTTCTTCTCCAGCATCTAATGGTTGTTCATTTTATCTCTCATTCACCCTCCACAATTTCATCCTCATCATTGGCATGATCTTCTGCATAGTCTAGGTTTCTTCTCAATCCAACAACTATATTTCTTAACTCTTTCCTCATTTCAACATGAAATTGTTCAAACATTTCCTCCATTCTGGGAATGCTTCTTCTCGGAGGCATCTTCTCAAAATACAACCTCTACTCACAATTCCAACGTCTCCTTCATCCCTCTATAATTGTAGGACTCCTCTTAACACCTGCAAATACCTTCTTGAGCTCTTTGAGATAATACTTTAGATTCTTCGCAATGTATCTCCTCCCAGCAAGAAATCCTTGCTCTGATACCACTTGGTGTAGTCAAGACCAGGGGGTTTTATCAAACTACCCAGTCATGTAGCTAGTAACACACAACAGAAGCACAAATTCATTTACAAATCTGAAATTATTTTATTAACTTCAAAAACATCAGCATTTACAAACTCATTGGCCTTTCCAAGCTTCAGCATTAAGAAATACATTACAATATTCAATCGATTATGTGCTTACAACACCAAAACTCTTTCCAACGAATACAGGGATCGTCCCCAATCTACTATCACCCCACCTCTATTTTGTGATGAACAACTACTAACACCCTATGCGTTAAGCAAAACAACCCCCTAAACAAGATTGACAATTGGCTTTTATTTTTTCCAGTGGAAGTTAAATAGTTATGGAACTAAACAGACAGGTATTCAAACAACCAATTGACGTTTCAAATTACCAAATAGATTAATGATAATATTGTTTGACTAATAAAAAACATCCCTTAATAAAGTCCCATACATCAACAATGTGCCCTTTAAAACTTTAAATCTCTTTGTAACGACTATCGGCAAAGCTATCAACAAAATATCTCTTCCACAAACCAAGAAAGTCTTCATTGGAAAATGTAGCTTTTCGCAAACTTAAAAATTTGTTATCACATGTTATCGGTGAATTTGTTAGTTTTCAAACTAAACAGTTTGTCGATACAATCTTTAAGACATCAAATCCCATCTATTGGCAAAATAGTCATCTCGCAAACTAAAGACTTGTCGGTATAACACCCTTAGCCACCAAGCCCTTTATCGGCAAAATTGACCTTTTCCATCCTTTTATCAGCTTATCAGCAAATTTTGAAAACCATGAACTAGTTCGCAAACTTAAAAGTTTGTCGATACGAACTCTTTAACTTCTCAAAAGCTTTGTTTATATGTTTATATGTTTGTCGGTGAATCAGTGAATAGGCAACTTTTGGAATCTGTGACTTGGCTGAAGACTTGAAACTTTTCATCTATCAGCAAAATTTCAATTCCACGAACCTTGGAATTGGACCTCACGAACTTCGAGTATTTCAACTTCTTCTTTACCGCCTATCAGTGAATTAAAGAAACCATGAACTCCACTCCTTAAATCCTTTATCAGTGAACCTAAGGGTTTGCAAATTGGAGGTTTTGTCAATGAAGTTCGCAAACTTCAACTTTTTCGATAACAAAGAAAACACTCTTCCTGATGCTTTTAGATATACAATCAGCAATCCGTATAATCAACAAACCAAGGGATTGACAAACTGAATGGTTCATGAACTCAACTTTTTTGACTAAAGGAACCCTTTTCCAACTTTGAAAATGTAACTTTCCCTTATGACTTGTCAGTCAACTATCAAATCGGCGAATTGTCAGGTTAGCGAACTGAGCAATTCGCGAATTGGAGAAATCATCAACTGGCTATAACTTAGCCAATTTTTAGCCAAATTGGAACTAGAGATACCCAATTGTCTCTTCTACATGATGACACTCTTAACTTGGCCAAATAAATCTGAATTTGCTCCTGAAACACAAAACTGACTCTGCAAAGAAAACATAAACCAAAAACCAACTTAGAAAATAAAATATTTTTTTGGTGACACAGGATTGCTAGTGAACCCAGATGCTCCTACATCAACTAATGTCATCAACAGTCAAAAAGGTTGTAATCGAAAAATAAACTTCCTCTACATTTGAGAGTGAAAACTCCCTTGTATGATAGTTAATTTTTCTAGGGTGTGATTTTTACTAGAAAGTAGGAAAGGTGACCCATTTAAATAGACTTAAAAAAATTAAAGAGAATAAAACCCTGAGTTGAATGATAAGAAGATTCAACTTCAGATTTTTCAGAATAATAAAAAAACATTTAAAATCTACACCAAGGCAAACTCCCATATTTGTCTCTATTAAAATTTAATGAATAGAGGGTATACTAAGAATTTGACTACAAGAATATACTCTAACTTAAGAAACAACAAAACTTTGTAGTTTTCACAATGCATAGAATGAGAAGAACTATTGTGTAGTAATCTGAAATTACACCAAATGATTTATAAAGAAAGATGACAAATACTTCCAGTCATATAACAGAGAATCTCACAAATAATGACTCTATATTACAAAAAATATAATAAAGTGACATAGTGAAACAATTAAGTCTTTAATTTTGGTACTCCAAACTTTATTCTTTGGACAAATCTGACTGCTCTAGAGTTGAAGGTGTTCCTTGGAAAAAATTAATTTCTTTATAGTAGGAGTGATCAATTTGCCTTTGGAACAATCGTGTTAAGTAGCCATAATTTCCATGTGTCCAAAGTTTTATCAATTTCTTTCATCTGTTTGATAATTAGATATCATGGAAGATATAGAACCCAATTTCTCCAATGTATTTGCACTGATTGTTTCCTTGTTGAATAAATCTTCATAAATCATATCTTTGAAATTCTTCTCGATCAACTGAAGATCCTCCAAACCTGAAGCATTTTTATTCAAAATGTCTACTTCAAAAGACAAACAATTTGTAACAAGCTCTCATTTTATTTTTTTATAAGCTTTTGTTAATTTCCTAAGTTCTGAGATGGAATGATTAAATATCATGAGTTTCCATTCAATACTCAAGATATACCATGCAATTGCATCATATTCATTAGGTTTATTCAAAACCTTTTGAGCAATTAAAGTTTGAATATAAAACTTTGTCATTTCATCAAGATCTCAGGTTACTCCTTGCCATATAACATCCTCTTTTCTTGTCTCTTCAAGTTCTTTATCTATATCTTTCTTTTTTTCATCAACTCTCTAATATAACTTCACTTCTTCTTCAATGGAATTAAAACCATTAAAATGATTTGTTCTACCCAGGTCTCATAAGCCTTGCCATAGGCTTGGTATTTATCAATTTTTTCTATTATCTCTTAATCACATTCTTAACACTAGCATCCACTAGATGTGATGAAGATGATTCCAAAGGTTGCGCATAGATGTATCCATAACTAATTTAATATAAATATTTAATACATTAATCTATCCTTCCAATTATTCTCTAGTTTCTTTTTTCTTCTTCTATTCTTTCAACTAATTTTGCCGCAAAAAATTGAAAATTTTAAATATCTCCTTCATTGGTGAAGGAGCTAGTTCAATTCAAGAGATCAGATACTCATCTTCAATAACATCCTCCTAATTTTTGTCACCTTTTGGTTTAGCCACTTTGAAATATTGATTCCCAATAGAATTTGTCATCTTTCTTGAAGCAGTTGTGACCTTCTTGGGTTGGGGAGTTATAGCCTATAACATCTTTGCGACAACCTCAAACCCAAGGTCAATAGTCTATGAATGTTTCCTTTTCTTATAGACCACTTCTTTCACCCATTGTGAAGGAGAAGCTATGATTGTTCTCCTAGGACTAGAAGAAATGGGAGGAAATATATTTCTAGGTAATGTATTCATGAAAAGATTGCCCTATGGTGGGGCTAGAGGAGGTGATTGGTGAATAGAAGGTGATTGAGCAGGAGTTATGGGGGTGATGAAGAGGGAGGAAGTTGAGATTTAGAAGGAATTACATCTATGGTTATAGGATCTTCAAGTATTTGAGTATCTATTTGAGTAGGTTGAGGATTCAGTGGCCTTTTTATCTCCATTTTTGTCTAGGCACAACATCACCCTAAGCACATGTGCTCTTTAAATCAACTCCCTTTTTAGGATCTTCTTCATCACCTCCACCTATATTATTGACTCTAGATCTTTTTGAATTTATAGCAATGGGTTGTGACACACTAACTCCACTTTGTTTTTTTGTTTGTCTTGTTTTCTTTGGAGCATTGTCCAGTTTTGAAGCAATATACTCTACAATTTTAGTCTTTAGCCATTTCTCATATTTCTTCAGAACAAAGAGTGATCTTTCTTTTATATATTTCATCTCCTTATGCATCCAATTGATAGGAGTGAAAGGCTAAAATTACAATGTGGTTGTAAATAAATCATCTATATCAGAACCATCATCAATAACTCCCATGGTATCAAAGCCCAGTTCATAATCATGCATTCGTTTAATTGTCATCCTAGACCAATCTCTTCTCCTTACTTCAAAATCATCCTTACAATTATCCCAATAATCTTCCAAATGTGGATGATGAAGATATCTTGGCCCCAACTATAAGTTATCCCTAACATAGTTTTTGTTATCAAAAGGAAAGCTCTTAGTATAGAAATATATATTGAACTTTATGAGCACCCTTTCCACATTTTATGCATCAGAGGATGATTGGCAGGAATAATGACCTAGCTTTATAGGGAATGGCTATCCTACTTTCTTCCTATCCTTGCACCTTTTTCTTACTATTGTCATTTGCCTACAGATCTTAATTAGAACAAAGATGATCACTTACATATCTGGGCATTTTGTCAGGGAATTCATCAAAACCACTAACTTTGATATAGGTGAATTTTTCAAATTGAATAAAATAACTACCAAATTGTGTAATCACATTAGCATCTTCAATAGAAATACACAATCCAACATTTCCATCTAGTTCTCTTGTTTTTGATTAAGCAGGAAACAAGGGTCTTGATCTCTATACAAAAGCAATCCCCAGGGCAAATCAAAATAGGCCCAAGACTGGCCAGAAATAACACTTTAACAGTGTAGAAACAACATAATAGTCCAAGAATAGCTTAATAAAAAACAACACACCCAAAAATTGACACAAAACAAAACAAAGACTAAGGGAGTTCATATTTCCCCAATTTTTAGTGAGGAATTTATACATATCATAATTAACCATACTACCAGTAGCAATACCATGCTTCTTCAGCTCTAAATCCTATAGGATAGAAAGTTTGGTAGCAGACATGTGCATGATTTTAGTACTAAACTTGATTATGATCTTCATGTTATTCTCCATCTCCTCAATTCTGGTCTTCATAATCTCCATCTCCTTAAAAGTTTGGACATAGATCTCACATTGTTGTTGGTCAATAGCAGGGGCCTTTGGGGAATCCCCAGATTCAATTTCAGTATCCTGGGCATTCATCTCATTAAAGAAATTATTAACTTCATACAACAGGGGAGAAGGATCGGGAGAGTTATCACCATTCTTCCCATCATCTTCAGTTTTACTCTCCTCCTGCTATGGATCACTAGAGATTTCAATATCTTTAAGGTTGGGAGGCTACACCCCAGCCAACCTGGTAGATCTTCCAACACTCAGACCTTTCTTCTCTTACTTCTGAGAAGCCCCCACATCCTCCTAATCATCTATTGGGGATTATTCTTTTCCTCAAGGATAAACATGGCTACACCCATAAATTAGCACATATCCTCTTCAAAAATCTCACCTACAGTATCATGGCTTCCTTTAGATTTTTTACCTATACTTTTGTTTATGTCCCCTTCTAGATTTCTCTTAACAAGCACCTTGTTGGTACCCTATTTATTAGGGGAACTATGTTTTAGAGAACACAACCTAGCCATCACCTCTTCCTAGGTTTTGGATTTACTCACAGGTATATTGGGGGAAGACTTAACCTGCTTCGAGGAAGGCTTAGCCTATACTACAGTTTTGACCTTAGGTCGACTAGTGCCTTCCTCAACCTTGTCCTCAATCTAGTTCTCTTGTTGTCAACATGGTAAATGCATCATTAACCTGCCTAAAATTTGTATTAGCAACTTCCAACTATAATTGTGGGTTAGTGTCATCATAAATTCCCATTGATTGTAACCCAAACAATGGCCTTGTGCTTGCTATAGCATAAAACAAATAGGATGGCATGTAAGACTTCTTGCTAGTTAGGAAATTGACCAATTGGTTATGAAGACTTTCACTTATCAATTTGCCCCAATCAATAAACTGAGATGCATATCCAATAACAATAATAAATTGACACATCGAGTATTCAAATGTATCAGTCTCTTTATTTCCCATTACTTTATTTAATAGGGTGATAATATCTAAAATATCATCATTAAAGTGAGATCTCTATAATTTCCTCGAAAGTTAGGATTTGCCTTTCTTAGGCACTTTTAACCAAAATTTAGCTATGTTGTCCAAACAAAATATCCTCTTATCTAGGAAATAATAATTTCTAATTTATATAATCATGTATGCATATTCATCTCTAACTGGTAATCTCAACAATGTACTAATAGAATGAGCATCTAATTTTGCCACTAAATAATCATCCACAGTCTCAATTCTTGGTCTTCAAGTTTGTAATGTCTAACATAAGCCAAAACCAAATCTATACATTGCACCAATGTAGGAGAACCACCTACATGAACTGGGCCACTCTGAAATGTTGCCTCTACCATCTTAGATCTAGGGTTTTGTTGTATTTTCCTCTAAAAATTCTCTAAGTCAATATGCCTTAAAATATTGTCTCTGACTTCATAAAGTGAATTATCATAAATAGAAGCATGTTCATAGCTTTGGTAGGCAAACTTCATTTTACGAGGCTTTAAAAACAACCAAACAAGATGAGCTAAACTTTTAGTAAGAATTTGATTCATTTCAAGTGAATAAATGTTGTTCTAGCATGTGGGGGATGGTGAACATCTGCAGTTCATGAAACAATACAATCTTTACAACTGAAATGACACACAAATGAATTCACCCTCTAACCACTTGTAATTACTAAGGACTATAATAGAGGTTTCCCTTACTTGGTGAACACAAATAGAGCTAGATTGTAGTAGAGCAGTGATAGACTGAAAGCATAAACCCTAAGTACCGTGAAGAACTTTATCTTGTTTAAGTATCTTCAATATTTATGAAAAATGGGATTGAAAACCCTTTTATACCTCTAGCTATACTTCGTAAGTAATGATGTAATAATCCAAACGTCTAAGGGTATGCCTGCCTTTTGTGTTGAAGTTTTGTTGTCTCAGAGAGTTCATGCCTTTTTGAACTCTCTGATATCATCCCTAGGCACTTTTGTTTATCTTTGAACTCAAAGCATTCTTAATTAATCCTTTGTCATGATTTCAGAGAGTTCGTGACCTTTTGAACTCTTTGAAAAGTTCAAAATAACTTAAATTTTTTTACGTTTGTAACAATTCTTTGTCTTTTGTTGCAACGTTGGAGAGTCCATAACTTTTTGAACTCTCTGAAAAGTTCAAAATAACTTTAAAATTTTGATTTTCTTTTCCATTATTTTCAAAGTCTTCAATGTCAGCAAGGAAGAAGTTCATGAGTCAAAGAAAACTCCAAAGTTTGCTACATAAAGACGGTTCATCAGGATTTCAGAGAGTTCTAGACTTTTTTGAACTCTCCGACAATTTCAAGGAAAGGTCAAACTCTTAAATGAAAAAACTTAGAAATTATTTGAAAAATGTTTAACAATTTTATGGGGCATACAAAGGGCTTGAAATTCTTTGAAATGGTGATGGATATACAAGTTGAGGCACAATAAAAAATGAAGAAGTTGGGCCAAAATTTAAGGGCAACAATGTGATATGGTCTTTTACGTACTAGTTTTTCCCTTTCAAGTAGTTTTATGCGCATCATTTCTAAAGATGGGTGCATGCCCATCATCTCTGTATAACTCCTCAAGAAGAGGCCTTAGTATTCACATAGCAATTAGACAACCTTGGTGACCTCTTTAGTGGTCTAGTAGTTGCCAATGGTTGTGCTTTTTGGATCACCCTCTAAACTGATATCTACTTTGATCATCTTGAAGGGATCATGGTATGGTGCACTCTATGATCCCTTAGAATTGATCACTTCGCGTGACCTTGAGGAGGTTTCAATATTGAGGTGATATTCAAATGATACCTCTTCCATATGGTACACCACCTTCTATTTTTCTTTATGTAATTAATGCTTTGTTAACTAGACATCATTTTCTTCACTATAATTTATGTGCATACTAGGCTCTTCAAAGGTCTTGGATAAAGACATATCTTTTCCTCGGTACATCTAGTGGACGCGCTCTACCATCCTTGCATTGTCCCCCATGATTGCACACCTAACACACTAAAGAGATTGATGTAGTGTCATGGAGGAAGAAGAAAAGGAAAAAGTTTGAATAAAGGTGAACTTCAATTCCTCCCAATTGGCAATCTCCTATCTCAACTTGCAATTCACATATCATACATGTGCCCAGACATGTAGTGAAGAGTATAGGACATATGTCCATAAAGACATCAGAATCGCCAATGGCCCAGCCATCCAAGCTATTTCACAACTCTGAATATGCTCCTCAGGTGTGATAACACCATTGTAGCTCGGTAGTGAGCTGGCCTGATTGTTCCTACCAAATTTGATCCTTATGGCATCTTGTACTTGTATCCAGGAATGGAGCATGGGTCGATGGGTCACCCACCAACACATTGTAATCCCCTTGAGAGAAAACATAAAGGTAGCTAGGTGCATGTCTTCTTCATGGAAATATGTTAGCATTACCTATAGAAAGTCTCAGATATCTTTGTCCCCTTGATATTTTGCCAGATTAGTGACACTCCTTCCCACACATCTAACATATCGCTCCCACAAAAAAATTGAATCCTTGGTGTCAAGCATTGGTTTGCTTGAATGGTTCCATAATCTCACCCAATTGTCTCATATGACCCATGTACCTAGTTACCACAAGTAGTGCTTGCGGTATTAGATATGGATAAGCATCATCCGAATGCAAAACTCCATCAAAAATGGGATCCAATTGCGCCATGCCTTGAGCAATGATGTTATAGATGTGGTTAATTTATTTGTCAATAGTAATAGACTCAACATAGGGCATTCCATGGTCACAATCCAAAGGGATGACTACTCGTTGACTACCATCCTTGAAGCTAATATAGCATCTCTTGAACCTTAAGTCAACATTGTTTGCACAATGCCATGGCTGAGCCAATAAAGCAGGGAAGTTGTCTGCTTCGGCCAACTTAATGACCTCAAAGTACCCATGGAAGAAAACTCCCATAATACTTATGGTGGCATTCTTTAGAAAATTAATAGGTAGGGAGTGCGTCTTATTGGCCTTAATAAAACATGGGGAGAGGATTGAAGTGTTGGGTGTCCTATCCTGCTCTAGGCATCAATCTTTAGGATGGTCGCTTTAGCACTAGTATCTACTAGTATGTCTTTAATGAGCAATTCATCAATGGTTGCATCTACTAATACCCCCCAATCATATTATACACTTTAAGGGGTCTTGACTTCTTGATTATGTGCATGCACCAAATTCTTATCAATAGCTAGTTTATTGACCTACTGTGACAACCATTATCCAAGTAATGGTAGTATCCCCTCAATGATCAATAGTCGACATATTTCTTGGATCTCATCCTTGTTTATTTTGTTAGCTTCTAGAATATGCTAGCCATGATGAGATGCTTGTGCCTCCTCCTTCAAGTTTCTATTTCACCTTGTAGCTCCTGAATAACACCCATAGTCTCATGTAGGATCTCCTTTTCTAGCACCCATTACAATAATCCTTAGCAACTAGTGGTTCCATGTGTTCAGTGGCATCCACAAGGTTCTCTACATTGTGCATGTGTGCCATAGATCTATGCATTATAATGTCAACCTTAGGATCGGGGCTATAAAAAGGTGCAACAAACTCTATGATCCAATGAACTCATGGCATGTGCTTTATTTGGATCATACTTGTGCTCTTTCGATTCTTGTCTTTTTTCATTGTAGCGTATAGGTTGAGGTACTCTTCAACCTTGTGCTCTCCTCGATAGTATGAACAAGTAGGGAAAGTCATGCAATCTTGTTGATAGTGGTCTAGTGAACCACACTTGTAGCATGTTTGGGGTGGAAATATGCCTCCTCTATGTCCTCACTCTTGACTTGATCGCATACCTCCCTGAGCCTCCTAAATATTGCCTACTACTACATGTCAAAGCCCTAATGTGTTAGCTTCATGGATTTGACAGATGACCCTACAATCCTTAGTGTTATGGGTGTGCATGTCATAGAGTTTGCAATAGCAAGATACTTTTATTTGGGTGGCACGTTGTAGTAATAGACAACTTCTTACATCTTGATCCTCCTTGCATATTTCACAAGCCTTGAGAAACACGTAGACATTCCTTCACGAGTAAATTGTCTTGGTGTGCCCTTCCATCTCATAGTCACACACCAAATACCACTGTGGATACCATGGGAATTTTTAATCACAAGTTTTTCCAATTGCAAGCCCATTGCAACAAGCTAGGATTCCATAAATGGGCTAACTATAGTATCAATGCTCCCAACTTCTTTAGTGTGAAGTGCTACCTCCAACACTTCACAAGGGTTGGTGAAGGTCTTATTTGAGAGGGCATGATGGAAAGGAAACAATAAGCCTCCAACAAACCATTACACATGTTGGATAGGGTGTATCTCATAGGAGAGTTTAGAAATCAATGTCTTGAACTAGGTTTCATAGATGCACATACTCTTAGTCAATTCCTACTTGATATCCTTCAGAGCTAAGATGCTCTACTATTTGAACTTGAGGATATCAAATTCTTTGAGGAAGGCTTCCTTTAATTGATCATAATCCATAACTGCTTGTTGAGGGTCATACTTTCTATACCCGATATGGGAGTGGTCCATAAGGGTAGTGGAAAATTGACTTGCCTTTCTTTTAGGGGTGAAGACCCCTTTTGTGTGCCATAGAAGTTCACATTTCTAGACATGTTCTATTGCATTCCCCATGCCTCGGTATTCTAGAATACGTAGGGACATCTCATAGAAATACTATGGTGCAACATTAGCAAGTGTTGATCCAATCTTGCCTGAAATCTATCCTGCACTAAGAGTTGGGTTCCCTATACTTCTAGTGGCAAGTGGTAATGTTCTAGTAGGGGTGGTGCTAATTGTTGCTCTGGAGTTTGTCCCAATAGTGTGTGAAGTAGGTGTTGACTAGGTTGAGGCTACAATGATACCTCTGATTGGTGCACCAGTAATTGGTTGAGTGATTAGTCCACTACCAATCATCCTGAGTGCTTATGTTCGTGTTGGGGGTTTGGATAATATGTAGGGTATAATCTACTCTAAAACAAATGAATCATCGCCTGACAACTATTGATGGGATAATTGGTCCACAGGCATTGTAATATCTTCACTATCTTCTTCAATCAGAATAATTTATTGTGTCAATGTGCCTAGGTGCATTAGCATGCATGTTAGGTGGAGATTGGAGGTTTGTAGAGTTAACATGAATCATAGCACTTTCTAGTCTAGTAGTAGGGGTGCACAAGTTAACTTCTTCTAGGTGACTCCACGTCAGATGTACATCATTGCACCATTCCCTTTCTCCTAGGGTCTTCTCAGCACATCTCGTATTTAACTTTGCTTTTTGTCTAGGGTCTCTCTCAACCAAAACTTTCTACCAAATATCTTCTTACTTGTGGTGTCATGATTCATGACCATTAGTCCCATCCATGTTGCTTCTTTTGCTTCACCAATTACCTTTCATTTGTCCCCAACTTCTTTCACATCTTGAGCATGTTGGTGTTTAGCCAGCCATAGGGAGAGTCTTAATATCCATATCTAGTTCGAGTTTTTTTTCCTCAAGTGGAAGATGGTTGATGAACGATCTACGTAGCTCATGAGGGAATTAGAATAGTTATGAATTATCCCACTCCACCATCTATCAACTACACATGTCCAAGTAGTATCTAGGACTATAAGTTGTTCAAGGTGCTTCGTTGTCTAATGGTATATTCATCCCAAGTTTATACTACAACCTAATGCATAAGCCTCCAACCATGTATACAAATTTGTAGGTATCTCACTTAAGAAAGTCTTGTATAAATCATCATACAAACAACATTTCACCCATCTCCTTGGGTTACATCGGGTGTCACTTGTGTACCGGCAAGCAAACTCATTCTTGACCCATTCTAGCTAGCGCTTAATATTATCTAGTGAAAGGTAGAACATACTCTTTCACCATTGTGGCAATAGAGTGCAATGTGGTCTTGGCAATGGAACAAAAATGTTGCACGTGCGCGATCAACGCTTCCTTCCTTTTAGCGCAACTTAGGCGTGTGAACCACAAATGTAATAAGCTACATAAATTTAGGACTTGAATAAGCACACCTTACTAAACTTCATACTTCCACATCAATATATCACCCAACGTTTACATTTGAGCGCTCATCAAGGTGTGAGAGTTTACCAATTCATGTTAGTTTTGTCACGTCATGATGATGTTTAAGGGGACTTGAATCAAGTTACATGACTCATAATGAAGACAAGTATATAAAAGCTTAACAATTACTAGACTTCATACTTCCACATCAATATATCACCCAAGGTTTACATTTGAGCGCTCATCGAGGCGTGAGAGTTTACCAATTCACATTGGTTTTGTCACATCACGATGATATCTAAGGGGATTTGAATCAAGTTACATGACTCATAATGAAGATAAATATATAAAAGCTTAACAAACATAGACACACATAAAATGTTGACTATTCATCATAATTACTCATAAGGATCTTGACAATGTTTCCATCTCCATACAATCTCTCCAAATACACACCTTATATCAATAGTCCTCTATGAAAGACAACTAGAGTGCCAGGCCTTTGTTAATACTTACATTAACAAACTTGACAATAATAATGACAACCTTAACCTATTCCAATCTCTTTTTAAGATGTAAAAGGGAGATATATATACTAGTGGGGGATTTCCCTTCACTAATTACAACTCTTTAACTACCCTCAACTTCACTAAATTTTTCATTGTTGTGGGTACCTAAATAGTTGCTCAAAATTCCCTGCCCTCATGCTCCATGCTTCGTTCTCCTTGCACTCTTATATCTATGGTAACCTCTTCTGGGTGTTGGTAATGAATCCCTGGATGCTTGGTTATATTTGCACCATCTTCGTCCACTTTTGTCTTGACAATTATGCATGAGCTTACCATTGACTGTTGTTTGGGTCTTTCACGACATGTGTAAGAATTAACTGCCTTTTGTCCTATGCATTTGTCAAGCCCATTAATGGCTCCATTTTTACACCTTTTCCAATTTCAAAACAAGTCCCATGTCAAGCATCCTACTACTAGTATGTGGATTGAAGCTAAAACTTGCCTTAACTAAAATTGGGCTCAACACTTTCTGCTATGTTTGTGAATTATTGTCTTTTATTTATCCAAGTGCAGCTGCCTTTCTTTGGAATGATATTTAGAAGTGGAGTCTATTGACAAAGTTTTGAATGTCTAATTGTGTTTAGGTTACCCTACTTAGGCCCATGTGCTTTTTAGAAGCATCTAGAGTTGCATTGAAATCCCCTCCCAAAATGATAATATCATTATCCATTGCTTGTAGGAAGGAGGCTAATTGGCCCCACACTCTATTTTTTCTTTATTGGTCTTCCTTCCCCTTCGCTTCTTTTCTCCACACATGGGCTTTTTATTTTATATTTGATCTAGCTAGCTAATATTTCCTCCACTATGTCTAGTTCATCATCCATAAAGTCTTCTTCCAAGTAATCTTCTGAATTTTGCCTTGACTCAAGGGCATTTTTGTCGATTGTGAAATCCCCTTCTTCAATGAAAGGAGGTTTTCATTATCCTCAAGCAAACCAAACAACTCCATTACCTGGATTAAAGATGACTTCTTTTTGACAAATCCAAAAGTTTCCTTTTGAGGGTTTACCACCTTCTCCTAATTTCTATGAGGGGTGCCTTTTAGGGAGATTGTTGATTTCCATTTGTACCGACGAACTTCTTAGAATTTCAGTTTGGACTTCCTTCTCAAGTGACATGGTGGGATTTGGTACATTCTTTGATGGTTTCTTATTTTGTCTATTGGATCTTGAGTCCTAATTACACTCTACTATTCCATGTTCAAAGAGACGACATTTATTACATTGAATCGACACTCTTTCCACTTCAATCTATTGAACCCATGCTCCAACTTTTGTTAATATTTCAATATCCAAGGGGTTCGGCTCTCTAAATTAATAGTGACACAAATTTTAGCATACATTCTCATATTTTCATCCTTAATGTTGTCATCTGCTTTAATGAAAGATCCTAGTGAACTGCCAATCTATATGAAAATACTTAGATCCCAGTACGCCAATGGCAAATTTTACAATTTGAGCCATATAGGGATGTTTGTTGGAATATGGATGAGGGGAATGAAATTAGTCTTGCAATCATGCATATAGAAGTCTACTATGTCCATCATCCATGGTCCGCCATTTAAAATATTCTCTTTTCTCCTAATTGTGTTACATTCTATTAGGAATAAACCTTTCAGCATGGTTTTTATTTTTACATCCCTGACCCACTATTCTCTGCACCAATTTTACACACATAATTTTGATGGCTAGAAGCTTGCCCATTTAATGAAAAACTCATTGAGTCTGAGTCAGAGAGTGAATGATTGAGATTAACTTCAAGGGATATTGCCTTCTTCTGCTCGAATACCCTTGGGATCATAAGGATTTTATTCACTCCCATTGTTGCATTTGAGCCTTTTGGAACCCATTTCTTTTTACTCTGATCCCTCATTGATGCCCTAGAGTTCCATATTTTTGTATTGTTTCTTCATTGACGTGGTTTTATAGCATTGCTTGCTTGCCTTTGACTTAAGATGATGGTTGTGTTTCTTATCTCTCTATCGGGGATTTTTATTTGGATTTAATCTTCTTTACGTGACTTAACCTGCCTTCTTTCCTTCTTTCATTCTCTTGCCACTCAATTATTATTCTTCTTTGATCTTTTATTAAATAATATATCATATATACATATATGTATTATTTTTTTATTGTTAACTTACTTGAAATTTTTAATTTGATAATTTAGTATAAATGTACAATGGAATTTAATATTTTATAATTTGATATAAATCTAATTTATGATTTCTAATTTACAATCTACAATCTAATGTATAGTCTAATCAAACAATTTATAATTTATTTTTTCTAATAAATACAATTTAATTCACAATCTAATCTACAATTTACAATAATTTATAATCCAATTTACACTTCATTTCTAACTTAGAATTTAATTTACAATCTGCAATCTAATTTATAATTTGATTTAAACCATTTCTCATTGATAATTTAATTCACGATCTAATCTACAATTTACAATAATTTATAATCTGGAATTTAAACTTGATTTATAATTTATAATTTCTAATTTAATTGACAATCTACAATCTAATTTAAACAATTTATAATTTATATTTTTTAATTTACATTGTAGTTTATAATTTACAATATAATTTAATTGATTGAGATTAATAATAATTTAATATCAATTGATTGATAAATTATATCAATTGATATAAATTGATACCATTATCAACTAATATCTAATTTCTTAATGTAGTTTAATTTAATATATAAATTGATATTGATATTGATATCAAAATTGATATTGATATTGATATCAAAATTGATATATCAATATCCTTTTTTGCTAATAAACTTGGGTTATGCACCTAAGAGCCACAAAAAATGAGTGTTTAGGCTTAGACTTTGGTAACAACGAGTTCACCAAATCTATTTAGAATTGAATTACCTTTCCAGATATTATAATCAAAACATATGACATACAAGACCATGTTCCTTGAAAACTATCCTTGTAGTGTATAATCACCTATTTAGTGTAAGACCAATCAAGAGCTACTAACGTAGATAAACATTGTGATTGTGAGCTCTTGGAACAAACAAGAAAACATCTATTCTCACACCTTGAGAAGCAAGTAGGAAAGCCAAAGTCACTTTGATTGATGTTGTATGTGGTGGGTCATGGGTGCCCATGAAAAACCCCTCCTTATCTAACTTAATTTTTTTACTATGGAGTCTACTAATTCAGACATAGATGCAATCTTTTACATTGTCCTAAGACCCACATAGTGTCTTCCCATTGATATGGAGAAAATAGAAGCCATTTGGCCTAAAAGACACCACACCAAATATGCTAAACACATGAAATACCATAGAAAATATTTAACTATTGTTGTTATCATTACTTTGTGGGAGAATATATCATACTAGTCTTAACCATTATTTACATTTATGTAGCCCTTATTATCTAGAGTTTGTCAAAAAACCCAAAAAGACTATACTAATTCATAACCATCCTCTCAATGAGCCCCTCGTGTCTTCCAACTTATCATATATTCGAAGGGAGGGCAAATTACATTAGTCCTCCCTCCATTAGAGCTTAAAAGTGTTTAACCATGTTTAAATAGTCAAAAAAAGTAGGTGGGGTGGTGGGACAAATTACATAGGCCTCCAACTAATCCACAAACACTCCTTTACACTTGTTACATTTATCAAACCTTGAGGTGGGAGGAATTTCCACCAATTCCTCCTCATCTTCTTCTTCACAATAATAAACAAAGTAGTCAATTTTTGCCTCATGTGAGAGATTTACCTTAAGCCCCTTGGCAATTTCTTCAAGTCCTTTGTGTAGACAAACTAGTTTTTCCTTTATGATGTGGTAGTGTTCAAAGTAGTAGTTATAGAAAGCCTCAACTTGATTATCTACCCCCTCAATATCATCATGCATTAGGTATGTAGTAGTCACCATCGATAGAATGGAGGCATGAATTAGAGACTAGGTGGAATTGAACATATTCCTCCTTCCTATTGATTGGCTTGGATCTAACAACTATTTTGTCATTGCATCTCTAATCCCTATTCATGACACTCCATCCATTCTCTTGTTCAATCACAAATTTGAAGGACCCATGTTTGTAGATCAAGGCTCTCAATTTCCTTCTCTAAGTATGAAATAAAATTCTCTACCATTGCTTATCCATCAACCCTCTCCTTACGTCTCCATCCACCTACAACAAACCCCTCCCTTTCACCTGGCCTCTCCTCTTGCCTTTGCCACTGCTAGATAAGGATGCCATAACTTTGGGAAAATTTGCCCAAAAAGTGAGCAACCCTAGAATTTCTCTATCTACCATATGATTCAACCAACCTACACATGTCCTCCATTCCCTCTTTCTACTCCACTTCTCATAATTCCCCCGTACTTGACAAAAATCATCATTTCTACCACTTTTATTCACCAAAACTTGGGGTTATGGATATTACCAATTAAATAGGGAATAATACATCTCTTAACATTATTTCTCAAAATGTTAGTTGTCATAGTAAAATTAGAAACCTACACTTGTCTCATCTAACTTAATGAAGGTTTTTCATTTGGTCCTCAACCCCTTATCAGGTTGAAGTAGCTTGTAAGTCCTTAACCAACAGTCTTTAGACCTCCTTTGGGAACTCTTCCTTTCATGTTTTATCTATCTTGTCGAAGATAGCTTTTTGATTGACCCCTTGATTTGTAGCCCAATTGGTTACAACATTAACTCTTATTTTGATTTGCTTGAAGGAAATGTTCTCAAACTTCCTTTCCATCTCCATAACTTCTAAGAGGATAGTGTCTAGCATCTAAGAAAAGTAATTACCTACCCACTCTAATCTATTATGATCTTGGCATCTCCCTCCACACTAATCCATTTATGATTCCTTTCCCATCTTATTCTGAGTCTCCATAACATAGCCCTAGCCTTCGCCATTTTTTTGGTGTCCATACAAAAATCATATGTTGTGACTAGAAGTAGTTGTCCCCTATCATCTATGAACACACACCTCCCACCAACTTGAGTTAGATTACCCTTAGCAACTCCAACAAAATTCAATTTGATCCATATTGGCTTTGGAGGAAACCACAAGACAATTGTATCCTTCTTACCCTGATTCCACTCTTTGGCTTTATGCAACCAATGGATTCTTGGCCATGCTCTTATCCAAGATATATCCTCCTCAAAATTCTAGTCCTCTCTCCCCCCACACTCTCTAAGCTCCTAGAGTGTGGATTTAATCTTGTCCCATATTTGTTCTAGTTGAGCTTCCTTCTCCCTGAAGATTCTTCTTTCCTTTCAAACCAAAAAATTGATATATAAATATTAATTATATCTAATTTCTAAATTTAATTTAATTGATTGATATAAATTTATATCAATTGATTGATAAATTTATATTAATTGATAGATCAATTGATATCTAATTTCTAAATTTAATTAATTGATATAAATTGACACCAATATCAATTGATATCAAAATTGATATATCAATATCACTTGATATCTAATTTATATATTTAATTTAATTAATTGATTGATATATTTAGATCAATTGATATCTAATTTTTAATTTAATTTAATTAATATATAAATTGATATTGATATTAAAATCAAAATTGATATATATCAATATCAATTAATAAATAGTTTCTAAATTTATTTTAATTGATTAACTGGTATAAATTTATATCAATTGATATCTAATTTCTTATTAATTATTTTGCTAGATGAAATTGGGCTTGGGGGTCATACCCATATATGAAATTTAAAAAATATACACGAAGAGGATGCTCCAAAAATGGAGGGCCTGAAGCCAAAATACCTGAGGATTACAAATAAAAACCTCATAGGCAAAGTGCATCTACATATTCAAAAAGTATGTAGTAGAATACTTATACATATTCAGTTAGCTATGTATTCTATACTAACAGTATGTAGCAGTATGAATTTTCATATTTAGTTGTTTATATATCTAACCCTAGAATCCATTGTCTTCCTCTCCAACACCATCACTATCCAAAGTTTCCTCCTCCACAACAAATGCCCAATCAATCCCAACAGATGACATGTCACCTGTTGTAAATTTGAGAAAGACAATTCCCCATTTTGCCTATTTTTTACACAAGTCATCATTGAAAACATGAACGAAAATTAAAAAAACAAACCCATGAAATCGTAGCTAAAGTGTTGAAAGTGGGCCATATCCCATTGCTAGTAAGAAAACTTGACCTAGGAATGACCATATCTAAAATAATGTTGAGGCCTATACACCAATGAGGCTTGATCAAAGCAATGGAAAGCAACCTCATTGTATCAACAGACTCCCCAACTTATAAAAAGATACCAACAAACATAGAAGCAATGTTAGTATTGATGTGATAATTGTGTGTTATAAATAGGAATAAACTAGTATATTTATATTTAAAAAAATAAATCTACAATACGTCAAGAGATATCTTCCAATTTCTTTTTTGGTTTTTGGTTTTTATTTTTTATAGATTACTGGCAGCTAGAATGCAAGTGTTTCATTTCCTATTAAATATATTTCTTATTCTTGACATATAAATTACTCACAACTAGAATATTTGCATTTTGGTTTAAAATAGCAAAAACATCTTTGAGAGTGGTGTCAAGTTTAGTGGTGTATTTATTGTGGTGTTTCATTATGATCCTCTATCTTAATAATCTTGTGTATATAAATCTTTTTTTTTAGATTGGAATCTTATAAAATTACATGGAATCTTGGAATCTTTCAGCTTTTCAACTCCACCCCTGCTATGATTGTAGAACACCTCTCGGCATAATCATCCAACACCATTTGAATGGCATGGACCATAATCACCACAATCACCTTGAAGAGTTTCTTTAGTTGCAGGTTTGAAATCTCCCCAATGAAGGAGATTTGTCACTTCTTGGCATAGAATCTCATTGTAGTATCCATATAGCTCTAGTTAGTAAATGATCTACAAAGAATGGGATGTGAACACTTTAAAAACCTGCACACTATACCCAACCATAATCCTTTTTCATCAACACTGCATCCATGAAACGATGAAGTGAATGAATTCACTTGCTTGATAATCATTTTGCATCGGCATTGGGGGAGTCTATATTCAAGATGAAGAAAGATCGTCATTAGACAAAGAGGGAAAATGATCCATCCAACATTCTAATTTATCACCCACTATATGTCCCATCCACATGATGATTTCCCTCTCTAAATAGATGTTTTATGGAAAAGGTCTCAAGTTCGTTAAGGAAAGGCCAAAATTGGCTTAATATTCTATCAATTTTCCAATTTTGAGCTCCTTTTTTCCTTATTGCATTTACAATAATATGAGAATCTCCCTCTATCTTCAACCTCTTTATGCCAAATTGTGAACATGTTTGCAGGCCTATTAGGAGCACCATGGCCTTGACTTCATTATTTTTCGTTGGCCTAGGCCCTTCAAAGTGGTGCTAATCAAATGTCCTTCATGATCGCTCAAAATGCAACCTGCCCCATAGATGCTCAAATTGCCCTTGGAAGCTTTGTCAAAGTTTAATAGTTTGCTCCATCCCTTTGGAGGGGCCTCCCATTTATAGTCTTTCCTTGGGGTTTGAAAATGATGAACCCTAATGTCCCATGAATGGGGGTACTCTCAAATCCCATCCAACTTTTCAACAACTCATTATCCCAAGATGTGAAGGATTTGTAAATTCATATGTTGATTTCTAGCATTATTATTGACCACTTGTTCAATTGCACATTCCAGCTTTGTCTTGAAATAATCCACTATCATTTCTTTCTCTTGGGATATCCTCTTATTCCTTCCTTCAATATTTCCCAAATGACAATTGTTGGGCATGCCATCGATATGCTAAAGAAAGTGGCCTTATAATGGAGGGAAGACCATGAGTTAAAAATCTCAAGAATATCCTATGCTCGAGGGATGTGCCAATTTAGTTTCTTTTGTACGAGTTACCAACATTCATTTGTAAATTGATAATTTAACAGTAGGTGATTGATTATTTCTTCTTCTGATATGATATCTGAGAGTATGCATTTTAACATGTTAATCATTGCCTTGAAGATTATCTTATATATTGCATTAGTGAAATAGGCCTATAGTCATCCAAGGTTTCTGATGTGTTCTTCTTTGAGATCAATGCGATAAAAGTATTGTTCAAGTCCTTGAGTACTATTTTCTTCTTCCTAGATTCCTCAATCACTTACAAAATATCCTTGCTAATAATGTTCCAACACTTCTGGAAAAACTTGTTGGGAATCCATCCAGGCCTGGTTGTTGGGAGCCATTTGAATAATAGCCAGTTTTAACGCTTCCATTGTGAAAGGGATCATCAAATGTTTTTTTCTCTTGTGAGACAAGGCTTGGGATGCTGTCCGATATTTTATCCATTAAAGTGTTAGAAGAATTATCATCCATGTTCAAAAGAGTATTAAAATATTTGGTAGAAAGCTTCCCTATTTCTTCTCCCTTGTCTATCAAGCAACCTCCATTGTCTTTTATGCTTAGAATACTACTTGTGTTTCTCCTATTTTTCATGGAATTGTGGAAATACTTCATGTTTCTATCTCTTTCTTTGAGCCAACATTCCTGGGATTTTTGTCTTCAAAAAACTTCTTCTCGTGCCAACAACTCTACATATTGGTTCTTCAAAGTTTTTTCTATTAAATACGAGTCTTGGTCCATACCATAGCTTACGATTGTTTCATTGAGATTATTTAGCTCCATTTCTAATTTCTCTCTTTTTTTTCTAAAAATATATTCTAAAAGTGCATCTTGCTCCATATTTTGAGTTGTGCTTAGATATGACCAAGCTTTTTTTAAAATTGAAATTATTTGTGCCTTTCAGTTTTAGAGTAGAAGATAACCATTCCTACACTTTTCTCATGAATTTAAGTCATTCTACCACATATTTTTAAATTTGAAATATCCTTTGATAGGCTTGGTATCTAGAATGAACATTATTTCAATTAGGTAGTAGTCAGACCCAGAGATAAGAAGGATATTGCTTTCATATGTTATTGAAAATTTGTATCAATCTCCGTAAATCATAAATCTATCTATCCTCTTGGTGATATTAAAAAATCCCATACTCCTATTTGTCCATGTGTAAGTGTCATTCTGAGGGATAATGTCCATCAAGTGATTGTGGTTTACAAAATTTTGAAAATCTAATTATGCTTGTGTGGGTTTCTCCAATCCACCCTATTCCTTTGAGGCAGTTAACGTGGCATTGAAGTTGCCACCCAAAATGACAATTTCCATGGTTACGTTTTGTAAAAAGGATGTGATTTGCTTCCAAAACCATTTTTGGGAGGATATACAATAGGGTTGAAAACATTGACAATAAAGAATTCAAAACTAGATGCAAAATGTTTAGCTTTGTATACCTGCCAATTTTGATTTACTATAATGCATTCCAGACCCATGGTTAGTGGATTCCACATTGATCCCAATAGCCTCTCCAAATAGTCATCTTCATTGTCTCCATTTCATCATAGTGTTATTTGCTCCCGCCTTGCTCAATTTTATTTCTTGTACCATAAGTAGATTTGGTTTTATGATTTCCATTTGCCTTTTGAGCTAGTGTCTCTTATTAGGGGCATTTAAGCCCCTAATATTCCATGTTAGAAGTCTCATTATTCCCAGGAAGGATAATCTCCTTCCTAAATCTTAGTTTTCTTTGGCCCTTGGCCATCCCAATAATAACCAGTTGTTCCTTTGTGGTTCTCCTTCCTTTGCACAAATTCTCACCACACTTTGGTTTCTTTATTTTTGATTTTGTTTGGCTTACCATTCTTGCCTTTATGATATCCAATTCATCTTATGTGTCCCCCTCTCTAGAGTCGATTACTATTTCTTGATGGGTTTGACATTTCATTTCCTCCATTCTTGGTTTATCCTTCATTTTTTTATGCACCTTTTCATTGTCATCTATCATACCAAATAGTTCTAATGCAATGTCAAAGGTTGTTTTCTCTTCTTTGAGAGCACATGACAAAGAGGCCAAGTTAGCATCATTTTCACCACATTCTACTAGACTTGCATCATGCTCGATCTATTCCACCTTTTGAGTTGATGATTTCCCTTCCAAACAAAATATTGGTTCTGTCATCTTGGAATTGAGGTTATTTCCTTGATCTATCCCAGATTCATCTTTATGCTTCTTGTTTTTAATACACTCCTCTGTGAAATGCCTTATACAATAACATATTTTGTAATTCACCACCATTTTTCCACTTCTATTTTCTATTGTCAAGTACCATCCTCCAACTTCAACTCAATCATCTTCAAGGGTTTTTTTCTAAATCTATTGTTATGCACATTTAGGCCCATACATGCCAACGTCCCTATTCATCGTGTTTTCATCTATTTTGATGAATATCCCAAAAGCATTTCCATCTTTATAAGAATGTTTGAATCCTAATATTTCATAGGTAGGTTATACAACCTAATCAACATATGTGTTTTGGTTGGAGTATATGTGAAAGGGTTGAAGTTGGGTTTCTAGTCTTTCACATAGAAGTCGATTCCATCCATTAGCAAGGGGTCACCCAACAGTATTTCTTCTTCTTCTCCCTTGGTGCACACTCCACAAAAAAAACTCTTTTGGTAATGATTTGAGTTCTATCTTTGTGCCCCATTTTTCTTCGCACCACTTTTGAATTCAAGTTTTGGATGGCCATGCTCCAACCCATTTCATGAAGAAGGCATGTCGTATTAAACATGTGGTAGAGCACATCAAATCTTCATCCGTTAGTGTAATCACATTTGAGGGTTCTTTTTTGTTCAAAGGCATCCCAATTGGAATCCTAGTTGCTTCGATGGCCACCTACCACCATTCTTTTCTCCAATTGCCCTTACCATTTTTTGTAGGATCCCCATTCTCCCGATGTTTGTCGTCATCCAAGGCTAATATGTTCTAACTTTGGTTGTGGATATCTGCATCCTCCTACTATCACTAGTTTTATGTTGTGGGCCTACCATAACTTTTTTATCCCCAATCGATATCATATCCCCACCATTATTTACCAATATTCTTTCATTTTTGTGGCAATATGCCACACCCAGTCTGTGGTCAAGATTATTTCTACCTTAGTGGTGTTCAATATCATTTTTATAGGCTTCATCTCTCCATAATTTGATGACTCGCACTAAGAATTTAGCATTGGGTTCATCTAGTCTTGCTCAATTCTTCACTTGCTATTTTTATTTTTGAAATCAATTTTCTTGCCTACCATTCGGGGTAGAGCCCATTCCATATTCAAAGTTTTTTATGATATCCAATTTCTAAATGTAATTTAACTGATATAATTTTTTAAATTTTTAATCTACATAAATTGGTTTATATAAATTTCTATCAATTCATAGAAATCTAATGAACAAAATAAGTAAATATAATTTCAAGATAAGTTAGAAACTCATTGAACAATAAATAAACAAGGAAACACATTTCAAGATACTATAAAATTATTGAACACATGATGTAAATACTTCAAGATGTAAATTAATAAAATATACATGTAGAACATATGATATAAATAATTATTTATTTATTTTTATCACTAAATTATGTCCATGGGAGCCACACCCTTTGGGTAAACAGTAAACCAAAAATAAAATAATGTGTATGTCCTACAAATAGGGTGCATAAGATTTTTTTAAATTTTGTTTCCTACTAATTTTTACTAATTGGCAAAATCGACCAACTTTGAGAAGCAAATCAACTAAAAATTATTAAGCCTATGGACCCTGCTTCCCCACCTTATCATGGGTGTGCAGAGTCATTGGACACTTGCCTTGCTCTACTTTGCTAGGTGCCTTATTTTTGAGCTTGATAGGGGTTTGGTAAATAACCTTTTTCTAGAAAATCCTTGGTTTTTGAGCTTTGGATTGGAGACACATCTTGTAGGGACATCTCAAGGGCTTTTTTAGTTCTCACCATAGTTTCATCCTCTTCATTTATCACTCCACTAGGAGCCAAAGTAGAGGTTGAAATAGATTTTGTTGAGACATTGTCCTTAACACCAGCCTTAGAAACACGAGGAACTAAAGCGAAGGCTAAACATAATTTGTAGAGATATTGGCCTCAACACTATCCTTAGAAATAGGGAAAATGTCTTGATGACCCCAATCCACCAGGTAGCTTGCTTTTAGATATTAGAATATTTTGTTGGAGGAGAAACTTTTGAACAATCTTTGGCCTTATGGCTAGTGTTAAAGCATCATCTACATCTAAGGTAATCCCTTCATAATTCACCTTTTGGTTCCAAGTTTTGGAGTCAAGCTTGATTTTGATTTTAGTAGGAATTGGTTGTGACAAATCCATTTCCACTAGTATCTGAGCAAAGGTCAAGGATGAGCATAGTGTGAATGAAGATTGATTAGCATGAGAAATGGGTCTTGAAATATATTTCTTGATGGATTTATTGATAGACTTGAGGCATGAGGAACCCTAGAAGTGCAAGGGAAGATTTAAGAGCTTGACCCAAACTAGATTGACTGAAAAAAATTCTATGATAGGGTTGAAATCTAGAAACCATGATTTCAAACCTAAGTAAGATTTATCCCATAACCAAGGGGCCTTTCTGTAGCAACATTTCTCTATCCTCTGGGAGTTCACGAGTTACAGAGAATAAACCTTTCATGCAAGGGTTGAAGTAGAGCCCACCATCCAACAATAGTTACCAATGCTTTAATATCCATTTGCTCAGCTCTACCAAATTTGGCTAGAAGTTGTGGAGGTGACAAATTGAAGAGTATTTTTTAGCAACCCTTCTACTTCCATAGCAATAGCCCCAAGATCAACCATGGGTGTGTGTTTACTCAGTATCAAAGATGGGGACCTTCCTTGTTCCTCCTTTTTTAGAGTAACAATATTGTGTGAGTTGTTGGAGCCTAGGTCCATATTAGAAATAGGTTTGTTGAGATGTGAGTGAGAGGTGACCAACACCTACCACTGCCATTTTCCTAGCTTCCCCATAATGTTGAATTCTATCGTGCTTAGACTGAGAGCGTGTAAGGCTATCCTTAAAAGATTAAGATGGAGCCTCCATTAGAGAGCCATGAGGAGTCAATTGCTATATCTCATGATTTGAGGTAGCCTTCCTTGTCATTTGAGAGGGCAAATCTGGGAACAAGCCCTCAAGATTTGTTTGCAAACCTTTTATTTTGTTCATCTGAGGTCATAAAATGTGAGTAATGGACATGAGCAGACTGGGGCGACACTAAACTATACCCTCCTTTATCATAGCCAATCCATGCACCTGTTCGCATGCAAATATTTGTAACATGAGGGAAGATGAGGAAGAAGATGCTTGGGTTTCACATAGAGTGCAAGAGTTTTTCGATAGCGAGTTCATGCTTCCTCCAAAAGCATATATTTATTTACATGTGATATAAATTATTGAATATACACATTAAATAATTTGCACCAAGTGTGTAGAATAAATACATTTTGAAAGCTCTTGGCGCATATAATTTGGGTCCTCTCTCTATATTTTTATCTCTAAAATCTTTTCATGGTCTTTAATACTCAACCTCCATTTTTGTTAGCCATTTCCAATTTTTTGTAAATTTTTCAAATTTAATCTTATTGCTACAACTAAGTGGCCATAGTGTAGAACCTTTTGTGTAGGCATATATTTAGCAAATGTAATACCACTTTTGTCTATCTTTCTTTGTTGGTAATAAGTGCCTTCAATAGCAACTAATCTAATGGGATACTCTTGTCCATCACCATCTATTATAGATTGTGCCAACTTGTATTTGTGTTGTGTTCATTTGAGTAGATAATATTCCATACCTCTTGTATTGTCAAGATCTAAAACCACAACAAAAATATCTCATACAACATATGCAAAGGTTAGGGTTAATTCAATTATATATAACTAATACATTTAATTTACCCACAATCAAGTGTAGATAAGACACGTGTGTTAGAAACTTGCTGGTGTTGTCATTGATGTCAACTCCTAACAGATGGCTCACTTGGTTTCCAAGTGCTTTTGAGAAAATTTGATAAAAGGTGTGTAGACAGAGGTACCCTTAGTATTATGCTCCGCATTTCTTCCTAATTGAAGATATGCTTGTGTGGTTAGGAAGTATTGATCAGAGGTGTTCAGAGGTATTATATCTAGAGTTTTAGGTTCTAGATCGTGTGGAAGTAGAAGATGTGTCTGGCAGAATATTTGACTGTGGAGGAGGGTGTCTGGGAGAAATGAGAATGTTTCGCATTTCTCCACATTGAGATTTCCTATCTTGCAGATCTAAGAGAGTGCTTATATTATCTGTATCCACATTCCTTTGAAGTTTCCAGTGTTGGGATGCTCCACAAGTTTACTTCTTGCATTGGTGATTAGTAACAGTGTGTCCTGATGTGCATAGTGAAGACATTCTTTGATTCAGACGGTTGCGGTAGTGTTGTAGACATTTATGATGATGATGAGTATTCTAGGAAGGTGTGTGAATGCTTTGGAGTGTCTCTCTCTAGTCCACATGATGTTCTTGGAATTGGAGAAGCATGAATATGGCCATTAGCTCTAGTTTGGCTGACTTGGCTTACTAGCGCCATTTGCAGAGGTACCTCGTGGATTATGGATGTGATAAGTAGCTTTGTGATACAAATTTGAGTCTTGGTTATCCCTTGACATGGTCCACTTTCACTTCTTTCCACCACGAAAGTGTTTAGTGCTAACCTAAGTAATGTTGCATGTGTGTAATGCACACGCTTCAATAGGATCAACCTGATTGAGATAGGTCTTGGTTGTAGATGGTATAAATGGAAGATGAAGATAAATGGAGCAAAGTAGAGAAGATGATGCGAAAGTGAATCAGGGGCAGTGAATTGTATGTGAACTTAAATGGTTATGACTCTGGAATGCAGTGAGAAGAAGGTGTCTACATTTTAGTGTGCCAAAAGTGGCTGGAGGCAGTGAGCCAAAGGTTGCAGATGGCAAAGAGTATCAGTGGTGGATCTCTCATGTTGCTTTGAGATAGTGAATCTCTTTATAACAATCTTCTTCTTTCTTCTCTCTTCTGGGCAGTGAGCCTTGATGAGGTATAAACAACCTCATTTTTATAACAAGCCATATAACCCTTTTTGTCCTAACCAATCACCTTAGCCATGCCAATTTATTTGTTTTTAGAAGAAATATTTATCTATTTTTGATAAAATGATGTATAAATCTTTATTTTCAAATTGATTGAAATTAGCCACTAATGTTGACTTAATTGTTGTAGAGCTTGTGTAATTATGCAGAATTACATGTATTGCCTAACGGAAGGAGTGGACTTCAAAGCAGTTGGAGTCAGAGCGTCAGAATTTTAGGGCGCCAGAGATTTAGGCATACATCCTAGACTTTGTTAAAGCAATTATGTTATTTTATGTTGAACATACTTAAGACTTTACGGCTCCACTCAGATCCTTTGATGTGTTTTATTTCAAAGACATCCATTTAGTTTGTAATTCTATTTTTCTTTAAAAGACTTCTTTAGTGGCATCTACCCCCCATCTGAAAATTAAGATTTTGTAGTAGTGCAATATATATATGTAGTTGCTCAAAACAAGGATATATTGTTATGTTATGTTCTGATACTATCAGCTATGTTATGTGTTCTATGATACTTTTATGACATGAATAAATATTGCCAGTCTTATTCCGAGTAATCTTTTTTGAGTAATGGAAGTAATGTTAATGGGGTTTGCTGTGGAGTTATTGAAGTACTGAATGTGATTTGAACCAATGGTAGGAACACCCAAGAGCTGGTCACTCGAGGGATTATAGAGTAGATAAGTATTTTTATTGTTAATATTGTCATTTATGTTCTGTGCATGTTATGTTTAGATAAATGTTACTTTGTGCTTAGCTCTGTTATGTGTTCCTACAGGTTGTGGTTTTAAGTTAATGATCTTTGAGTTCTGTTTACTTGAAATTTTCGGAGCATCCACTCTGTTCATAAAATTGTTGTTAGCTATTGATTAAAAGATGTTAGGTGTACTTTTAGTTAGTAGTTAGTTGTCTTTGTTTTGAATTCATAGTTAAACTGCAAAGTGTTGATTCTTATATAGTTTACATGCTTTCTAGATTAGGAATTTAAATGCTTTCTAGCTTAAAGATTTCATGTTTTCTAGTTTAGATTTTGTTTCAAGCTCTTCAAAAACTTAGAAAATTTGTTAACTAAGTGAGATGTCCAAAAACATCCCCTATTGCATATAGCCTTGGACACTACCCGGTCGACATAATTGACATATTTTTAACTAAAGTGTTAGGACCTTACGACAACCTGTCAAGCCTTTCTTTGACAGTGAGCCTTTCTTCTGGGCAGTGAGCCTACTAATTTTTGGTGTTGTTATTCGTATATATTGTGAGCTAATCATCACTGTGGTTTTTCCCTTATTGGGTTTTCCACATAAATCTGGTGTTCTTATGTGTTTGGATGTGTTTGCATTGATACTTCATATGTTTACATTCTGCTAATGCATTATAAGTGGTTGATGTTTTTGAGGGTTTAAAGTTTAACATACAACTGATTCACCCCCCTCTTAGTTGTCTTGTGCATTATAACAAATGGTATCAAAGCCAAGTTCCTTGAAGAAGCTTAACCGCTTGGGGTAGATCCAGATGGTGTATAGGAAAGGTATGAAGGTCCCAGTGTTTGATGGAACAAATTATACTTTTTGGAAAACTAGGATGGAAAACTTTCTTGTCTCACTAGGATATGGCATATGGAAGATAGTTGACAAAAAGTATACTATACCTAAAGATGGTCCAAAGGATGAAGATGAGATTAAAGAATATGAGAATAATGGCAAGGCAAGGAGTGCTCTTCTAAACAGTCCCTCTGATTCTGAATTAGTGAAGGTGATGAGTTACAAAACTGCTCATGAGATATGGAAGAAGCTAGAAAGCACCTATGAAGGATATGACAAGGTCAAGCAAGCAAAGTTGCAGATTCTAAAGTCCAAGTTTGAAGCCCTAAGGATGTCAGAGGATGAAAATATTGCAAGCTACATACAGAGAGTGGATGAAATTGTTAATTCCATCAATGGTCTTGGTGGAGAGTTGGAGGAAAAAGAAGTGGTAAAGAAGGTACTAATAACTCTTTCTAAATCTTATAGTGCTAAAGTTTCTGCTATTGAAGAGACTCAAGATCTGGATAATTATGCTAGGGATAAAATGTTTGGTACTCTGACTACTTTTGAGATAAGAGAATTTGGTCAAGATGATGCAAGAAAAGAAACTGCTTTTAAGGCTAGCAAGACAGAAAAGAATGTTGAATCAGATTCAGATGACTTTGATGAAGTGGAAGCAAATTTTGTAAGTAGTTTGAAAAAGGGTTTGGGAAAATATAGAGGTAAGTTACCCTTCAAATGTTTTAAGTGTGGAAAGATAGGTCATTATGCTTCTAAATGTCCAATCAAAATTTCAAACGACAAACATAAGGAGAACAAAGGTAAATCATTCAAGAAAAGTTATTATGTTAAAGAAGATGACAACATATATGATGATGAGTCTGACTATCCAGATGATGATGGTAATGAATGTTTGTTCATGGCTTTGAATGTTGGAACTAATTCTACTAATCCTAGAAGATGTATGAAGGATATTGCTCCAGAAATAGGGCACCACATTGAAGGAGCACTAGTTACTGCTTTCTATGCAAGAGAGGAGGAAGATCTCTACTTAATGGATAGTGGGTGTTCAAATCATATGATAGGTGATAAGAATAAGTTTGTGAAGCTTGAGAAGTTTGATGGAGGATTTGTTAAGTTTGGAGATGATGCATCTGCTAAGATCTGTGGAAGAGGTTCAATCAATTTTGATGGAAAGCACAATACAGATGATGTCCTTTATGTCAAGGGCCTCCAACACAATCTTCTAAGTGTAGGACAAATGTGCAGCAGAGGATATAATCTTGTGTTTCAGGATGGTGGCTATGAAATCAGAAAAGAAGACTCCAAAACTTTGATTGCTACAGGAACAAGGACAAAAGGAAATATATATCAACTCAAAGGTACTGAAGGTGTGTGCCTTATGACTCAAATTAATGAAAGTTGGCTTTGACATATAAGAATGTGTCACCTTAAATTTGACAGTTTAGTAAAGATTAGATCTGCTCAAGCTGTGAGTGATTTGCCAAGGATTACAAAGCCTATCAATGCAACCCGCAAGGAATGTCAGATTGGGAAGCAAAGAAGGAAGAATTTCAAGATCAAAGAATATTCTACCACCAGACCTCTGGAGTTGGTGCATACAAATCTATGCAGACCTACAAGAGTAGGAAGCTTTCAAGGTGATAGGTATTTCATGTTGTTGATTGATGGTTTCTCTATAATGACTTGGTTAACTTTTCTCAATGAAAAATTAGAAGCTCTAGATAAGTTTAAAGCTTTTAAGGCTATGGTTGGAAATGAAATTAATCTGAAAGTCAAGTGTTTGAGGTCTGATAGAGGTGGTGAGTTCACCTCCAATGAGTTTAATTTATTTTGTGAAGATCATGGAATAAAAAGGCATTTGTCAGCACCTACGACTCCTCAGCAGAATGGAGTTGTGGAAAGGAAGAATAGGACAATTTAGGAAGTAGCAAGGATAATGATGAAAGAAGCAAATCTAGTGGATATCTTTTGGAGAGAAGCCATCCACATTGCAGTTTACATACAAAACAAAGTGCAAGCCAGGGTCAACAGTTCAAAGACTCCATATGAACTATGGTATGGAAGAACTCCTACAGTAAAGTACTTTAGAGTGTTTGGAAGTAAGTGCTACATTAGGAGAGATGAAGAAAACTTGGGAAAGTTTAATACAAGAATAGATGAAGGAATCTTTCATGGATATTCAACAAAGATCAAGGCTTACAAGTGCTACAACAAGAGACTGAAGAGATTAGTGGAAAGTGCAAATATCAAAGTGGGTGAAAAACCATACCAAAGTTCAGTGCTATTAGAAGGATATGAATTAGATGAGAACCAGTGTAGAGAAGTAGAAAGAGAGGAAGAAAAGGAAAAGGAGAAGCAAGTAGATGAAGAAGATGCTCCGGAGAAGATTCCCAAGACTCCCAAGTATGTACAGAGGAATCATTCTGAAGATCAAATCATTGGAGATAAGAACAAAGGTGTTTTAACAAGGAGAAATATTGCTATGGTAGATGAACAGGTAAATTTATGCTTATTGTCTCAAATAGAACCCAAAACAGTGACTAAAACATGCAAAAATGAGCATTGGATCAAGGCTATGGAAGAGGAATTGATGCAGATTGAGAAGAATCAAACATGGGAAGTTGTCCCAAGACCAACAGATAAGAATGTGATAGGAACTAAATGGGTCTTCCAGAACAAATTGAACGAGAATGGGGAAGTAGTTAGAAATAAGGCTAGGTTGGTGTGTAAAAGCTACTCACAAGTGGAAGGAATAGATTGTGAGGAAACATTTTCTCTAGTGGCAAGATTGGAGGCCATTAGATTGTTCTTGGCCTTTGTAGCTCATAAGGACTTCAAAGTTTATCAGATGGATGTGAAATCTACATTCCTAAATGGAGAGTTGGAAGAGGAAGTATATATTGAGCAACCAGAAGGCTTTCAATTATTAGATGATCCAAATATGGTCTGCAGATTGAAGAAGGCATTATATGGAATCAAACAGGCTCCTAGAGCTTGGTATACAAGATTGGATAGGTACTTGCTACAACAAGGATTCAAAAAGGGCACCGCAAATAGCAATCTATACTTCAAAGTTGAAGAAGATCAAATCCTGATTGTGGAAGTGTATGTAGATGATATAATCTTTGGAGGAAATGAAGGTATGTGCAAGAGATTTTTAGAAGAAATGTAGAAGGAATTTGAAATGTCAATGTGTGGGGAAATGAACTTCTTCCTTGGGTTACAAATCAATCAATCAAAAAAGGGCATTTTTATTTTACAGTCAAAGTATGCTAGGGAAATGTTGAAAAAGTTTGGAATGGAAGACTCCAAATCGGTATGTACTCCCATGACTACTGGTTGTAAGTTAAGCAAAGATGATGAATCTCCTAAGGCTGATCAGAGCAAGTACAAATCAATGATTGGTGGATTGTTATACCTACCTGCTACTAGACCAGATATCATGCATCCAGTCTGTCTTGTGGCTAGATTTCAAGATGATCCCAAAGAGTCACATGTTGTAGAAGTGAAGAGGCTATTCAAATACCTGAAAGGCACTCTAGAGTTTGGCCTATGATATCCCAAGGATACTAATTTCTCCTTGAGTGCATATATAGATGCAGATTGGGCAGGATATATAGATGATAGAAGGAGTACAAGTGGTGGTGCTTTCTTTCTAGGAAGCAAACTTACAGTCTCATGGTTAAGTAAGAAGCAAGACTCAGTGTCATTATCTACTGCAGAGGCAGAATATAGTGCAACAACATCTTGTTGCACACAGGTGTTATGGATGAAGCAGACATTGAAGGATATCAAAGTGTCATATGATGAACCTATTCCTATCCTATGTGACAATATAAGTGCTATTAACATTTCAAAAAATCTGGTGATGCATTCAAGGACAAAGCATATTTTAATCTGGCATCACTTCTTAAGAGAAAAAATTGTAGAGGATGAGGTGAAGTTGGAGTATGTGCCTACCAAGGATCAAGTTGCAGACATTTTTATAGAGGCTCTCCCTAAGGATACTTTTGAGTATCTCTGACAGAAGTTAGGGGTTATTGCCTCTCCTTATCTGAACTAGATGCATAAGTATGTACATCTGTCCAGGAAGTATTTCAAGTTACATTTTTATGGACTTGAACTGATGTTGAAGGCTACCTCTTAGGGGGAGTAGTTAGAGATACTATTGGTTGGTATAGTCAGATGGAGCACATCCTATGATCTTAAGGGGTAGAGTGCAGAAAAGTGAGAGCAGTAGAGATGAAGCAAATACTTGTTGGTGTTGTTGCCCTTTTCCATTGATGTCAAAGGGAGAGAGAGAGAGAGAGTCGAAGTGACTGAAAAACCATTATGCAAAGAGGTATGTGAAGAGTAAGAGTTGTTTCTGCTAGGAGAGTAAAAGCTGCTTTAGGTCTTGATGGTTTTTCAAAGAGGTGTTGCCATCAATGACAAAGGGGGAGATTGTTAGAAACTTGTTGGTGTTGTCATTAATGTCAACTCCCAATAGATGATTCACTTGGTTTCCAAGTGCTTTTTAGAAAATTTGATAAAAAGGAGTGCAGTATGACAGAGGTACCCTCAGTATTATGCTCTGCATTTCTTCCTAATTAAAGATATGCTTGTGCGGTTAGGAAGTATTGATCAAAGGTGTTCAGAGGTATTATATCTAGAGTTTCAGGTTTTGGATCGTGCAGAAGTAGAAGATTCGACTGTGTCTGACAGAATATTTGACTGTGGAGGGTGTCTAGGAGAAATGAGAATGCTTTGCATTTCTCCGCATTAAGCTTTCATGTCTTGCGGATCTGGGAGTGTGCTTATATTATATGTATCCACCTTCCTTCAAATTTTCTAGTGTTGGGATGCTCCGCAAGTTTAGTTCTTGAGTTGGTGATCAGTAATAGTGTGTCTTGATGTGCATAGTGAAGACATTCTTTGATTCTGATGGTTGCGTCAATGTTGTAGACATTTATGATGATGATGAGTATTATGGGAAGGTGTCTGAATGCTTTGGAGTGTCTCTCTATGGTCTATATGATGTTCTTGGACTTGGAGAAGCATGAATATGACCATTAGCTCTGGTTTGGCCGACTTGGGTTACTAGCACTATTTGTGGAGGTACCTTGTGGATTATGGATTTGATAGGCATCTTCATGATACAAATTTGAGTCTTGGTTATCCCTTGACGTGGTCCACTTTCACTTCTTTCCACCGTGGAAGTGTTCAGTGCCGACCTAAGTAATGTTGCATGTGTGTAATGCACACACTTCATTAGGACTGACCTAATTGAGATAGGTCTTGGTTGTAGATGGTATAAATGCCTTGGATGAAGATAAATGGAGCAAAGTAGAGAATATGATGTGAATGTAAATCAAGGGCAATGAATTGTGTGCAAACTTAAATACTTATGACTCCAGAATGCAATGAGCAGAAGGTGTCTACATTTTAGTGTGCCAGAAGTTGTTGGAGGCGGTGAGCCAAAGGTTGCAGATGGTAAAGAGTATAAGAGGTGGATCTCTCCTTTTGCTTTGAGATGGTGGATTTCTCTACACCAGTCTTCTTCTTTCTTCTCTCTTCTGGGCAGTGATCCTACTGATTTTTGGTGTTGTTATTCATATATATTGTGAGCTAATCCTCACCGTGGTTTTTCCCTTATTGGTTTTGTCACTTAAATTTGGTGTTCTTATGTGTTTGGATGTGTTTGCATTGATACTTCATATGTTTACATTCTGCTAATGCATCATAAGTGTTTGATGTTTTTGAGGGTTTAAAGTTTAACATACAACTGATTCACCCCCCCTCTCAGTTGTCCTATGCATTCTAACATGTTCATAGTTAGTTGAATAAAGAGGATCATTGACATCTATGTCATTATCATTGCAAGTAGGTGCTAAAACATTTGCTTCATTTCCCACTATGGAACATCCATCAATAATATTTTGACATTATAGAGTATTTACATCATCCTTAATGCAAGAAACACAAAACATAGTTTTTCTCTCACTTGAATAGCAAGTGGCTTGCTATTATTTGATGAAGTCTTCTAAAACCATCAATAATTTAGAAATTAAAAAAATTGGAGTGATCAATATCGACGAACATGAAAATTCAAAATGTTAATTTACAAACATCCAATTTGAACACATGATGTATGATTTTATTAAATATATGTGTGTAAATTTATAAGATCTGTGCTCTAAATAAAGAGGCATGTTCAATACCTTTAACTTCCCAAAATATCATTTGGTGCATATTGAGTCACTCTTTTCTTCACGGACACCAAAATGACACTTGCACCACTCAAAAATTTCATTTGCAATTCATATGGTACTACTTGCAAGTTCATGTTGGTGAAGTGCATGCTTAACACATGCTCTTGTTCCATTATGCTCACCTTTTCCATGTCCACTCTTGAAAAATTTTCACAAAAACTTTATATTACATATAACATGTTGTGTTAACTAGTTAAATTCTTTTGTAGACTTAAATTGTCCTATAAAGTAGACAACCATCAAAACCATGTTAGACCAAACCATATGTCAAGTTGTCAAAAGTAATTTACAAGATTGAAGAGTTGAATGATTTAGTATTAACCAACACATCCATCAAAGTAAATCTAGTGTTCAAAAGCGTTTATGTTACACCATTTAGATCCTTGAAAAATATTGCAAAACAATGAGCTACGTAGCCCTTATCATGACCAATATCATCATTGATGTAAATGTGGAACTCTTTCATGACAACTCGTTCACTTGTACTACTTTGTGTTCCATCCATATCTAACTTAGTATATCTATAACACATCTATATGAAGATTGCTACTTGCTTTGAGTGGTAATACTGACTCTAAATCTTAGTTTTAGGACTAAATGTATAGTTCTTAACAAAATCTACAATAAAGATTTAATACAACCTTGTTGAAAGTAATTCTTTGACTAATGAAATGATTTCACCTACCATCTTGCACCATGATAATGCTAGATACATGGATAAATGAGTGCAAAATTTGGGCATAAACTCATTGCAAAACAATTGACTTTCTTTAAGAATATTTTTTTTCAATTCCTAACTCAAGTTGTGTATTTCTCATATTTAAATATTTTCCAAAAAACTTCAATTGGATAATGAACATCTTCAATCCTTGGAAGTTTCTTCAAATTGTTGCAATTTGTACATATACTTTGGATACAAACCACATTGAATTCCTTTAAACCTTCTAACATTTTGCATAGAAGGAACTTCACAAATCGAGTTATACTTCAAAGGATAACTATATATGGTTTAACTCTTTCCATGATTTTTTTACGTATCAAGATAGAGATGAAATTCAACATTATAGCAGTAGAAACAAGCTTCACGTACTTTATTTATACGTACAAAATATGGTCATAGCTTCTTGAACACTCTTTGAGAAATCTGTACATGTGAAAATTCTTGTTTAAATGCTCTAAAAAACTTGCTCTAAGTTGTATCTATAAATGTTTTGGATGAGGAAACTTGGTAACATCTTCACCCACTACTTGCACTATTATTAGAGGCAACATGAGAGCAACCAATCCAATATTCAATTATCTAATTCTTGACATCATCTATAATTCTATCTTTCTAAGGGACCTTGAAAATATTTATCCAATTATTTTTTATGCTTTCATCTAATTGTTTCCTCTTCATAATATATCTTTGAGTTGTTCTCTTAGATACATGAAGTAGTTTTGCAATTGCATGCACTTATCTCTTATGTGACATTGTTTTACTTGTTATTCTTGTCATCAATGCCCTATGTGTGCCACTTGAATCCTCAATTTGACTTTTGGTTTGAATAGAATCTAATGCTTCTTGTAAGTTTTCAATTATTGTATGTTTAACATCTTTTTTTTTGTTATCAACCCTGATAAACTCTTAAATAGGGGTCATTTCTCTCTGCCTAAATAATTTTGCACATGATTACATTTTTCCAATTAGGGATTTTTCTTCAAAATACTCATCCCAATTTTTTTAACAATGCAACTTTGCTATACTATTAGGCAACATATCCTTAGATGGAATCTTACTCAAAACAACATCTTCATCCATGTCTTAGATTTTCCATATTAAGAAGAAAATTTGTATCATTAATTTCTTCTCAAACCACATTCTCTTGTGCATATCTAACAATGTCTTTGCCAACTTTTTCTTAAACATGTTCCTCAACTTGTTCCTCATCCTGTTCTTCAACATGTTCATGAACTTGTTCCTCAACATGTTCGACTTGTTCTTCCTTAAAGATAACTTGAGAGGACAAACCAATTCTTTAGCCAATCTCATCTTCTTTTTTCTTGTTGAATTTTTCTCTTCATTACATCTTTTCTAATCATGGAGCTTTGATCTATTTCTTTTGTTCCCCATAAAAAAATATGCAAATTTACTTGCACATACATACCTATGTGTATATTTAATTCAAATACATATATATTAAATTTTCTTTTTAATTTTCCTATTATGTCATTCTTTCCTACTCGTCCTTACTATGATGAAAAACTTATAGGAACATGTTAGCTTGGGGACAATCCTAGATTCTTTCACATGTTCAATTATTCCTTTAAATCATCTTATATCATTTTTCTCAATGTTACATTTCATTACTAGACCTTGCTTTGGTGCTTCCTATTGCCACATCTTTCCTTATAACTTTCATATTATGCATTTTATTTCCCTATATGCATATGATACCCTCCAACTATTACCTTGCCCTTGTTTATCCCTCAATCCTCTTGTCTATGTTCAACATATCATGTTTCATAACAAATATTTACCTCTTTGTATCAAATTGAAATCATCACCTTCTTAGGCTCCTCGTATTATTGAATTTTTCCACTTTATCTATTGCCATCCACAAATTTATCACTTACCTACTTTTTGTGTTTTATCCTGATCACACCTTAACTTTTCTGCTACATAAAATACTTTGATTCACATGCCATTCATATTATCCTTTTTATAGTATTGGCTTCTATAGTTTATCCACCACACATAAAATATTTTTTTACACTTATAAGGTTTATGCACTTATAACCTTATTAATTTCATTTATTTTATTACAAGAAAACTATGGGGATTGGCAAAGATGAATGTGGAGGTGGGCATGATAAACAGTGAATGATGAATGATGAATAATGAATGATAGAATGATGAATGTGGAGATGCACATGATGAATAATGAACGATAGAATGATGAATGTGGAGATGCACATGATGAATAATGAATGATAGAATGATGAATGTGGAGATGCACATGATGAATAATGAACAATAGAATGATCAATGTGGAGATGCACGTGATGAATAATGAATGAGATAAGTCACAACCTTAATTGAATTTTTCTTTCCACATCTCATGCTTGTAATGATAAAAAGGTTGGGACTCACACCATTTTTCTAAAAAAAATCCCTTTCTTTTGATTGAAAATTATCTTTTAAATTCCTCTTATTTTTTTGTGAATGATCAATGATCTAAATAATGAATTGTGAATTAATCAAGATGAATGCGCAAGTACATGGGATGAATAATGAATGAGAGAAGTCAAGACCTCAATTAAATTTTTCTTTCCACATCTCACGCTTGTAATGATAAAACACTATAAGACTCATGAGTTTTTAAAAAATTCTTCCTCCTTTTTTAAATTTAAAATTATCATTTTTATCAATGCTTTTATAAAATTAGATTGACTATTTTTTTTAAAAAATTTTTACAGGTAGGTCATTATAATAAAACTTAAGGCTATATAGAGAAGAATGTCAAGCAAAAATAACTACACAAAAAAGTTCTTGCAGTCTCTTTATTACTCTGATCTATGTAGCCCTCAAATATACCTCTAGGGCATCAATTCCCAAGATATGAGAGGGTAATCTTGACAAATGCTATGTTCAGTGCACTATAGGTGGGATTTAAGAAGATAAGTAGAAACAAAAAAGTAAAATCAATGACCACATAGTTAGAATATATTTTAAAAATCACATTAAAAATAAATATTACATTCTTATACATATTAAAAGGAATTCAACAAAATTCATACCTCCAAAAAGTGTCTCCATAGTGAAAATCGAGTTGCACAATTGTCATAATTGTTATTGTATTTTAGGATACTATTATTATATGTTGGAATTATTACCACGCTATTAAAATTATTTAATTTAAGTTAAAAATACCGCTTTAAATATAATATTCAACCCCAAAAATATTGAGGCATTGTGACAAGATGTATTTGGGTGAATAGGTTTTGGCCGAAAATGAGTTTTGAATGAGACATTTTCAACCAAAAATGTTTTGGTTGAAACTACCTAGCTAGTGCACGATGTGAAAAAACAACAGATATCATTTTTCCACATCTCCCCTTTGTTTGTACATTTTTTTTCAGACCTATATTTCAATCAAGTTTTTTCAAATTAGGGACATTTTCGACAAAATTTGAAAAACCCTTTGGTAAGTCTCAGAGCCTAGAAATTAAAAATATATCTTTTAATATTTTAAAAATGTTTACTAATTTTTCCATTTTACAGGTAGGTCATTATAATCAACCTTAAAGATGACTCAATATTCAAAAAAGTATATTAAAATTAATTTAAATAAAATAAGAAAAATATGGTGCACTAGAGGATAAAAACCTCTCCAAGTGGGTATGATTTATTTTTGTTTATGATAAATAATTAAGGCGTAACCAAACCTGTTATATTTTTAATAATTTTGACTTAATTTTTTTAATTAAAAATTAAATATTTATTGAGAATATTTTCTTCTTCTTCATGTATTGGATATTTAAGTTAAAATAATGAAAAAATGGATTTTACTATATTAAAAGTGGAGGTCTATGACATCATTTTCTAGACTTTTTTTAACAATTTAGTTAAACTGTCATTTTTTAATAAAAAATTATATCCAAATATTTTAAAAATTACAAACATAAACTACACTAAATTTTTTACATTTCATTAGTTTATACCATTTTAATATTCTAAATATACACATCACTTTCAATGCTTTAAGTTAATCCTTTATAAAAATGTGACACGGTTCTAAACTTTAAGCCATATGCGTAAATTAATCTAGATTGATTCAATGTCAGATATAATCCATGGGCCTATGTTTTCTAATTATTTTCAACAATTAAATGCAAAAAGTAAATAGAAAACAAATGCACTTATCTCTATATAACCAAAGAAAGAATGATCCAAATGAATGCTTTAGAATATGTAATGCCTTGGGATTTGGAATAGTGGACCCTAGTTTGATATTTGCTTTAGGATCATAATATTCTTTTTCCTTTGTGCCAGCTTGAGTTTGTAGTTGTAGATCTGTCCTTCACTTGTGGACTTGATCTAGCAGTTTGTGAGATTTTACTTGCTTGATTTGCCATAACTACTTTTGCGATTTCTTGATATATGAGGGTTTATAAATACCTTGGTAAGACTATTGTTATGTCACAAGGGGACATGTTCTCCTAGGTCAACTTGCAGAAATGTGTGTACAAAAAAAAACAAAAAACAACACTCTTTGGTCATGCATATGCTCCTAGAATGTTTGTGCAATCTAAATTCCTTTTAATGCTCTAATTGAAGCGTGGAATACAAATGATATGTGAATATAGCTTTGAAATCATGGATCATGGATGTCCAAAATGAATGCATTGAATGACTTTAAATACAAGGACATAGCAATAAATTTCATAAATTTGTGTTTAGTTAGCCCTGTGAGGGAAAAGTTTTGGTGGGAGTTACTACAAATTTGAAATTAAAAAATTGAATTTGAAAGGGTCGAGTCTGTGATAGTAGGGTCAACCTTGCGACTGTGGAAATGACCCTGAGCATAAAAGGGGGCCAAATCAAAGTGTATCAAGTACATGTAAGTATGTGTGTGTATAGGCATAATAAATGCATGGGTAAGGTGAATGTAATATAATGAGTAAATATAGGGACAAGGTAAGGGATAAATGCATAGGAAAGTTTGTAATTAGCCGATAGGTTTTTATATGTGAACATTATAGTGCTCAGAATTGTCTCACGTACGTCAGAAAATTTTCTAAACTCTTTGGTTGTTCCCATCGTCGTATTCCTTGAACCTCCTATGGGTACAAGTGCTAGTACTAGTAGATAAGTAAATGGCATAAGATAAGGGTTTTTTTTTTTGTTTCAAAAAGATAAAAATGTATAAATAACCCCTATTCCTCTACATTTTACCAAATTTGTTTGTTGGCTCTAATCCAACTTTATTCCTCATAATATCTAAGACTTGTACAATTGAAAACAAAAAAAGAACATGTGGTATATTCTTTGTAAAATAAACCAACTAGTATTTTACTCCAGTCTCCACCTCTCATCTTTCTATTACACCCTGTCCTATATCATCGACCTATCACGTCCGGGTGCGACTGCTAGTTTTTAAATTTAATTTTGGGAGGTGAGCTCTTATTCAATCACCCCAAAAACATTGGATGTAGGAAGGAGACGTGCCACTTGAAAAAAGAAAATAGATTAAAAACAATATGTTACAACTAATTACACGTTAGGAAATATAATTTTCCGACAGATTTATCTTCACGTAAATGTGCAGGCAAAGATGCGAACGGATTTGATTTGTTTAAACGTGATGAACGGATTTGTTTAAGCGCGATTGAAATCCGCAAACGGATCTCCTTATGGTTTATAGGTAGCGAAATTCCAAAAATCTCCTCTTTTTTGGTGTACTTTTTGTGGTTTATGATCTGCTATGCGAATGAATGTGGACGGAAATGGAAATACAGCGCGGTCACACACGTTTGATTAAGTGGAAGATGGAGGTCGTGCGTGCGAAACAAAAAATTAAAATCCGTCGTGGACAAGGTCGATTTAAACAAGTTAAAACGGTGGAAATTTTCAATCGCTAGGTGATGGAATTTAGTTCTCGAGGAATAAATAAGTTTAGATGATCAACGTCAGAAATGGAAAGCGATGAAATAATTCTCTTTCCGAGAAAAAGGAAACGGAGAGAAGACAATCAGCCAAGTTTTCGTATCGAAATGCAATTTACCACTTTTTTTTCTTATATTTCAAACCCTAGATTGATCGAATATTAGGTTAGGTTTTGGTGGAAGCCATGAAAGCGTGCAGATTGTGAAGGCGAGGAGGGCAAGAGAAGCAGGAAAACAATGGAGGCCGAGGCAGAGACAGACAGAAAGGAAACCAACAGCAACATCAAGAGGAAGATGAAAACTCCAACGCAGCTCGAGACGCTGGAGAAAACTTATTTGAGTAGGATTTGCTTTGTGGATCCATAATTCTTTTTCAATTCGTGTACAGAGAAGGAAAAAAACAAACAGAAAGCTTATTGTTTGTGTGTTGCAGATGATAACTATCCGTCGGAGACAGTAAGGGCGGAGCTGTCGTTGCAGTTGGGGCTTTCGGACAGGCAGCTGCAGATGTGGTTCTGCCACAGGCGGCTTAAGGACAAGAAGCCAAAGAAAGAGAAAGAACAACCTGCGCCTGCGCCTTCTCCTTCGGCGTTGATGGTCAATTACTATGGCGACTTCGATGCCTCACGCAATCAGAGAAGTTTAAAGCCTAATTGCGAGGAAGGGGCATGGAAAAGGAAGGCGCAGGTGCCCGTATTGCAGCATTTGAGTCCTGCGGAAGCGAGGGCGATTGCAGCTGTGGAAGCTCAGCTGGGGGAGCCATTGCAGGAAGATGGTCCAATCCTCGGCGTCGAATTTGATCCGCTTCCTCCTGGCGCCTTTGACTCACCTACTGGTATGCCTTTAAAACTTCAGAATTCTGGCAATCTTTTTCTTTTGTTTTTTTAGTCTTCCTTATGCAATGTCTGAGGACCTGTTTGTACTCGGAATAGTTTTGGCACTGGTCACCGTGGTAAGGTGATAGAAACACACGGCAACCGCATGGTGTAGTTTTTATTTACAATTTTATTTATTTGAACATAGTTTTACCAAGTGACCTACTGTAAGTTATTTCCGGTTCGTTTGTTTTGATATTGAGCTGGGGAGGTTCAAGGCGTCTTAAGTTTGAAATTCGACTCAGCCCCAGTGACCCTGATTATCACTCGACTGCACCTAATTCCAGGAGGAATCACCCTGGTGTAGTTTTTTTTTATAGTTTCTTAGTTTGAACATATTTTTACCAATTGAATCCCCCGTCAGCTTTTTGGCATCGTTTTGAGTTTCAGCTGGGGTGGCTTAGGTCTCTCAAGTTTAAAATTCGATTCACACAGTTGATTTTGAGCCGGGGAGGCTCAAGGTCTCTCAAGTTTGAAATTCAACTCACCTCATTCAATCCTGATGACCAAGGGATTGCACCTAATCCCAGGAGGAATCACCCTGGTGTTGTTTTTATTTACAATTTCTTGGTTTTGAACATGTTTTTACCTAGTGAGGGACCTTGAGTTTTTCGGGCTCGTTTGTTTTGATTTTGAGCCGGGGAGGCTCAAGGCCTCTCAAGTTTAAAATTAGATTCATCCCAATCTATTTTAATGACAAAGGGATTGCACCTAATCACAAGAGGAATCACGCTGGCATGGTTTTTATTCACAGTTTCTTGGTTTGAACATATTTTTACTAAGTAACCCCCCACGAGCTTTTCCAACTCATTTGTTTTGATTTTGAGCAAGTTTGAAATTCAACTCACCCCAGTGGATTCTAATGACCAGAGCATTGCATCTTATCCCAGGAAGAATCACACTGCAATAGTTCTTACTTACAATATCTTGGTTTGAACATTTTTTAACTAAGTGACACCCCAAGCTTTTCCGGCTTGTTCATTTGATTCTCAGCTGGGGAGGCTCAAGGCCTCTCAAGTATGAAATTCCACTCACCCCAAGTGATCCTGATGACCAGGGGATTGCACCTAATCCCTGGAGGAATCACCCTGGCCCTGCAGATGTTAAAGGATTGCATCTTATCCCAAGAGGAATCACCCTGGAATGGTTTTAACGTACAATTTCTTGGTTTGAACGTATTTTTACCAAGTGACACCCCTAATCTTTTCTGGCTTGTTTGTTTGATTTTGAGCTAGGGAGGCTCAAGGCCTCTCAAGTTTGAAATTCAACTCACCCCTAGTGATCCTTGTGACTAGGGTATTGCACCTAATCCCAGGAAGAATCACCCTGGCCCTGCAGATGGTAAAAGCGCAATGGTTCCACTTCCAAATAGTCTCACCTCTGTGCACCTCACAAGAGGTTTTTGTTGTACCAGACGGGACATCTGGTGTTCCAGGTTAATGCAAGATGCCTTTAGATGCTAAATTCATGCAGTAGAAACAATTCTAGAAGTGATTTGCAAGATGCCAAATTCATGCATAAGAAAACACTCCTTGTCTAGTAATGCTAAATTATCACACAGTTCAAATCCAGAAACACTCACATCTAATATTTTGGACTGTGGAAATTTAATATCTTTAATCCTATTCGTCTTTTGGTTTAATATTCATCTTTTGGTTTAACATTATGGCCATTCTCATTCTCTGAGTTTTGTTGCATATATGTTGTGAGCTGCTATGGGAGATTGTATGCAAAGTGTTTGTAACTTGAAAGCCCCCTGATTTGGCTCATTGTTTAAAAAATCACCATTGTTACCAGGGATGGGGCACTGTCACAAGGGACCTCATTCCTGACACCTACATCTCTTGGAGACTATATTTACTATAGCCTTACCTTTGTTCATAAATGTTCTTGTACCATATTTCATGTCCATCATAGTACACATATATTGCATCTCCTGATGCCTATGGAAAATACCATGAATGAGAAACTCAATTTTTCTTTTGCAGATTTCTAGTTTCAAAACCATCTCTGTTTTGAAAATCCTTTTTATTTTTTTTTGTTTTTCTGATTACTTAGTCTTAAGTCAAGTAGAAGCAAAAATGATTTTGCAAAGACACTCTTGTCAAAATAATCAGTCAATCCAAACCTAGGTGGCCTGACAATTTAAGGGTGGATACTTTCACATCAGATCAGGCCCATAACAATTTATTCTTCCTAGTGTAACCATAGGGTACTAAACAAGTGATGCCTAATAAGTACTTATGTTCTTTGCTTATGTTGTTATTTGCAGCACCTATATCGGAGCAATACAAGCAAGGAGGGCATCATTATGAAAAACTGTTTGATGGACAAGATGCAAGATCCAACAAAGTTAGTTCTCAAGCTCATATTGCCAGGTCTTTATTTTGTTCTTGCAATGGCACATGACATTTTTTATAGTTTAAATGGGAGTTTAAATTGTTATAGTATTTGTAGACCAATGCATGCTTATGATTCAAAGCTACGTTCTCCTGGTATGCTGTATATTTTAGTACTTTTGATCTCTGGCTGTTTAGTTCCAGAAACACCATAAAGTCCAGCAATATTTTTAATACCATATAAGGACAGAAATTTCACAGCATTTTTACCTTAACCTTTCATAGCAGCTGATAAATGCCATGATACTAATATCCAGGATGTATTCATTCTCTATTATTCATTCTGAATGCAGGAGTGGCAATTGTATGAAACAAGGTAGCTTTGCCAGCAACTTATGCTTCCTGCAATGTGTATTTCTTCATATTATATTAAACACGGCAGTTAATCAAAGATTTAGTTTATATTCTATGAAATAATACTAGTGCTTATATTGACAGGCGGTCTTGTGATAGCGATCTTTCCTTAACATAAAACAGTCAAGTTTCTAATAATCATTGTCAAGGCATCAACCCCTCCCTTGAAACTTCTGGCTACATTTTTTCACTTAGATTTGGCGTTTGTCATCTGTCATCAATTCACTTAAGTGACAGTTGAATTTTAATGTTCCATTTCATTTTACAATTTGGGTTTTGTCTTCTGGTGGATGCCATAGTTTCTGAAAGCTTGATAAGTTTGCTGGGAGGTTCTATTTAATATCTTTATGTTTTGTTGCAAAAGACACTTGTAATTTTATAGGAAAAAGGGGCAGAAAACAAAACTCATAGATTGCAATTTATGGACGTAAGCTTCATTTTTGCAGTGAACCCAGCTGTACCTGCCTGAACTACTGAAAACCCTAGGTCTGAAACTTCAAATCTTACTTGGAAACTAAATTCAAATGTTTTTGAAGCTTCTGACAATTCAGGAATTTTTTTGCTATAATCTCGGATTTGAAATTCAAAGTTGAAATGGAAATCAATAGTCAGATATTTCTGAATTTGCTGTAGATTCAAAAATCTGAACGATACAATGGAATTGCAAATTCTGAAATTTCTGAAACCAATTTTCGGGGAAACTGGGAAAGGTACAGAAACTTAATATTGCTGAAAATGAATTAGTACTTTATAGAAAGAGTTTTGCTTTCCTGAGACGGTATGGATACTAATTCAGTTCTAATCTAAGGCAGTATGGTTGACGACTTGGCCAGACACATCCTTCAGACTTGTGCACAAGAGCTTCTTTCTTCTAAAGTTAAACCATAACATTCCTACAGCCTAGTGGTCTTTTTATAATGAGTTTCACTCTTGTAAATTTTTTGCTTTGGGAATGCAAGATTATGTTAAGTTACTTATATAGTTACTTTCCCTTTGTGAACCTTTTCACTTTATGCATACGGGATAATTCCTAAAGAACAAAAGGATACATCTTAATGAATCAAATTCCAAATGAATTGGCAAAGTACAATACTTAGTGCTGAAGCTTAGTATGATTGAGCATTGTTCCAATCTTAATCAACCTGGCATGTGGCTTGGACCCCGTATCCGAGCTCAGAAATACAATGAGATGGTAATACTGACATGCATGTTGCATTCTGATAACCATGATTTAAATCTTTTTCCATACAAAAATAAATAATTTCTTTATATTTTGAGATCGGCATTCCCTGTACCATATCTTGAACTTTGGTGGGTGTCTCATGTAATCCATGAGACACGTAACTGCATCTTGTGTACTGGGAACTTGGTCTAACATTGAAGAGAAGAGTATCAAGCACTACTTTTGAGGGAGCTCCATATCAACTATGGCATTGGGTGCTATAGTACCGACCTTCCATCTAAAACACCAAACATGTTTTAGATGAATGGATGCTGGTTTGAAATGACAGTGGAACAGCATCTGAATCAAAGACAATAAGATGAATAAGCTTTAGAATACCTTTTGCTTGAGTTATGCTAGTCAAGTGGTTAAGCGTGAAATACAAGAAGCCATAAGTAGGATCTTTTTACTATATTGATTGTTTAGTGCTGGAGGTATCCACATTGTTTTCATTAGTGTTTAATTTTCTCCTAGAGCAATCTGAAAATCATGGTAACCTGTTTTGTCAGCGATCATCTGTGTTGCTTAATACCGAACACGCACCATTGGCAACCACATCCAGCAGCAAGAGGAAAACAGTTATGGGTAATGTGCCCACCATTCATAGTCAACCTGGTAGTAGAGCTCCTCAAGAATATCAATTCCTGCCAGAGCAACCAAGTGGAAGGCATGATGCATATGAAAGGGCCACAAAATCAAGGTTCTATGAAACTTCGTTTGAAGGATTGGCATCAAATACCCCCTCATTATCTACTGCAGGAAATCTGCTGCATGGACATGATCAATTGACTGCAGGGTATAGCTTCCCGAACCAAATTTCAAATTCTACTATGTTGCCTCAAGAAAACAGGTCGGGTCACATATTTTCTCGAGATAATGTTGATTATGAGGGGTTGCAACACAAAGATTCGTATACTGGATTTGGGTATGATGGTCACTTTGGACCTCATCAAGGTCTAGGGTCAGACGAGGCATACTTGCAACCTGAGAAGCGTGCCTTCTATCAGGACCAAGATCAAGCTCGGATAGAGAAGAAACGCAAGGTATGCTTAAAAATCATGATGAGCTTGTTCTACATTCTGAATTCATGGTTTTGTTTGTCATTCTAAATCTAAAGGGCTTATTTCTCAGAGCCTTGTCAATTCATTTCAGAGCGAGGAAGCAAGGATAGCAAAGGAAGTTGAAGCTCATGAGAAGAGGATCAGAAAGGAGCTTGAAAAGCAGGAAATTATGAGACGGAAGGTATGTAACATACTACATAGCAACTTCAGCAGATAAATTTTTTTTTTTTGGAGAATCTCTATATTTAGTTGAAATATGTTGTTGGCTCAGATGATGGAGAAGCAAGATCGTGAAAAACGTAAAGAAGAAGAAAGGATGATGCGTGAAAAGCAGCGCGAGGAAGACAGGATGCAGCGAGAAAACAGGCGCTTGATTGAACGAAGGGAAAAGATACTGCAGAAGGAAAGCAAACGGGTAATTTTGATGATTTTTATCAGCCAAATAAAAAAATGAAGTCTAACTTTCTGTGGGTTGATCAAAACTCCTGTCACGATTGTTGTTAATATAGGCTGAAAAAATGCGGCTCAAGGAGGAACTTCGAAGAGAAAAGGAAGCTGCCAGGCAAAAGGCTGCCAATGAGAGGGCCACAGCACGGAAACTTGCCAGAGAATCCATGGAGCTCATTGAAGATGAGCGCCTAGAGCTTATGGAAGCAGCTGCATCAGCTAAAGGTCTCTCGTCAATATTTCTTCTTGACGATGATATCTTGCTACAACTTGAAGCATACAAAGGTTTTTATATAACTATTTGATCGCAAAATTTCTTGAATGTGGATACGAAAAGTGTCTTGAACAATATTTTTCTTCATTTGCTGCTTGGTTCACATCCACTTCCTCTCAATTTTACTATTAATTGTAGCAATTTCTTCATTGGCTTTCCTCCACTTTTTTTGTTGAAGCTTATCATAATTAGAGTGACTGGGCTCCTTTTATTAACTCTGCTTCTTGTCAACTAAATCTACTGATGGGGTGAAATTTAGTTGTTTCTTTTTAGTGACAACATGAAGGCCATATCAGCAACTGAGAAAGACAGGAAAATAAGACAAATGTCCAACTTTAAAGGGAAGAAATTTTTTGTCAATAGATAAATGAATTTAGTGGAAGGTCCAGATTTAGAAAACTCAAGTTAAAATCCACTAGATGGAATTGTTAGGTCAAGATTCTTTGTCTTACAAGGAGTAGTACCTTCTCAAGATATGACGGGCACAGAGACATAAAATACATAGGCCCATTGCTGAGGTCCTAGAAAAACAGCAAAAACTAGCTAGTGGCAACTGTTAATACTTTGTAAGCACAGGAAAAGTAACCCTAATGCAATTGTCCTTATCATATCCTCTGCTCAAGGAGAAATTTTCCCAGTTTATGATATAAATGGAAATTCTCTCCTTAATAATAAGATTGGGAGATGTATTTTGTTCTCTTAAGGCTGTGTAATCTTATTTGAATCTACATTTCATCTTCTATAAAGGGTGATGGGTATTTTTCTCTCTCTTGATATCTCTATATTATAAGACGATGAATAAGGCTGACAAGTAGTGCAATGGCTGAGATAGTTTTGAGAATATTGTCTGCCTTCTGCATTAGTTTGTGCTAAGGGGCTCCAAATACTGGATTTTTTCCCCTTGTTGTGGCACACTTACAAATTGTGTTATTATCGGTCTCCTTTTTGCTCTTAATACAAATTGAGAATTAGCCATGTAAACTGCCTCCAGAAGGACATGTTCAGTTGTTGAATTGATTATGCTTAAATTTTATAGTGATGGGGCGATGTGTGATTACATCACAACAGGTATTAAGTAGGAATCATGAAAGTTTATGCAGAAAATTTTAGCAGAAAATTGCAGCCCAATGACTTAGTGTGTGAATACCAAATAACATTTTGTGGTTAATTAGCTTCTTGAATAATCCACTAACAGAAACAATGAAGCTTTAATGGTTTATAGATCAGGTATGCATTGAGTGACATCACTGGGTGTACACTTTTGCAATATACAAGCTGGAAAATCAAATTTATTTTGCAAGTCAATTATTGACAAGGGAAGAGAAAAATTACATGGCATGTAGTGTGAAGCACGAGAGATGGTGTATGCGGTACATAATTTTAACACGTATTTGCCAGTTTTAATATGTTTAATGGGACATAAACATATAGTTTATCATCATTTTAGATCCTAAACACAAACTTTCATGTCTGGTTTTCCAATAAGATTATATCATTTTTTCCCCCTTAATGTACATTACAGCATCTTTTCCTTCATTTTCATATCTTTGGACAGTATTAGACTGCTGTACCTTCGCAGATCTCTGGATTCAACATACATGTTTGCCTTTTGTGATTATCGTTTTCACCATTTTGATATATTTACATATGGTAATATTTTCAAACTATCTGGTAGTATTTAGGTCTACTTGTGCTGTCTACAAAGTAATGAATGATCAACATGCATTTTTCTGTTAGATCTTAATAAATGTGCATTTTTTACCTGCAGGAATATTGGGTTTATTCCCCCCTAAATCAGTTAAAATGAAGATACCATTTGCAGTTCGTCCTTGGACAGATTCTCAGCAGAATGTTGGAAATTTATTGATGGTAATATCTATAGTTTGGACCTTCTAGTTTTCTTTTTGATAGATCATTGTAGTTCGGATAGTCCCCTGGATTTTGATCCATTTTTATCATCGCACAATATTCTTTAGTTAGCCTGTAATGTTAGTTTCAGCTTAAGAAAGGAATACAGGTTGAAAACCGTATGCTTTAAAGAATACACATCAATAGTGATATCTTAGAGAGTTGGGTAGCCATGTTGTCTTACATACAAGGTTAGTATGCTTAGGCTTTTTAGTATTTTAATGTATAGCACTCATAGTAGCATTTCATTTACATGTTATTGACATGGAGTGGCAGAATTATAAATGGAGTTCAATTTCACAGGTTTAAAATGGGAAAAACATATTGAAAATTCGAAAAACTAAAAATGATATAATATTTATGAAAATAGAGAAAATCTTGATCTTGTTACTTCATGGCAAATATAGTGCGTAGAGATTATAAATAAACAAAGTACATTAAAAAAAATTCCAATTAAAAATAAGCGTGGTTTTTTCGAAAAGCTATTTTACCTTCATCTAAGAGGTTTTTGTAAAAACCAAAAGGCTGGTACTAAAATAGTTAAGTGTTACCTTCATGGAGCACAGCCTTTTGGGGCAAACACATGTTTTTAACCTAAGCCTACATAAGGGTATAAATTAAAAGAAAAAGCCTTTTAGTGTTTTAAATTTTAACTCATATTCAGAGTAAAACTTAAAAAGAAAATTTTAAATGTCCTAGCATTAATCACTAGCTAAAAGTTTCCAGTCATCTCATGCTTCAATTTTTCCATCCCAACTTGGAAAAATGAGTCAAATCGAGGATAGGTATGCATAACAACATTTCATTAACATTTTTTGAAAAATGTGGTGGTTCATGATTACTTAGGGTTAATCTTGAGTTTTTGGAGTGTAATGCTATTATGGACTATCAGCTTTTCCAGTTGTAGCAGTTTTGATGTGTTGAGTAGCCTAAAGATTCTTGTGTTAGTATAAATACATTTTTTTGCCTACATTAGTGAGAGGCTCTAGTGCAAAATTTGTGAATGTTCATGGTTTAGTGCACCTAATGCCCCTGTTGACTTGTACAACAGGTTTGGAGGTTTATAATTACCTTTGCAGATGTTCTTGGTCTTTGGCCATTCACTTTGGATGAGTTTGTTCAAGCCCTACATGATTATGTGAGTGCCTATATTATCTCTGTAAATACTGACCTTTTCTTTGTTAAGTGTTTTGTGTTATTGCATATATATTGAATGCTTGTTTTCTATTTTCATGGGACTTAAGGATTCAAGATTACTGGGAGAGATACATGTCAGTCTTTTAAAAACAATTGTTAAGGATATAGAAGAAGTGGCACATGCCACTTCTAATGGACTTGGAGCAAACCAGAACAATGTTGGTCTGGCTGGAGGGGGGCACCCGCAACTTGTTGAGGCTGTAAGCATCATCTTTCATTGGGTATTGCTTTTGTTATTGTTCTGATATAGAACTTTGAGTGCTTCTTGCCATTGGTAAAAAGAATGTTATGAACTTATGGTTCCAGGCGTTCGCATGGGGTTTTGACATAAGAGAATGGCATCAACATTTGAATCCCTTAACTTGGCCAGAAGTTCTACGCCAATTTGCATTGGCAGCAGGCTTTGGACCTCAATGGAAGAAATGTAGATCATTTCATGAGCACTTAAGAGATGACAATGAGGTAAACTGTTTGATGCTTCTTGTAAACTTTCAACTTATGATGTGTGGACCTTTGAATTTGATAGAAATCCACACATCTTTTGATTAACCTTTTCCTCTGGCATAGATAGTTGACAAATTTAAACTATACAACACTATGTTATAATTGTTGATTCCTGTTACATCTTCCTTATCATAAGCTCATACTACTAATTTTCAATGATGTTCTTTGACAGTTTATGTGTCTCAAGCCAAGGTTTATGTTAGCTAGGGTTTTTAATTCAATTACTCAAATACATTTTTACCTCTTACTCTCCTGGCCACAAATGCTGGGGAATGCTTCACTGAGGTATATGAAATGCAAATAAGGCTACCACTATATTACATATTATTTTTTAAATACAGTGACCAGGAAATGTGGGTACGAGGATGGGGCACCTGTCCCTGAACTTTATTTCCTGTTGACTACAGTTTCCACAGCTCACATTATTGTTTCTGGTCACACAGAGACATCCCTTCAACAGGACAAGTGGAAAGATTTTGGTAGGATTAAAAGGAAATGTTAAAAATAAGTGATTCTCTTGCACATTTTTTTTCAAATAATAAGTGATTGTTTTCAAAAATAACTTTTATGTGCTTACGCATGTGTGTATGTTTCCATATCTTCTAAGATTTTGGGAAAATGGTCTTATAATCAGTTAAGTTCTTACCATTAGCTCCTTTTAACTGCAGAATGATATGGTGGGGATTCTATAATTTTCTTCTAACGCTCTTTTGTGTGTAAAAAATGTATTAACCATTGTCAGATCAAGATGTGCATTCTTTATTTTATGTTTTATCTTCTTCGGAATGCTAAATTAGATTTTGACAACCTTTACTCGATATCCTACCTTTCTGTATATATCCTTTCAGGTTCTTCTCAGACAAAATGTTTATATTTAGAATTGAATTGTTAGCTTGGTAGGGTAATTTCGAACCTCCAAATAAAAGCTTGAAGAAGTTAACTATGGTTTGCTATCTTTATTAAGCATGCACAATCTTTCTAAGCATTTAAAGAATGGGTCTTATTAATTAAATTTATAAAGACACTCTAAACATTTGAGGAAAATATTGCAGGTGATGTTTGAAAATGCAATGTGTATATGATATAAATTACTTTTTAAAGTTTCTTGTTACTGCTTTCATGTTCTGTTGGCACATTTGACATGGTTTGTGGGCTTGGAACATTCTTTTTTATGCAATCACTTAATTTGTCTGGGTGAAGAAAACCTTTTAGGTAGGTAGTTTACTGTTTTGGATGTATGGTATCAAGTCTCATATAGATATACTGAAAGGTAAATATGTTGAAGTATGATCTGGTATTTATATTGGATATTGATACTCACCACTAAGCATTAGGGGACCTTCCTTTTATATGAGGTTGGTTTACACGAAGAATGATTTTGCTACTGCTTGCTATGATACACAGGGCCAGGAAGGTGAAGATGCAGTATCCACTCTACGGTCTGGTGCAGCGGCAGCAAGTGCTGTTGCTATGATGCAAGGCAAAGGCTCGGGTCATTCACGTAGATGCAGGTACCGCTTGACGCCTGGTACAGTCAAATATGCAGCCTTTCATGTCCTGTCCTTGGAGGGAGGTAATGGGCTAACAATCCTGGAAGTTGCAGAAAAGATTCAGGTAAATGTGAAAGATATTATTTACTGTCATTTAAGTTTCAGCCTACTATATTTCATCATGCAAATCATTGTTCTATTGGCCTTGCTTATTTTTCCTATCCTTATTCTTTCTTTGGCTATTCAGGAATCAGGTCTGCGAGACCTTACAACAAGCAAGACTCCAGAAGCATCAATAGCTGCTGCACTATCAAGAGATTCAAACCTTTTTGAAAGAGTTGCCCCTTCAAGATACTGTGTTCGGCCAGCTTTCCGGAAAGATCCTAATGATGCACAGGCCGTGCTGCAAGCAGCAAGGGAGAAAATACAGTCTTTTCAAAGTGGTTTCTCAGATTCGGAGGAAGCCGAGAAGGATACAGAGGACGCAGAAGAGGGAGAAAGAGATGAAGAGTATGACTGTGATGATGTTGAGGATGCAGATGCAGATGACTTAGATGGTCCTGTTAACTCAGCAAAAGTAATTTTTTGCCTTAAAGAAGGGAAAGTTGTAAAGTCATTGGGTAGTATTGAGAAAGAAAAGTGTCAGGCAACCGAACCTTGCACCAGAAGAAGTATGTCACCAGAAGTTGATAGGGATCCAAAACATAAATCTTCTGTTTTTCTTGAAAGTGCAGAAGTTGTTAAACGAGATAACTTTAAAAATGTAAGCTCCAATGGTGATGGTGATACTGATAATCATAAGGAGAATCATATGCTAGGAGAGACAGAGATTGATGAGAGCCACACAGGAGATCCTTGGGTTCAGGGACTGATGGAAGGGGAATATTCTGACCTGAGTGTTGAAGAGCGTTTGAATGCTCTTGTTGCCCTAATTGGCATTGCAAATGAAGGCAACACTGTACGCGTTGTGCTCGAGGTAATTTCTTGGATTAAGGTTATGTTAATGTCCTTTTGGTTGAAGTCAATATCATGATAGTACCATGTGCATTTGATTTATTATTAAACTTTATACGAAACCTTGTAGTTCATTTTTGTTGGCAGGAGCGCCAAGAAGCAGCAAATGCATTAAAACGACAAATGTGGGCAGAAGCACAACTCGATAAAAAACGGCTGAAAGAAGAGCAATCAAGGTCTCAAGTTCTACCCTATGGAGGGATAAAGTCTGAAGGAGCTAATAATAATAATACTTTGTTTGAAGGTGGACAGAACCCTTTTGTTGGACTGGATAACAAGGGAAGTGAAGCATCTGTTTTCCATCAACCTAAATGTGAGGGATTGGTAGATGGGACCTCAGTTCCAAATCATTGCTCAGCATTAATGAACTCTACAATTCCAGTAGAAAAGAATTTATTATTCGCAGATAATTCACCTGTCCAGGAAACTTCCATGGCACAAGTTGGATATACGATTGAAAAATCACGTGCACAACTTAAAGCTTCAATAGGTCTAAGGGCAGAAGAGTTATATGTTTATAGGTCTATTCCTCTGGGTCAAGATCGCAGACATAATCGCTATTGGCAATTTGTGACGTGTCCGTCAGGGAATGATCCAGGATTGGGTAGGATATTTTTTGAGTCACATGGTGAAGGACACTGGAAGGTCATTGATACAGATGAGGTATTCATATTTCTAAATGATTGCATATTTATTATAACAAAATGTTGGTATTTTCTGCATTTTTACATTAGTAGTGGGTCAATGATGTTTCAATTTATTTTTAATTTTACTGATTAATAATTTCTTAGTAAGTTTATTTTGTGTTGCAGAAATAAGGGAATGCACTTCTGTACTGCGCATCTAGTTAATAAATAATTATAATGAGTTATCTAATATATATCATCAATAACAAAGAAGGGCACTATATTATTGTGGACTTCTTCATAATATTTATAAACTTGACAGTAAGTATTTGCAAGTTTGAACTATTAATTTGTTTATTTACCTAAATGTCTTAATCCTGTGGAAGCTTTTTTTCATGTGCAAGTAATGTACCATGTTAATAGATACTTGATGACCATAACAATAAATATTATTGATGTTAGATTTTAATTTTTATGGGATTTGACCCTTGGGAGTCTTATCTAAAGATGACAGCCATATGCAATCATTACATCATTGGCACTTTTCTTTAAGTATGTTGGTAATAATTACGAGGCAAGGGGATCCACTTAGCTCACATGCACCTTTAAGCACCTGTCAGTAAGGGGAAAGAATGGTGAGTGTAATCAATCATTTTGGTCTTTTATCCCTCTATTCTCTTCCTGCATTGTTACTCCCCCCACTAACAAGTGCTTAAAGGTGGCTGTGTGCTAAGTGAGCCTCCATGCCTTGCTATTATTACCCTTATACATGAGGAAAAATGTCATTGGTGTAAGGATTACTCATGGAGATTATCTTGAGATGACTTAAAACACGCATGCATCAAATCATATAAAAATCTAGCTAAAATTGATGATGTAACCCTTCAATTACTTAAGACAAATCCATGAAAAATAGTATGAAAGAGCGTAATGATTCTCCTTTATAATTTTGTACACTTATAATATATGTTTCTAAATATCTCAGAAGGACAAAGTAATTTATGTCCTTACCGAGATGGTGTGGGTGAGTGGATGGATGGATGGATGGGGAACATTAATGGTCAAATTTTAATATATATTAACTATTGATAATATAAAAAAAATAAAAATGGGAACAAATATAACAAATATGGTATGGTCAAACTTTTCCAAGAAGCTAGCACATTCAAAATCTTAATAAAAGTTTGCTTTGTAACATCAGCTACATTGTGTGTATTTATATTTACACTAGCACAAATCCATCTTAATATGAATCTGAAATGCATTGATAGGTATAATCTAAATGATTTGAGGTGCCAATCCTGCCACAAGGTAAGTGTAGTAGACATAGGGTTGGCACCTTGAGTCTTTTAAATACATCTTTGTGCATATCAGATCCAAATCAATATGGATCTATGCTAGATTTTTTTGATCTAGGACGTTACTGGACCTAGGTCGATTGGGGACACAAACAGGGTCCTTTAGATTGCATTCGTATAGCTGGCTTTAGCACCATGCTCTTTGAGGCTTCTATCTAGGATGTAGGCTGTCTTAATGTAGTGTGGGAGTTTGCTCTTTGTCTCCAGTATATGGGTGTGCCCTGTTGGCCTATCACCCAAAATCCATTCTTATGCCTGGAATGTTGCCCCTTGCCCTTGTTTTGCCCATCATTAAAAAGCAATCCGAGATTTCCTTTTATGTGGGCCCCATTTTAAAACCATGTTGGATGTTGTGTCTGATGCCCCTGTTAGTCCTGGCATTGTGTCTTTGTGTCAAGTTTCCATGCTTGAGGGCTTTGAGACCTGCATACTGACCATTTTGTAGTTTTAGAGGTTTGGTGCAATTTTGCAATTCTTGCAAATTGCTTGCTCAACTCCGCTTTCTGCTTTCTTTACACTGTGGAACGAGTCTCCATGCAATCTTGCAATCCTTGTAATTTTCTCCCAACCTTCTGCCTTCTGTTTCCTTCCTCCACTTTGCACCTAATTGCAAACTGCTTGCCGACCTCCAACGTTCACCTGCTATACATTACAGAACATCGGAGCTTTCATGCAATTTTGCAAAAATTGCGAATTACATCCCCACCTCCATACCCCATGCCTCATGTTGTTTGTAGAGTTTCCCCCCTCACTTGCAACTGTGTCTTACTCGTCCACTTCTGACTTCACCTAAGCTTTGTGTTGGACCTTTTGCCCCTCTCGGAAAATTACTTTTTTGTGTGCCAACTCCACGAGTCCTCCATACACTTCCTCTGTGGACTTTTTATCCCATCCTACAATTGCGAGTTGTGCCATGACCTCTGGTTTTTGCCATATTCCCTTATTTTAGACTTGGTTGCCCTCTATGTAATTTGCAAAGGCGAGTTGCTTCTCTGCCTCAGAGTTCTGTCATTCAAACATAAGTCCACATCTACCTCCTTACACGACCTAGCAAACATTTAATGCCCTCATATGGAAGCGGTTGAACTTGGGAAGACTTTGAAATGCCTATAGGCATGTGTGGAGCCCTCCAAGGTATGTATCCATGTACAAACCCCAACGGTTGGCGATGCAATAGGCATGGGCTACCTACAAACATGATGCAATAGGCATGGGCAGCCTCCAAGCTTGCAAAATACACCTTTGTCTCTGCCCTGTGTTAGAAATGAAATTGTAATATATACATGTAAGAAAGATGTAAAAGGTTCTTGTTGGTTGGCTAAAGGGAGAAAATATCAAAAAGGGTTGTAATCAAGGGTGTTCTTTGTTCTACATCAGATCTCAGGTTATTGTAAAGTTGGAAGTTTGAGCTTCAACTCCACTCCACTTGCTAGTATATTCTCATGATCAAATGAACGAGAATGAAGAAATTGCTTTTGGATTTGACTGCGTGTATTCTTTTGTATCGACGTTTCGGGTCACACTCAGTGAACCATCATCAGGAAGAGGATTCTGTTGAAATGGATTGCAGAATTGCCTTATAAAGAGTGAGGGGGGAAGGGTAAAAGAGGTTGAAAAAGAAGCCAGCCAGTCACAACATGACAACAACAACAACAATCACATATTATAACAAGACATAAAAACATGCTATCAATTGTGGTAATACAAATTAAATAAGAACATATACAAAGGGAATAAAGAAACAAAAATAACTTCTCATGAACATGATGATAATAATAATACTAATAATACTAATAATACTAAAAATAATAATAATCATAATAGCGAAAATAAAAAGAATTAATAACAATAGAGAAAGAGAGAGTAATTAGGCAAGGAGATAAAATGATAGAAATCTAAAAATACCAATTCAAATGTGTAGTCATCGTGGTTGTAAATGTCTCCATGAACTTGAGATATATTTTTAAGCGTGCAATATATTCCTCTTGTCACTCTTTCTGATTTGAGTGTTGTGCTTGATTGGTTGATGAGCATAGAGATTGTAAAATCTTTGTGAAGCCTTCACAAAGTATCGTTTCATCACAATGCAGAAGATATGTTTTTTTGTTCATGGATAATTGAAGTATGTTTCATCTTTGATGCTATGATATTGGTGCTGTGTTTGGCATGAATAGAGTCTGGCTTAAGTATGTGAATGTAAAATTGAGTCCTTGCTAACTTCATCCTAGTTGGGTTGTAGCTCTTTTGGATTGCATATATGCTTGTTTTCTTGGTTTTGAAATTAAACTGTCACCCTACTTGGATCAAGGTACCAGTCTGCAACACTCCAGCCTCCCATCACACCAACATACATAAAAACAATTCATAGAGTCATTCATATCAAATTCTAGGTCAGCTGTCCCACCAACAATGCAAATGCATCATAGCCCACAAAAGCATATCACAAGAAAGTTTGAAACAGAGTAATCTCCCAATGGTGTTGCAATGTTGTTTGTCCTGCATGTGTGTATATGGTAAGTCTTTATTTGCAAACATCATAGAGGAACAACATTCTACACATCTTAAATTGCATCCATACCTTGCATTTCTGCTCAAAGGAGGTTGTCATACATGCCAGCATTGAAGCTTAGTGACAAGTATTGGGGTCTGATAATGCAATAGCCCATGGTTCATTTTCAAAAGTGGTTGCATATTGTTATTTCTCTTCATCCATCTCGCATTCCACCTCAGGGAACACCCCCTTTGGCCTAACAAAGCCTAAAGAAGAAGAAGAAACTTGCCCTCTCATATGCATTGGTCCATTGTTGCCATTGTCTAATCAGAAGTCCAATTCATCATCCTATGCTGACTTTCTGTGGCCTTAGGTTTTGGTGTTGCCTTTAGGATTTGTGGAGTTACGACTCTGAGGACCAACATGCCCCTTTAAAAATTATACCACACTTCTTGTAGAATTTCCATTTATAACTGCTTGTATCATTTACTTCCCATTCTACCTATTGTTTTTTCTGCCATTTATTTCATTTCTCCCTCTGTGCCACCAAAGTCTGCTTCTTATTATATCCTTTATGTATTTGTTAACTTTCCCATTTTCTGTGTATTATTTATTGTTTGTTCATTGATAGTCACTGTAAGCCATTCTCTTGAATGGTACACACTGTTCATCAAAAGAAACCTTCTTTGGGTGCTACTGTTTGCATGTTCCACACTGTGTGTAAGTTACCACATCATCTGCCCTCTTTCTGATGTCTGTTAATCCCACTTGCGAAATTTTGTCTATTATGGTATCTCTGTTTTCCCTTCACCGGACCACATGCCAATCTCATCTCAAATCCATGAATTCTTCATGTTTCCTTATTTGGCTCACATCTCCCATTCTTTGCATCTTCACCCATTCAAATTCCTCGCCCATACACCACCATAAGTAAGAACTTTGCTGTAACACCTTAGCTACTTGCAACTCTCAATCTGCACAACTTACGGTATAAAATAATTCCTAAGATTAGGAATAAGAATTTCAAATAAGATATTTTAAATTATTTGCTCCAATTTGCTTCTTGTTTTTTTTCCTTGAGAGTTGAAACTATTTTGGAGAGAGTTCCTATCCTTTCATTAAGATTTAATAACTTTGAATTTAAATGTACATGATGCTATGACTAGTCCAAGGTGTTAAAAGGGCTTAATGAATTGGAAAATGTAAAAAATTTAAGAAAAATTACTTCTTGAAGACTTCACAAGAACTTGGCTTCAGCAAACTAAATATCTCTTAGAAGGGCCGCCTTGGAATGCCTTGGAACAACAAGGAAGAACTGCTTATGAATTTTGAAATGAATGATAAACTCAGATAAAGGGACTGGATTCAACAACAAATATTTTAAAAGACACTTGGGCATTCTAATGAGGATCTTAAAGTTTACCATGAATTGAGTTATGAATGTTGCATGAATCTACATTGGTCACATTTTAAAAATCTGTTCTTAATTGATGTTGACCCGGATTTTAACAAATCAAAGACAGCCTGCTTAAATACTTTGGAGATTGTGTTCATGAAGAGATAGTTTGATGATTAAGCCTGAGATTATGTAGATGAGATTTTAGGATAGACTACGAAAGAGGCATACCCAGACAAACTAATGAATAAAATGATAAGAATTAAGGAGAAATATGATGAATATTATCATGAATTTTGTAATTTTTAGAGTGAAAATCTATTACAGAGATACCTTATCAAAAAATTGCAGAAAATGATGACCTGTGATGCTAATTATACTCATAGATCATTAACAAAGACCAAATTCCTTAGAATGAAAATTTGGTCTTGAGAATTGGCATTAATGGATCTGCATGGGCTTCTAAGGTTTACAGTTTGTTATTGAGGAGCCTATATCCTACTTCTGTTTTAAGATTCCTAACTTAGTCACCGTGTTTTGGATTGTCATATGCAGGCATTTGATGCATTGTTAGCATCATTGGATACACGGGGTGTTAGAGAAGCCCATTTGCATGTTGTCTTGCAGAAATTAGAGAGCTCATTTAAACAAGCTGTGAGAAAGCGTTCATTTTTGGGAGAGCCGATTGACTTAATTTTTGGACAGGAGGTTAAAACAGAATTTGCAGAGAGGCCATCCTATCCTGGCTGTGTAATGGAGGATGCTAGTCATGGAGGCACAATAGATGTGGCTAAATCATTTTCTATTGACCTTGGGAGAAACAATGTGGAAAACGAACATGCATTGGAGAGGTACATTGATTTTGAAAAATGGCTCTGGGTAGAATGCATAAAACCATCTGCCCTGAATGCTCTAAAGCTGAGAAAGAAAAGATGTGTGGAGTTGTTACGTAGTTGTGAAGTTTGTCATGAGGTATACTGGTCAAAAGACAAACATTGTTCTTGTTGCCATGGCACTTTTGAAAGCTCACATAAGTATGAAGTAAAATTTTCTCAGCATGTCCTTGACTGTGAAGAAAAGAAAAGGAGAAAAGATCCAAGTTGGAGGTTAGAAGGTCCAACCTGGGCCTTGCCATCAAGAGTTCAGCTTCTAAAAGTTGCAATTGCTGCAGTTGAGGTGAGAATCGAGATCACATTTTCACTTCTCGTTTTCTATGAAAATTCCTATTTCTTAATTGTTTACCAGTGCACTTTGTTAGACCCATTTGAGTGTCTTTTGACAATACATTTGAATGTCTTCTGAGAATGTAATAATGATTTTTATTGCAAGGGTCATCTCTGTCTTATTTGTGATGATTGTTGTACAGGCATCTATTCCTTCAGAAGCACTTAAAACTTTCTGGACAGAGGGTTATCGGAGGTCATGGGGCCTGTGTCTGAAATCTGCAACATCTCCAGCTGAGCTCCTTCAGGTCTGCTTGCTTCTTCCCATGCTTTTCTTAGGTTTTTGTTATAATTTTGCTTTGACTCAAGATGGTGGAAGTTGGCAACCTCACAAATATACACAACAAAGGGTATCTGAGATGCCAAACTAACTATGTATTATTGTGCACATTCTGCTGGCGTTACATAGCATAGTGAGAAACAAAAGATTACATAAATATTCACAATAACTCAGTGTCTTATGGTTATAGTTAGAGAAGGGCTCTTATCCTTCCTGGTTGTCTTATATGTAAAATGTGCAATAAGAATATAAGAATTTCATATTCTGACATTTTTTGAATCTCGTGTATAAGAAGAAAATTAGTTTATTTGTCAGGATTTAAGATGTAATGAGTACTCACTTTGAATTCATTACTTGTTAAGTGTTTAATTTAGAGTACAAAATTGTGTTGTCATCTCCTATGATAGTGTTATTCACTGTTTGCGTTGACAATTGTTTTTAATAAAGTTTGAAAATCTTGTTGCAATCTTCTAGGGCACAAGATTTGAAATCATGATGACCATTAATTTAATCATGACTGGATATTCTGTTTCTATTATTCCATTGCTGAGCATTTATGCACTTCCCTTTCATACCTTGAGTATACACTTTATTGATATTAATTTATTAAATATGTAAAATGTATGACTTGTCACTGTCAATAATAGTTTAAAAGTGTAAATATCCAACACTGGCAGACTATTTTGAGTTTGGTTTAGTGTTTCATACTATTCTACCTGTTCGGGGATGATGGAGGGATTCAAAGACACTATATTTTCTGGTTAAGGAATGCTGATGAAATGGTGGGTGATTTGTTGTTTTTATATAGCATGATCAATTACTATATTGTTTTTTTGCAGATAATTACACAGTTAGAGGGAGCTATAAACCGTGATTGGCTTTCTTTGACCTTTGAGACAACAAAGGAGTTGTTAGATTTTATTTCAGGTGATATGGGAATCGAGGAAAATAATCTCCGTTTGAGTGAGGTTCCTGTGCTTCCCTGGATACCTCACACAACAGCAGCTGTGGCCCTGCGCCTTATTGCATTCGACCATTCTCTTTCATACAGCTTGGACCAAAAAGCAGAGAAGCAAGCAGCAAATGATTTTGAGGATACAAGTGTAAGTGATGTTTCCTGGAACGTGCAATGTCATGTGTACTATATATAAGTTCAGCATTCTACAGAGTTTTCTTTTTAATAACTTCATAGCAGCACTTCTGGTTAAAGGTGAAACCCAAGTAAATAGTTTGATTTCTGTTGACCAAAACTTTGCATGTTTCTCTTATAGAAGATGCAGTCAAATGTTGCTGTCAAGAACTTTCAAGAATTGGAGGCTTGTGACAAGGCCTCACCATCTGAAGAAGAAAGAAAAGAAGACACTTGGACAGATCCTGCTAATGGACGGAACACACGTGGTCGAAGAGGAGGTCGACCTCGAGGTCGTGGTCGTGGTGGCAAAAATAGTACACCAAGAATGGAGTCTGGATTAGGTAATTTCAACAAGGATTCAAAGCGGAAGCTTCATTTTTCTGAGGGAGGAACTTTTGGTACTAATGAAGACCAAAAGACAGTAAGAGGGCAGGCACGAAGAGGCCGTGTAGGTAAACGGGGACGTGGTCGAGGTACTAGTAGTTCTAGACAGAGGCAACTAGGTATACAAAAGAGGGATTTAAAAGAGAAGGAACCAAATCATTTCACAAATTCAGGCATGGGCATTGAAAAACGGTTTTCTGTAGAATTGGGTGAGGATGATGAACCAAGTGATGGTTCCCAGAGCATTGAAGGAGAGGAATGGGGAAGGCATGATGATTTTGGAGAAGGTGAAAACAATGTAGATCACCATTACATTGAAGAAGATAACATTGGTGAGTCATCTGAACAGGATGAGGATATAGATGAGGTTTGTGAAGATGCGCAAGCTACAGAAGATGAATTTGAGGATGTAGATATGAAATATGAAAACAATTACTTTGTCAGAGATGTTGAAGCTGAAGACAGTGAGGCTGGTGAACAAGTTGAAGTTGATACTGAGTCTGGAGACGAGGATGAAGAGGATGACGAGGATGGATCGACATCAGAATCCTCCAAGAATAGTGACTAAGTTTGTGACATTTATTTCTCCAATGTATTATTTTAATTTATAGCCGGGTATTTTTTTCTGGCTTTAGGGAAGGGATGGCAGTCATGTAAATAAACAGCAAGCAGAAGTTGATTGCATATTTGTGGAGCAAATGATTATATTAACTTGTTCTTGATTGATTTCTTAGAACCTTTTTTAAGAGAATTTCAGCACAAATTTGACATTTACTTAAACCTAATGCTTTTGATGACCGTTTACAATCACAACTGAAATGCCTTCTTAACAGTCTAAAAGTCTAGTTTGTCTTGATAGACATCAAATTGTTTCAAGTGCTTATTTCCTTTTAAGAGCACTGTGACCGTGAGATAAGCAAGGACTTTTGTTTTACAAGGGCCCTAAGGGTAGTTTGTTGCATCGGTGTCTGAATGGCTTAATTAGTTCTTTGTCCTCTTGGAGGAATGCACAAGGACAAATCATATGGGTTCCGCTGTGCTGGAATTTCTAAGTGTTTGAACGGAATATGTATATTGAGTCTGATAGTTCCTACAGGAAAATTATTATTTTGAATTTAGTAGTTGGTACTATGGAAGTGTTTATAGTCCTTATTGTTCTTATAGCTATTGAGCAGTTCAAGTATAGAAAATGTTTGTTGTAGTTAGCAGTGACTTAGCACTGATAATGATCCTAAATTAGGCTTCAACGTTTTTCACTACAAGCCTCCAGTGATTAACTACAAGCCTCCCAGTAAACCACCTGATAGCGTTGTTTCTTTTTTGGCAGAAAAAATGTTAATCCCCTGAAAAGCAGCATCCTGCACATATATTTTGATATGGCATTTATTGGGAGGTGTACGAGATAAGTATTCCTGCTGTATTGGTACCTGGACCTGCATGTGGCATGGTACCATACGAAATCACCAATTTGATATGCAGTTTACTAAGGGACGACTCATTTAATAGTATTATCTAATCAATGTTTGGCTTACGGTGTCCGTTACGTTTTTATTTAGCTCCGTATTGCACTGAATGGTAATCTTACATGGCTATTTGCACTTGTATTTAGTTATTATAGTTTGGAGTTTATCCTCTTTGGTTCTAATGGCTATTCAATATTTATACTTGTCCTTATATTATGTTTGTATCTCTTTAATGCTTGGTGTTTAGTACCCTTTCATAACCAAGGGTCTTTTTAACATACTAGTCCCATTGGACCCACTTTTGGTTAGATGTGGACATTAATATAATATAATTTGTCTCATAAATTCTGCATGTGTACCCTCTTCATAAAACATTATGGCAGCCGAACCAAACAGAAGTAACTTTACTAGGAACTGGCATTCCCGTGCTTCATACAGAACCATTTGCACATTCTCCCAACTTTGTATGATGCTTACAAGGATGTGCATTCACTTTTTATAAATGCCCTGTTGTGTTTAATATATTTTATATATGCCTGTGGCCCTTGCCATTCTATCATATTTATATCTGCCTTACAACTTTGCATTCTCTATTCCATATTGCCAGGACCGGTTTTGTTAACTATGAAGAAAAGCTGCTTTATCTAACTAGCATACGAAATACTTGCAATGTTCAAACTTTATTGGTAATGGGTTTTACACACTGTTGGCCTGTCACCCTTTTGCCGGTTATGCATGTTAGTTTTTGGAAACAAGCAAGAAGCTTCCCAAAACCTAGTGTAAGTATTAATACTACAAAATTATAAATACACATGATGGAAGATCAAAAAGCATTGCAGAGTTAGTTTTCAATAATATATGAAAGACATGCAAATGCACAAAGCAAAATAACAAAAGTAAAGCTCACAATACATGAATTAATACATAAATACATGTTAGAGGAGTATGTATGTACTATGTGAGGGAGGTGGTAAATGTGATCACTAGGAAGTGTAACTTCAGAATTTACAAAATAGGAAAGAGTAACTCCTATGGAAGATGGCAACAACTCTCTCTACTCACATTATTATCCACTTTATTAATCTAAGCAAGTTAAACTAAATGCGTAGAAAAAATACATAATATCCAACTAAGGTAAATAGAAAACCTACACTAACAATGCAGAGGTGATGGTATTTGGCTTTTAAAGTTCACAGTTGGGAGTGGGTTTTTCCACAAGGGTGGGGGAATTCCTTGGGCCATTAGACTGCATCAACCTTGGTTGTGGTTGCTGTAGTAGTGATAATTAGGGTGGCAATCTGTGGTGGTAGCTCAAAGAGCTTCCTTTGCCGTTAGGATTTTCAATCCAGACATTTAATAAATGTGTGCAAGTGTTTGAGCTCTGAATGTAACTAGCCCAAATTTCATTTTAAAAAAAATCTGGAATCTTCTAACTTGTTTAGTTTGGTAATTAATAAAATTATCTTTGCTGATACAAAAAGATCTCTCCCTTAACGGTCTGTTTAACTGACCTGTGACAAGAGGTGGCATAGGATAAACATTGCCTTTAGCCGAAGAAGCCACTTGTAGAACCCTATTTCATGGTGAACAAAACTAAATTCTTATGGACTATTTTGTTTGATCACTAGTAAATATTCCAGTGGGCTTAAATTTAAGGAATGTTGGCTATGCAACATTTGCGTCTCTAAAGATGGCATTTCTAGGATTTGGTTGTCTCATTGCTCGAGGCACTCCTTGCATTTAATATGGACAGTTATCGTCTCTAAAGATGACATTCCTAGGAGTTGCTACCTGGTTACTCAAGACATTACTTACATTGAATATTGAAAGTTTTGGCTCTAAAGATTGACGTTCCTAGGATTTGCTGCCTCATTACTCAAAAACTCCTTATATTGAATATTGAAATTTGGGGAAGACACCATTTTAATATCTTTGCCTTGACCATTCACAATTAAATGGTTTTATTCAGGGGCTTCAGACACTAAAACCCTGCAAGCTTGTGGCTCACCTATGGAGTCAGAAGCCGTCACTGTTGCAACACGTTGGAATTCATCAGTCAATGGATCTTGAGATGGCATTAAATTGTTCGTGCGAGTTCATCATCTTTCCAATGTTTATAACTTCCCTTTAATAAGGAAGATACTCTGTAAAAACATCAATTATTCAATATAATCATTTCGTTGGTAATTTCTCTGTTTCTTTTATTAACTTATTTATTTAGATTTGCTTGTGAGAGGTTTGTTAGTTTGACAGTTCTTGGATTTGTTCAATCACATTTCTGGATTTAACTATGTATGAATTTCCTAGCATTAATTCCGTCACGAGGATGTAGAGAGCTGTAGCAAAGAATGGTGAATTACAGACCAAGTCAAACTAAATAGAAGAGGGGTTAGGGATGGCACGGAGAGCAATGAGTTAAAAATTAAAAATAATAAATATATATGAATAATTTATATCTCTTAATATATATGGGTGCATAATTTAGTAAATCTAGATATATATAATTAGACAAAAATATATAAACATATTTAAACATAAAAAGAAAACATATCTATAACCATACATACTGAGAAGCAAATATCCATATATATATACAAAAATAAACGAATAAATCTAAACATTTATAAGCAATAATGAAAATAAATCCATAAAAGTATTGGCAATCATATATATATAAAGAGGGTTTATATATAAATATATAGACAATAAAGAATAACAATAGACAACCACAAATGTAACCATAAGAATAAACAAAGATATAAACCACAATGAGTAGATCAAAATAACAACAAAAAGGGAAACCTAAATATAAACGAAATTACTTAAACAAAAGATAAATATAAAAAAGATATAAGCAAAAAAAAATATAAGCCTAAAGAATGAAACTACAAATACAAGGGAAAAATGACACAAAATATATATATTTTACTTTTTTTTTTTGATTGGTAAAAGGCCGAGACCATTAATATATAAAGTCAATAATAAAATACAATAAAATACAGCTCTGTTCAGTGCGAACATCGGTAGGAAAGAACAGAGCAAAGAAAACCTCTGGTCTAGCCTGGGACTTTTGCAGTCCAGTACAAAATGTTTATTTATAGATCTTAGACGGGGTCAAGCCCAACAAGGACTCATCCTTTCTTATAGAATTTCTGGGATACAAGTACAAACATTGCCCTATACCAGGGCCTTTCTTCTGATATTCTCTTGCTCTATGGCTTATTGGTTCTCCAGCGCTTGGGATGTCCTCCATGACATATAGTATTAGATCAGTTGTATATTATCAAGTGAGGGGCTTCTTCTATCTAGCTCCTGCCAGATTACCTGTCTTATCTGAAACCACGGGGAAAACTTCTAACTCTTTTCGCATGTTAGCTATACAAAACAAGGATATACATAGACTTCTCTTCTTGCAAACACCTGTTAGTTCTTTAAATCCTTTCCCTGAGAGGAAAAATTAAAAAACTTGCTCTTGCCAATCTTATCATAAATATTCACACACACTTGCTTGAATGTTAGCTTAAATCCCATACTAGTTGATTGATCCCCTATATATGCCAACATCTAAATATATATACTTGTAAAAATGCAAATATATACACCTAAGTGTGGGCATAAGTGATCGATCAAGTCACTGATAATGTTGGTGAACCATCTAAAATTTAACCCATCATAGAAAAATGTTATTACCTATCAAATCGGTAATATCTCTCAAATGAGCCGGAATGAAAGCCAAAGCTCGACTTGAAACCTCATTATTGCCAGTCTAATTTCTTGCCTTCTCACATGCCAGTAGTGATTCAAGTTTCAAACAAAGCATCAGTAGTTCTAACCTTTTCATTGAGACAATCTGCTTCGCACATAATGACATTATAAACGATTATGGTGATCAAATCATATCTTAAACTCTTCCTGCTTGGGTCTTGAGCCTCGTGCTGAGGGGAGTCGTGCAAGATTTTGAAAAGTATTTATTGATTGGGACCTAAAAATTATGGCAAAATTTCAGGTACCCATGATGAAAATTGGAATCAACATCAAAACTGAGTTGGGGTTGTTTTTTGAAATTTCTAAAAATTCCCTATTTTTTTAAGGTTATGACCAAGTCAACGAAGGTCAAACTAAATATTGGTCAGAATGCATGTATACCAGATACAAAATAAATAGTATGTATACCAGATACAAAAGGGGAGCGCATAAAAACTTTATTTATTCGAACATGTATATAAGATACAAATATGAATGGTCAAAAGTTTTGTATATTTGTTTATATGTATACAAGATACTAAGCTCATAAAACATGCAGATACGAATATGTAGATGCATGAAGATCCGGACCTGATGACTTTTCATAGAACCGGACCCGACAGAGTTAAGAGTTTAAATGAATAATTGGTTAAGTCCGTTGGATGTATTTTGAGTTTGTATGTTTGGCAAAGGGAAACATACAAGACGATATACAAAGCTATATGCATGTTGTGGAATTGAAAAATATTATGAAATAAGGTTTTATTGTTGTATGTTTTGTGCACTGTATGTATGTTTCAGGATATACATTTCAATATACATACAACGCGGAACTCAAGAAAGGTTGAAATTTTGTTAAAATGATGCATCATGACTTAAAGTATATCGGAAGATGCATTGCACTTTATATACATCACGGAGCTGAAAAGTAAGTAAACTGTGGTTTATAAAAACAATAAGTCCGAAGAGGTGATACAAAGGAGTTTGTATGAATTCGGCTTTGTATCTAAGAATTGGATATAATTATTGTTGTATTTCGGAAGATACAATCAGAAAAATGATGTGGGCTCCACCGTTTGTATATCGGGCTTGTATAAATAATGCCGATATACAAGTTAAAAGGATGCAAATAAGAGATACAAACTAGATACAAAAAGAAAGTTAAATACTAAAAAGTCTTTGTATGTTCGGGGTGCTTGTATGTTATACATACCCGATATACAAAGGAATAAAAATCATCGTTGGGGATAAAAGGTAAAGAGAGGATTTGTATAAGATGCTTTGTATGTGCGCTGAGTATATATATATATATAAAACTAGATATATAATAAATAGACAAGAAAGGTGGTGTCTTAGAAGCGTGTAAACAGGGGCGTAGCTCAAGCTTAAATAATCATGATTGATACTACGTACTTCTGTTAAAGCTATTCAGTGGATGAGACATAGCAAAGGGATAGCATTCTGGTTTCTTCTTCCAACTAACCAATGCCATTTCAATTTAGAGTTGTCTTTACTGTTGAAGCCATCACTTGTGGAGGGATGGAGACCCCTGTGCGATTGATAATCACCAAACGTCAGATGGCTCACAAAGCGTGCATATACGAATATGTAGATGCATGAAGATCCGGACCTGATGACTTTTCATAGAACCGGACCCGACAGAGTTAAGAGTTTAAATGAATAATTGGTCAAGTCCATCGGATGTATTTTGAGTTTGTATGTTTGGCAAAGGGAAACATACAGGATGATATACAAAGCTATATGCATGTCGCGAAACCGAAAAGATTATGAAATGAGGATTTATTGTTGTATGTTTCATGCATTGTATGTATGTTTCAGGATATACATTTCAATATACATACAATGCGAAACTCAAAAAAGGTTGAAATTTGGTTAAAATGATGCATCATGACTTAAAGTATATCGGAAGATGCATTGCACTTTATATACATCGCTGAGCCAAAAAGTAAGTAAACTGTGGTTTATAAAAATGATAAGTCCGAAGAGGTGATACAAAGGAGTTTGTATGTATTCGGCTTTGTATCTAAGAATTGGATACGAGTATTGTTGTATTTTGGAAGATACAATAAAAAAAGTGATGTGGGCTCCACCGTTTGCATATCGGACTTGTATAAATAACAACGATGTACAAGCCGATATACAAGTTAAAAGGATACAAATAAGAGATACAAACCGGATGCAAAAAGAAAGTTAAATATTGAAAAGTCTTTGTATGTTCAGGGTGCTTGTATGTTTATAATATACATACCCGATATACAAAGGAAAAAAAGCATCGCTGGGGATAAAAGGTAAAGAGAGGGTTTGTATCAAATGCTTTGTATGTGCGCTGAGTCTATATATATATATATATATATATATATATATATATAATAAATAGACAAGAAAGGTGGTGTCTTAGAAGCGTGTAAATAAGGGCGTAACTCAAGCTTAAACAACCATGATTGATACTATGTACTTTTGTTAAAGCTATTCAGTGGATGAGACATAGCAAAGGGATAACATTTTGGTTTCTTCTTCCAACAAACCAATGCCATTTCAATTTAGAGTTGTCTTTACTGCTGAAGCCATCACTTGTGGAGGGATGGAGACCCCTGTGTGATTGATTAGCACCAAACGTCAAATGGCTTATAAAGCACGCAGATACGAATATGTAGATGCATGTAGATCCGGACCTGATGACTTTTCATAGAACCGGACCTGATAGAGTTAAGAGTTTAAATGAATAATTGGTCAAGTCCCTCGGATGTATTTTGAGTTTGTATGTTTGGCAAAGGGAAACACACAAGACGATATACAAAGCTATATGCATGTCGTGGAACCGAAAACATTATGAAATGAGGTTTTATTGTTGTATGTTTTGTGCATTGTATGTATGTTTCAAGATATATATTTCAATATACATACAATGTGGAACTCAAGAAAGGTTGAAATTTGGTTAAAATGATGCATTATGACTTAAAGTATATCAGAAGATACATTGTACTTTATATACATAAGTAAATTGTGGTTTATAAAAATGATAAGTCTGAAGAGGAGATACAAAGGAGTTTGTATGTATTCGGCTTTGTATCTAAGAATTGGATACGAGTATTGTTGTATTTCAGAAGATACAATCAGAAAAGTGATGTGGGCTCCATTGTTTGCATATCGGGCTTGTATAAATAACAACGATATACAAGCTGATATACAAGTTAAAAGGATGCAAATAAGAGAAACAAACCGGATGCGAAAAGAAAGTTAAATACTAAAAAGTCTTTATTATTAGTTTGAAATATGTGATTGAACTAGTGGAGATCTTATTGGCTTCATAAAGGTATACGCGTCTTATGAGACTGTAAGCAGATCAAAATAGAAAAGCGAGCATCCCTCCTTCAGATTTTTAGGAGTTTAAAATTCCTTCTTTAGGGTTGACCTTTAGTAGAAAGGCATATGCCATCAGCCCCTTTATTAGCCAAGGAGTCAGCTTTACTATTATCTTCCTTGTAAATGTGGTTAAATGTGCACCTTCTAAAAGAAGCAGTGAAGTCTAGGGCAATAGTCAAAAGGAAATTTAGTCTCCAATTAGGCATACTCCCTTTACATAAGATGTTAATGATGATTGCAAAGTCTCCTTCGACCTCAACTTTTTCAATTTTCAAGTCTTTACAGATTTTTAGACCTTCAATTAGAGCAGTTAGTTCTGCTATATTGTTTATTGCTTCTCCTAGTGGTTTGGCTAAGGTTGCAATTACTCTCTCTTCAGAATCATGAATTATACAACCTATACCTGTTGCTCCCGGGTTGCCCCTAGATGCCCCGTCGAAATTAAGCTTGAACCAACCTTCTTTAGGAGGTTGCCACTTACATTCCTGTCTCTTATTGGTGGTGTTATGGCTGCCTGGTCCCACAAAGGAGGGCAATTTTAATCCTACCCATTTCTCGCGCATCTTATCATTCTAGTGAGACATTGAGGTATCTTTTCTAGGGTTACTAAGCACCCTGCTATTGACAATTTCTATGATAACGGCTTCAATCTTACTAATTAGCTGTTCAAAAGTCAATTTTTTTATCTTTAAATATTCTTCTATTCCTTTCTTTCCAAATTTCCCATATCATGATCGAAGGGGTAATTGTCCATAACATATGGTAAATGCTTTGTTTGTGCGTATCAGGGCAACACTAGAATAGGTTTAGTATGTTATTAGGAAGGGCTGTAATCCATCCCATCTTATTGCTTAGCCAATTCTAGCATTTATTAGAAAATTGACAATTGAGAAGAATATGATCTGCTGTTTCTTGCTCCTTTTCACACAGGGGGCATCTGCTAGGCCCTTCATAACCCATCTTCGTGACCTATCCGCTATTAATATTTTCTTTTGTAGGGCCATCCATGCAAACATCCTAGCTTTTAGAAGACAGTTCTTATCCCAATAGAGTCTCAGTGGGATCTCTGATTTTGGTCTGAGCTGTTGTTTGATTAAAATTTTATAACCGTCCTTAGTTTTATAGTTTCCTGATTTGGCCCCGTCCCAAACTAATCTATCTGAGCCTCCTTTGAGGGATACCTTCCTGTTATTAAGGATGTCAATCAATTTCTTTTTTTCATTGTTTAGGAGGTTCATATTTTCCCCAACCCTAACTCTCCCCATTATTGGGGGAATTCTATGTAATCTTTTACTTGCTTTCCCCATTGGGATTCTAGGATTCTTTTGGCATTTTCTAACTTTATATATTTTACTTCTTTACTTATTTAGTGTTTAGTTAATTTTGTCCTTTTTACATTCTTAGGTAGTGATTTATTTTGACATCAATTTTTCTCCTAGGTTTAAATATGTGTTTCCACACATATACATAATGTTCTATATTTGCATGCATATGGTTCTACATATGCATACCATCTTTTTTATTGTTGTATGTATATAGGTTTTTATGCCTCATAGTATTGTTTTGATCTTTTTACGTATTTGCTTTAGGATATTTTTGTCTTCTGTTTTAGTTATATTTCTTGGTTCATACATACATATATATTTCATGTCATTTTTTCGTTGTATTTGTAGCTTCATTCTTTAGGCTTGTATTTTTTTTGCTTATATATCTATTTTTATATATATACATTGTCTCAGTCACTTATTTCTGTTTTCTTGTCATAGTTTTTGCGCTTATATATAGGTTTATCTCTGAATTTTGCTTAGTATATTGGTTTTTATTCCTTAGAGTGTTGTTTTGACCCTTTTATTGTGTATTTGCTTTAGGATATTTTTGTATTCTCTTTTGGTTATATTTTTTGGGTCATATATATATATATATATATATTTCATGTCATTTTTTTGTTCGGTTTTTATTCCTCAAAGTGTTGTTTTGACCCTTTTTTTGCATATTTGCTTTACGATATTTTTGTATTCTCTTTTGGTTATATTTCTTGGGTCATATATATATTTCATGCTATTTTTTGTTCGCATTTTTTTTGCTTATATCTGTTTTTATATTTCTTTTGTTTAAGTACTTTTGTTTATATTTAGTTTTCTTTTTTTGTTGTTATCTTGATTTACTCATTGCAGTTTATATCTTTGTTTATTCCTATGGTTACATTTGTGGTTACATACTGTTGTTCTTTATTGTCTATGTTCCTATGGTTACATATTGTTGTTCTTTATTGTCTATGTATTTATATATAAACCCTCTTTTTTGCTTATATTTGTTTTTATATTTCTTTTGTTTAAGTACTTTTGTTTATATTTAGTTTTCCTTTTTTGTTGTTATCTTGATTTACTCATTGCAGTTTATATCTTTGTTTATTCCTATGGTTACATTTGTGGTTACATACTGTTGTTCTTTATTGTCTATGTTCCTATGGTTACATATTGTTGTTCTTTATTGTCTATGTATTTATATATAAACCCTCTTTTTTGCTTATATCTGTTTTTATATTTCTTTTTTTTAAGTATTTTTTTTATATTTAGTTTTCCTTTTTTGTTTTTATCTTGATTTACTCATTGCAATTTATATCTTTGTTTATTCCTATGGTTACATTTGTGGTTACATATTGTTGTTCTTTATTGTCTATGTATTTATATATAAACCCTCTTTTTTATATATGGTTGCCGGTACGTTTGTGGATTTATTTTCATTATTGCTTATATATGTTTAGATTTATTCATTTCTTTTTGTTTATATATATATATATATATATATATATATATGGATGTTTGCTTGAGTATGCATGGTTATAAATATGTTTTCTTTTTATGATTACATATGTTTATACATTTTTATTTAATTATTTATATCTAGATTTACTAGATTATACACCCATATATATTAAAAGATATATAAATTATTCGTATATATTTATTATTTTTAATTTTTAACTCCTTGCTCTATGTACCATCCCTAACTACTCTTCTATTTAGTTGACTTGGTCTGTAATTCACCATTCTTTCCTACAACTTTCTACATGCTGATGATGGATCACAGAGTGTGATCCAAATTGTTGATGCTAGCAAATTTATACACTATTAAATCTAGAAATGTGATTGAACAATATTATGGACTATGGAAATATGATGTCTTTAAGTTCTTGCATTTGTGGAATATTTCATTATCCCACATAGTATTGAACCAAATTTGTTTAAATCCCTTCCCATTGTGATCTTTTCGTTGTTGGATTCATTTTTTTCATGGATACTATTTGGAGGATCTCATGCTATATCCATTGGAGTGTTAGAGGCCAACAATCCTAAGTCAGATCAGAGCTTACCAATATTTCCACAGCAGCTGAGAAAATGAGGTTACCTTTCGTCTCGTTTAATTTGGACACTCGAAAGTCATTTTATTTAAGTTTCTAGTTTCATATATTTTGGCGTCTTTTGTGAACAACTCAAATTTTGAAGCACTTTGGTGTAAAATGAAGTGCACCATTCTGTCTAGAGTATAATCAAGAACCTATAAATCAACATGATTTTTTTAAAATTTGGAGTAGTTGCACAAGAAAAGTTTTTTTTTGCCTAAGCATGTAGGTTGAGGATGTTTGGCTTGGACACATGTTTGTGTTTTGATTAAATTGTGGGGGGTGGGTATTCCATACCCTTGCACACTTGCCATAGTAGGGTGATAGGGGCGGGACCCCTATGTGCCCCTACACCTTTTACAAGGGTGGTGGGACCCCATTCAGAGTTGCGAGGGGGTTCCTATCCCCATGCCTTTGTATAGGTGGACTGTGGGATGGTGGGATCTCAACCCCCACCCACCTTTAATTTAATTTTGCCATTTTAATGAAATGAAATGAAAGAATTTTAATGATGTCCACGAGACCAAGCAGTCTAAGGGATCGAGAGCTACAACCCTAAGTTATTTTCAAAACTCCTCTTGATGTTAGATCTCCTACTATGAATCTTGACAAAAAAACCAACAATTTTTCCAATCTTTGCTTCCTTAAAAAGCTCGCTTAGACTACCAACTTTCAGGTTGTTTCTAAACTGAATATGAATATCCTCATACAATGTGCATTCCATGATAAAGTACTATTCTATCTCCACCACCTCCTTGCTGCAAAATAGATAAATTCTTTCTTCCCAACCTTCCTTAGGCATAGTCCATCTATCGGTCTCACACCTAAGATGATGTGATCCAGTCCTTAACCGAGCAATTAGCAACCTTGCTTTTCCCTTAATAGTTTCTCCTAAGTATGTTTTTTCACCATGATCTGAGGTGGGGTTGATCTCTTTGATGTAGTGCGCTTTCTTCCTTCCAATCTTCTTCGTCCACATGGCAGTGCTAAATTTTTCCATCACATATTTTTTCATTTCCTCATTGGTGTTAGGACACTCATGCAAATCGATGTCCCACTTGCTCAACCAATTGTTGTTTTGCTTCATCCATGTTTTCTTCTTATGGCCTAATTCCTCCTCCACAACTAACTTGGGCCAGCGATGATTATCCATGTTTTCAACCTTCTTTAGATAACTTAGTAATCAGGTTATCGCTGATGCTTCAGTAGGGAAAGTTCCTGCTTCAGCCAAAAGAATCTCAAAAGGGACCATGGTTTTGACTTTGAGGCTGGACGTGATTAGATGCTTTTGAATTATTTCTAATTGTCTCCATGTGCGATTTGACATTCTACTTCGCCAAACTTCACAACCATAGAGCACAACCGGAGTGACCAACAAACCAAAAAGGGTTTTCTTATTTTTCCAATCCTAGATTTCAACTTTTCTACACTTGTTTTGAAGTATGAAGCTTTCCAACCTCCTTGTATCCTTTTCATGCTATAAGTCTCCCAACCAAGCTTGTTGTGAAAATCAATCCCAAGATACTTGTATTCTTTCATTGTTTCTAGTGGGCTTCCATCAAGAAAAAAGTTAATTTGCTTCTCTTTCCTTTTTAGTAAAAAAATCATGACCTTGGTCTTGCTGGTGTTCACCTGCATACCAACCTCTTGGAAAAAGATCTCCAAGGCCTTCAAATGATCTCTCAACCCATGAGCTATTTTAGAAATTAGGATAAGATCGTCGACATATAAAAGTAACTTCACTACGTATCCTATCAACTAGATACCCCAATAAAAATTGCCCAAAAAAAATCTACCGACCCGACAGTGCAGGTTGATGTGGCACCCATGTGGACCTCTATTTGGCGCTCCCTCCTTTTATTTGGTTGTTCCTCTAGGTTTAGTTGCAACTAGCTTTAGTTGGCAGATTTCTAAATTTAGCATTGTCTTTTGGTAGTTTTCCTCTGCATTTGGCATCTTTGCTAAATTTAGCCGCTTTTCTATATTTGGTAGACTTGCTATGTTTTTCTTGATGGAGATGTCCTCTCCAATGTCCTTTTGCATTTTTATACCCAACTTTAGAGGAGCCTTTATATTCATTCAATGCTCCTTTTCTAAGCAATCTTTTTGAAAGGAGATAAAATTTCATGTACTCCATGATGGTGTAGATGGTTTTTTTAGATTGGACACCTATGTTTTCCAAAATTTTAATTTTCTCAGAGATTTTGTAATTTAGTTCTTGTTTGAGAACTTTGAAGGGTCATAACTTGTACATATGGATTTTTTTTGGTCAAAATATTTTAAAGTGCATTTATTGTGTACTTCATGCTAGTTCCTTCTGTTTCTTCTTATTTTGTACTAGAAATGTATTTTCAGCATTTAGTCATTTTATGGATATTGTAAGAATCCATTGTAAACACTTTTAAATTTGTAAACACAATTAAATAAAGTGTTACACCAGGACTTGGCTTTTTGGAGATTTTGCACATCTTGTAGCATTGTTGTATTCACACTATTTTATAAAGTGTCACGAGAGGTTTGTTGTGGGTGCCTTATTTTCACCATCGCAACCTTGTCTACCTTCATGCGTATGTGTCATGTTGTTACACACCCTTTTCTAGTTGTTGGTACTTCATATTGGACCTTTTGATGTTGCTTCAACACCTTACACTTCTATGTTGTGACATAGTTTTAAATAGATTTGTTATTCCTCTTCTCATCAATATTATGGGATGATATTTTATTGTTTGTACTTGTGCTAATGCTTCTTTGATTCTATTTTGAATTGAGTTATGCACCTACTGCTTGTCTGTACATATTGGGCAGATGCATCAACTTGTTACCATGCATTCTAGTGAGATGAAACACTTTACATACTTGATTATGGAAGTCATCTTCTTTAATTGATCAATGTTTAGGAGTCCATTAACACATACGTTTTCGACTGCCAAATTGTTTCCTTGTTGTAGTAAATTTGTGTGAATTCACCATTTGGGTAATGTTTGAGTAGTGTTGTTTTTCCTCATGCAGATTTATGTGCCATCTATATCTTCAACTATATTTGTGCAATGTTTGAGTAGTGTTGTTTCATTACTCATACAATTTGATCTGCATCTTTGACTACATTTTTGCAATGCTAGTATTGTGATCAATCATATAGATTTATGGCTCTTTGCACTCAATCTTTGATACTATTTTCATTAGAGGTTCTTCGGTTCTAGTAGTATAGTAGTTATTTGTAGCTTCTTCGGGCTTCTTTTAGTGGAGTTCTTCATGTTCATCCTCATTTTTTAAGGAAAACTATTTCTTCTTTTAAGGAGCCTTCTGACTCCTTCTCATGTTCTCTCTTTTAGAGGGGAGTTTTTTCCTACAAGTTTTCTCCCATTCTCTATTTATGAGGCTATCTTTTCTAAATGGGTACCTGATTAGGCTTGTCGCTAAGACCAATTTTTTTTCCTCCTCTCCCTAAGTTCTTATTATTGGGGTTGGGGGCAAGGGCAGAAAGTGTTAATGCTTTTTATTTTACTTGCATTCAATTTATTACTATATTGCATTCTATGCACCTAGTTAGGACAAGTTAACTTAGGTAGTTGTCATTTAGTTATGCACCCATGTCTTATGCACATGATTGGCACTTATCTAATCTTAAGTGAGTTACAATCCTTCTATTGTGTTAGTTCATTTAGTCATCTTCACCTATTGTGCATGTCTAGCTTTATTTAGAACCATCTATCATGGATGTCTTCTTTTAGTTATTTTTCATCATTCATGCATTACCTCACTCTATATAAGTAGAGACTTATTTTTACTTTTTAACAACATCAATTAGTCAATATAGTCATCCTGTTGGTTATTTCTTTGTGTCTCTTTTATTATCTTGTTTATCTCGATTTACTTGTGGAAGGTTTGTTAGTTTGATGGTTCTTCGATCTATGGAATATTTTGTAATTCCTACAGACACTAGCATTTGGACTGCACAGGTGTCCAGGACACTAGTTTTTTTTACTTTGGTGTCTTTTTTAAATTATCAATTTGAAACTTTTAAGGTGGGTTCTACGGGTATATAGATGCTTAGGGGTGGGTTTCAAATTAGTCCAATGATGGATACAAGTTTGGAAAATAAACAAATGAGTCCTAGAATACATCTACAAGAATAAACACTAAAGTAAGTACATAAACATAAGGTGGAGATTGAAAAGTAGACAATTTTTGACTTTACATTTTGTTTTTACTTGAATAGGTTGGTAGAACTAGTTGAAACAATATGCTTAAGTAAAGAACATTGTACAAATCATTGAAATATTCAAGGATACTTGTAAAAAGGATATGAAATAGCTCATGCTCTTTTATATTTTTTCATTTTTCTCCTTCACCTAGTTTGTGCTCCAATCTTGCAACGCACTTATGGAAAGAAACACAACTAATTTTGATTAAGACAAAATATACTACTAGATAATAGAAGAAACATGCTAATGCTAATAGAAGAATAATGTTGAAAGAAATCACACACATATTCCTTTCCTTAAGCTAATGTTTTTTATTTGAACACTAGGAGGATCGAAGGATAAACCTATAAATTAAAGAAATAACCTACACAATTTATAGAATATGCATAAGAGACTCTACACTAGTAGACACATGCACATTCAAGATTAGTGGAAGATTTTGCAATGTAAATTTATTGCATGAAAGAAGGTGTGTCTACTAATAAGTACACAAAAATTGTTGGTATGATTTTTATCTACATGGACCTTGTACAATACAACTATTTATACACAAGGGCCGTCAACTAGGCCTACAACAATATTTTGATAAATACCAAAATTGTATGAATGCTTCACATATGGATAGCAGTGTGACGTCTTGAACTTGTATGGTGCCCAGTGTCAATTCTATGTGGTTGGTAAAACATGTGGTGTAGACATGACTAAGTGTTGGACATGTATGGTACCAAGTTTAGGCATATGCATAGTGAATATACACTTAGTCTGCAAAAAGGTCATATGAAAATTTATGTTGTGGTTTCTCAATGCATGTTGAGTATAAACAAGTGTGCAATCTGAATGAATGGGCGATAATATAGTTGTGCACATAACTATGCTTAGATTAGTTTCATTGAAATTATACCAACCAAGGATCCATGAAGGATCACATAGAGTAGTAGGAAATATGAAGCTACATATGAGCCAAAAATAAAATGTAGAGTGAGAAGCAACTTGGAAAAGGTTGGGTTATGTCATTACAATTGAGATGTAAGAGAAAGGGATTAATAATGTCATTTCCATCAAACAAGGGAGGTAAGATTGGTCCAAAAAAAAATAGTGATGTGGTTGCCACTAAACAAGGGGCCATTCTTCTCTTCATATCACTCATATATCACTTATCCATGTATTATATTCTTGTCATATATCTCTCATATATATCTTCCACACTTTCTTATTCTAACACATAATTCATGCTCTTATCTCCCACTTTTCCCTTACATAGCCTCTTTTCATCATATCCTTCCACAATAATTCTTAATTATCATCTTCCCATGATTTTACCTCTTTCTTTATGATATTATACCCTTTATGGCTTATACGTTAACGACATGTGTGGTACCTTACGAGCGGGTGCAAAAAGTTGGGGAGCCAAAAAGTGGCGAACTTTTTTTTAAAAAAATTAGACATAACGCGAGTGCGTTATAACGAGCTTATGTTATGGCTTGGTGTTGCCGAGCCTACACCAAGCCATAATACGCTCACATTATAACACGAGCGCGTTATGGTCTGCTATATAAAAAAAACAGTGTTTCATTTCATTATTTGACAACAAAGAAAATTTACAAGAAACCCGCGGCTTGAGGAGAAAATAGAGCGTGCTCGCGTTATCCAACATCCAATTGTTAGTTATTTCTTGCCGATTCATCATCAAAATGCCACCATGACGTCGGGGAAATCGAAGAAGTAAGTTTTATTTTCTTTGTTGTGTGAATTTGTTGCTAAATAGGTAGGTTAAAATAGTTTTTGATGTAAATTTCTTAAATTTATAGGAGTTGATAATGCACCTCCTCCTCCTCCTAAAAATCCAAAAAATCTTCCATCATTTGAACAACAAATACCTACTGAAGAAGAACCCCAACCACAAACACCTCCATTTATTCCTGAATATGCCCCTGGAACACAAGAAAATACAATGGGGCAAATTGAAAATAATAAGAAACAAATTGGGGACATAATTGCAAGGTTGAAAGAACCTGCAACTTCAACCTTACATAGATCCACGCTTGCTCAATCCCTTGAATCTATGTCATCAAATGTAAATTCAATTAGCAAGAAAATCACTAGTTGGACAAAAAAGAGGAGAGAATTTAGAGTATTATGCAAATAAGTTGTCATATGAACAAGTTAAAAATGAATAAATTACAAAATTGGACTTGTGTTCTATTTTCACAAATCCATGAACAAATGTACCTCTACCCCTTACATGCAAGAGGTTCCCTATCCATTGGTGCAACAACCAAGTGATAAGGGATAATTTTGCGTAGATCTGGTGGATGGTTTTTGACCATCCTCTATGCAACAATAGTGAGGTCCCACAATATTGTTTGAGGAAACTCTACTACAAGTTTGTCAAAAAATAAAGTGCCAGATTATTTTGATATGCGGGAGTTCCAGGGTAGAGGTGGGGGGTCAGTACAAGATAGACCAGGGGCACGTGTTGACCCACAGTTGCCAATGAGATGAGCACTCACTAGACTAGCCCATGAACACGTTTCTATCCCTTTCATTGTGAAGGAGAGTTTTGAGGTCGAGACACTTCAGTCCATTAGTGCCTTGACCCAGAGCATCATACAATATGCTAGTCCTGTAGCACAGCGTGGGCCAAGGGAGAGTTCGAGTATGGTTCCACCCCATACTTGTTAGGCTTGCGGGTCAGCATGTGGTTATGACCCCATGAATAGTCATGACACAGGTGCACAGGCTACATCTGTAGTTGAGCAGATGGTGATGATAGAGGCCCCCCTGAGTGAGACTTTCGGGCTTGATACTCAGGTAAATCTTAGCAAGTTCATTGAATTTAATTTATTAAATTTTATTTTTGAAATGCAAGATTAACTAATTTAGTTTGATGATTTTAATTAAATTTCAGGGTCATAGCATTGATGGAGTTTTCAGTGGTTCTCCACCTGCATATTACACTACATCATCTACTGTCGGGATGTGTAACTAGTAAACAATTATAAATATTACATGTGAATAGCATCATTATATGAATGGTATTCTAATATTTGATTTTAGATGTTGAGTAGGTTAATATTGGAGATTTCACGGCAATACCTGCAAGTGGTGGTGGACTTCAAAGCTTCACGGAGGTAATAAAATAAATAGTTTAATGAATGAATTGTACTTACTAGATTTTTGTATTTTATATTCATATCGTTGGTTACATTTCATTGCACATCTTTCAAACTCAAAGCATTACTATACATTGCATAACTAATAACTAGATGTTTTATTTTCAGATGATGCAGGCTACAGAGACACCTCCTGATGTTCATAGGGCAATGGAGCATGGTGTCTCCTCTGCGATTCATAGCTCCATGCCATTGACGGGTGTATGAGGCAGATTAGTAAATTTTAATTTACATTCATTGTTATAATTGTTTATTTTTGAAAAATCAAATGATTATTGATTTGAAGTTTAATTTCTATTTGGATGGTTTCTATAGGACATGACATCACCACAGCCTAATCCTTCTACTAAGGCAAATAAGAAGACATATTATATGGTAGTGGTAAGTGATTATTTTGTTAAATGTTTCATTTTTATAACATGTAATTTCTATATATATTAATGTCAATACTTTTTATTGTAACAGCTACATATCCACAAACAACTAAATAGGAGGAGCAACCCTCGGGTTCATAGTAGACCACCCTCATATGTGTCTCCATCCCCTAGAAGATCAAAGGCTGCCCGTGATCTATTCTCTTCACTAGACAAAGGAGAATGACTTTTTATTGTGTTCCTTTGTTGTATGACTATATGGCATTTGTGGACATATATTTTGTATTGCATATAGTTGACATCGTATGCCTATATGGCATTCTTGTAAGCCTATATGGCTATTTTGTATATATGTTATACTTATATCGACAGATATTGATGTATGTCTATATGGATATTTGGTTAATACAAATCTTTTTTATTGGTGGCATCCATATTTGCATTATAATTCCATGTTTGAATGGATATTTATAGATGGTTACTTCAAATATTTAAAGTCCAATTGTATTACATAGGATGTTTATTGATCCAATAAGCTAGCTATTGTTATTCAAGTATCACTTAAACCTCATTTTGGAACTAAAAGATAAAAATTGTATTTAAAATAAAAATGAATCATCATGTTGAATAGAAAATATTCATATTCTTTATGAGTTGCTCAATTGAAAATATTCAAATGAGTATGCTCATCCATATTCTTTATGAGTTGGTCAAATGAAAATATTTCTTAATTTCTTGTTATTATACCACATTGGGATGCAAAGAGTATGTTTGTTGTTTTGAATAAGATAGTCAAAATCATATGCTTATAAGCACCTGATGACCATTATGGTTATTAAATGTAATTCCTCTTGCATATAAGGTGAGGTCATGAGAGTACATTGAGTCTTATCTAATTTTAGTATGCAACATAACATTGGGGCTATAGGCTTCCATAAGTCACCAACAATCAAGGTTCAAGGTTGTCATTGAAGTCAAAGGGTCAAGGTTGTTTGTCATTGATGTCAAGGTTGATGCCATGATGTTGATAAGGTGATACAGTGATTCAAGGTAGGTGAGGTCATGAGTTGCATGATGTTGTGAATATGGTTTTCATGATAAGGTCTCTCAGTTCATGTTAATGCTGCACAAGACAAACATGGTTCATATGATGCAAGGTTCATGTTCATGGTGGATGTGGTTTTATTCATGCAAGGTTTTGTTGTGAATATGGTTTTCATGATAAGGTCTATCTTGGAAGGTTGATATGATGTAAGGTTCATGTTCATGGTGGATGTGGTTTTGTTCATGTAATAAGAAGTTAGAGAAGACACACGATTTCATAATCATAATTCAATGTCATCATCAAGGAGAGTTATATTTATCAAGGGGAGTCATGAGTTTGATTCAAATGTGAAGTTGTTCATGTCTTACAACCCTAAGCCTATGATAAGTGTCATACTCTAATGTCTTTCTTCTGATGTCCCTGAGGTCTCTGAAATGTCCTAGATATCTCTTGATGAAAGTTAGAATGTTTAAGTCTTTCTTATTGATAGTTAGGGTTTGTATATTAGGCATTAAACCCTAAAAAGAATCTACTTTTCTTAAGACTTTAAAACCCTCAATTGCCTATCGTGTGTAAAGTGCACTTTTGTTTTAATTTAATATTGACTTATAATCACAAGTTACTATCACTTAAGTCAACCTACTAAAGGGTCTTTAAGTCATTAGTTCACCGGCCCTTCAACCTAACTCAACCGGCCTCTCTAGTAAACTCTCATAAGCTCGAGTGCCATATCATAATCAAAGGTCATATTTAATTGATATGAGGGTGGGAAAAAGGATTGTAAGGTCAGTATTTAAAAGGAATTTGGAATACAAATGGTCATCTTTATGTGGTTGAATTTGATGGGCATGCCTTTATAAAAAGCTAAAAGACAACTTTATGCAGGATATCATGGTATTTGTAATGTTTGAAGATTGAAGACTAGTTAGTGTTTGTAGCTCAGACTGTTTTGGCATGTTTGGGTGCGAAACAGGACCATGCCTAGCCTAAATGTACCCATCCAGACACGTTAGAACTGTCAGTTTGGCCACACGAGGAGAAGAACAAAAGTTACACCCCTTTGTAACTTTACACTGCCTCCTTTTGATGATTTTTGAGGCAACAGAAAACCTTTCACCACAGGCAAATGCCTTAGAGATATAAAATACCGATAGAGGTTATTGTAGAGGGACCCTACGTGATTGCATTGCCTTAGACAGAATGTATCTAACTAACACAGTTTCTGAGTAACATCTCGTCAAAGATTACTACCTTTTTGCACTTTGGACTCTTCAGGGATATCGTTGGTACAATGTAGCTCGGATTATTTCGGCATGTTTGGGTAAAAAAAGGACTATGCCTAGCCTAAATGTACCCATCTAGATGCGTTGGAACAATCAATTTGGTCGCATCAGAAGCAAGACGAAAGTTACACCCCTTTGCAACTTTACACTAGCTCCTTTTGACAATTTTTGGGGCAGCAGAAAACCTTTCACCACGGGAAAATGCCTCAGAGATATAAAAAATTGAGAGAGGTTATTGTAGAGGAACCCTACATGATCGCGTTGCCTCAAACATAATGTTTCTATGTGACATAGTTTCTGAGTAACAACTCGTCAAAGATTGCTGCCTTTATGCACTTTAGACTCTTCAGGGATATCGCCAATACAATGTAGCTTAGACTGTTTCGCATTGTTTGGGTGTGAAAAAGGACCATGCATAGCCTAAATGTACCCATTTAGATGCATTGGAACTGTCAGTTTGACTACACGAGAAGAAGAACAAAAGTTACACCCCTTTGCAACTTTACATTGCCTCCTTCTAACGATTTTTGGGGTAGCAAAAAACTTTTCACCACGAGCAAACGCCTCAGAGATATAAAAAAATAAGAGAGGTTATTGTAGAGGGACCCTACATGATTGCTTTTTCTCAGATGGAATGTCTCTAAGTGACACAATTTCTGAGTAACATCTTGTCAAAGATTGCTGCCTTTTTGCACTTTGGACTCTTCAGGGATATCGCCAGTACAATGTAGCTCAGACTGTTTCGGCATGTTTGGGTGAAAAATAGGACCATGCCTAGCCTAAATGTACCCATCTGGATGCGTTGGAACAGTGAGTTTAGTCGCATCAGGAGCAGGACGAAAGTTACACCCCTTTGCAACTTTACACTACCTCCTAACAATTTTTGGAGCAGCGAAAAACCTTTCACTGCGGGAAAACGCCTAAGAGATATAAAAAAATGAGAGTTTATTGTAGAGGAACCCTATGTGATCGTGTTTCCTTATACAAAATGTTTCTAAGTGACACGGGTTTTGAGTAACATCTCGTCAAATATTGCTGCCTTTTTGCACTTTGGACTATTCAAGGATATCACCGGTACAATGTAGCTCGGACTGTTTCGGCATGTTTGGGTATGAAACAAGACCATGCCTAGCCTAAACGTACCCATCCAGACACGTTGGAACTGTCAATTTGGTCACATGAGGAGAAGAACAAAAGTTACACCCCTTTGCAACTTTACACTACCTCCTTCTGATGATTTTTGGGGCAGCAGAAAACCTTTCACCACAGGAAAATGCCTCAGAGATATAAAAGACTGAGAGAGGTTATTGTAGAGGGACCCTACATGATCATGTTGCCTTAGACATAATATCTCTAAGTGACATAGTTTTTGAGTAACGTCTCATCAAAGATTGCTGCCTTTTTGCACTTTAGACTCTTCAGGGATATCGCCGGTACAATGTAGCTCGGACTGTTTCGGCATGTTTGGGTGAAAAATGGGACCATACCTAGCCTAAATGTACCCATCCAGACACGTTGGAATAATCAATTTGGTCGCATCAGGAGTAGGACGAAAGTTACACCCCTTTGCAACTTTACACTACCTCCTTCTGATGATTTTTGGGGCAACAGGAAACCTTTCACCATGGGAAAACACCTCAAAGATATAAAACTGGGAGAGGTTATTGTAGATGAACCCTACATGATCACGTTGCATCAGATGAAATATTTCTAAGTGACATGGTTTCTGAGTAACAACTCGTAAAAAATTGTTGCCTTTTTGCACTTTGGACTCTTCAGGGATATTGCTGGTACAATTAGCTCAGACTGTTTCGGCATGTTTGGGTGCAAAACAAGACCATGCCTAGCCTAAATGTACCTATTCGGATGTGTTGGAATTGTCAGTTTGGTCGCATCAAGAGCAGGACACTAAAAATGCAAAAATACAAAAATGTAAAAGTTGCTTTGTGCAACTTGACAACATTGACACTTTTTTGCAACAAGACTTAAAGACTCAAACTAATCTCAAATGACTCAGACTGACTTAAAAATATATGAAATGGTCTTAGAAGACCTTATTACATACAATTGTCTCAATGAAAATAAATTTTCACTTTTTGACCCCTCTTGAAGGCATGACAACTTGGGTGCCCTTGCACCTAGTCTTTATACCTTATCATAGTCTAGACCTAAGCCACCTAGACACCCAAATTATAATTCTACCTAAGACACCTATTATGGTAGACCTAGTTGACATATAGTACCTACCTAAGACACCTAGATTAAATTATAGAAGACACCTAGATCATTCTAGATTATACCTTATTCTAGTCTCTAGACAAGTCATTGATATATAGTATCTACCTAAGACACCTAGATTTTATACATTACTCTCAGGATCAAATTCATCCATCACTTAGGTCTAACCCCATGAAGCATAACATGATGATGTAAAAATGTGTATATGTGTAAAAATGCAGCAGCAAATAAAAAAAAGACAAACCTATGTAAACTTACAAATTAATGTGCATACTTACAACTCAATGTAACATGACTTTACAAAATCAATGTGAATACTTACAAATTAATCCAATGAACCATCCAAGTCTGCTCTACTCTTTATTGTGTCAAGTATTGCCTCATGGTCAAACTCACACACCTTCCACAAGGTCTTGTTCAAAGGTCTACCCCAATATTGTATCAAATGAACATTGGATGCCACGACAAGGTTCAAGTAATGAAGAATCTTCCGATGCGTGTCAAAGTTCTGAAACAACCAAACATTAACACTCTTATGTGGGTACCTTCTAAGCCATGTTCCAGTAACAACCACTGAGCCTGTAGGGTATTCGATGTTTTCTCCATATGTAACTAGGGCCTCCAATTTTTGGCCTCAACACAATGACACAAGTAATAATCTGTTCCCCCTTCGTTATCTTCATTTGCAATAACTGCATATACATGCCCTACATTGATATGTGTAGCAAATTAGATGAAATTAGTCAACATTACAAAAACACTACAAAGTAAGATAACATTAGGAATTTTAAAAACTATGCAAATAGATATATTACCTAGTTGAACTAGATCTAATATGTGGTCAAAGTCAACTGATGATTCCATTTGTGTTAGTTCCAGTGGCGTCAGGGGTCGATACGTGTCAAGTGGGCTAAGATAACTACCATTCGTCAACCTACTCCTTTGACTCGCACTCATCTCAGGCTTGAATTGTATAGGAAGAACAAAAGCATGACATCTTTCGTGTATGGATACTCCATGAACCTGCAATTGAGCTTCTGAAAGAGTGCATCTCACTTGATTCTGTCAATGTAGAACAATCCTCATATGGTGTAATGTTAGTATCATCTATCAACCAAAAAACTCTATGAACTGAAGACTTACCTTCATTACCTGGGCCCATGGAAACATTACACCACTCGACAATCAATTTTGTATCTGTCAACTTTGAATTGTCTTTATACTTTAACTCTTCTCGTGCTATGGCTCTTTTGATACATGCTCCTGCACCATCATGCTCCCCCTTTCCATGCCTGACCTCACAAAAGTTCCACATATGCTGAACACCTGTAAAATTATGCCTCCTACTCAGCCAATAGAAATTTTGTGAATTCTTGAATTGTGACACACAGTTATCCGACCATATGATATGTTGACTGAACGATATGCCCCTTCTAGCCAAATCATTGTAGAACACTTGAAAGCAAGCTTGCATGAACTCTGAAGAATGTGTGCAATCATCACTGATATAGAAATGATACTCCCTTATGATCTTTCTGTCATCCTCTGTACTATCATTCGCATGAATGAATGTGATGTGCACAAATATAGAAACCTGTGTGGAGTTGTAATATTGTTATTGCACCTCATGCTGTGGCTGTAGACTGTAGTTCTCTTTAAAGTCGACAACTAAAACAATGCTACCAACTAGAAATGTGTCCTTGCATAACTTGAATTGCAAGTCTAACCATTGAGCTCTATGGGCATGTCTTGCATACTCATACACTATGTTGTCATGAAATATAGGCATAAAATGATACATTGGAATCTTTTCAATAACCAACTCACACCTCTTTGCTTCTTTACCATCTTTTGTATTGTATGCCATTATTTTATACTTGCCTAACTCTACTAGTTTGTTTCCAACCGCATGTGTTCTTTCCATATGTTCACATATTGGCATATGTTGCAAGCCACCGCAATGTTGGCATGTGCGATCCAAGCATAATTTCCTATAGAATATTTGACCTTCCTCTCTTTCACATAAAATTCTTGATATGAAGTCTCTTGAAGATGTTGGTGGGGCACGCATGCCACAACCCTGCAAAACATTGTTAGTATGCAAATCTAACCATATAGACTGATAAACATCAAAATGGTTAGAAAATTCAATATGTAATCTACAACAAGTAGTGCATGTGTGATTTATCTTGACATAGAAAGGTTTTAGCATTTCAAAATATCTTTGACAAATTTTAATTTGAGGATACTTCTCTAGAAATTTACCAAAAAATTATGTGAGTCATATCCAAAAAATGCTTTGGATGTGGCTCACGGTTCCAACTACTGATTCTCCTTCTTACCACATCCCTTTGATTCAGAGATACCCTTGTGTAATTCTTCCAAAAGTCTTCAATTAGTGATCTCAATGCTTCAACAATTGGTTTATCGTTTTGTGGTAGTCTCCCCGAGAATGCCCATAATTCATTGGCATTAGTCTCCTTAATTCTTTGGCATCTTCCAATGGCTCTTGATAAAGTTTTCCTATTAATTCTCAATGATTGACTCATATTTCTAATGAGAGGATCTTTCCTTGTTTGACTACTTACTATAGTCGATGTAATCACATGCCGTGTTGCATTACTATCTTCTGTGCGTGAGGTGTTACCCACACTCTCATATGCACTCATTAGATTCTTGACAATAGATTTTCACTTGAAGCCTCTGATGTTCTCAACCCAATAATCTTCATGATGGATCTATACTTTATACTTCGTATCATTTCAACGAATAGTTGACATCTTGCAGTCTCATTTAACTTTTCAAAGAACAATCTCCAAATCTTATGAGCATATCTTCTACAAGTGCATTTTGGAATCTTACCTTCCATTGGCTACAAAATATTCTCATCAATATCAATCAAATACTTTGGCTTTCTATGCAAAATTCTAGGTGGTGTTAAGTTAGGTAAATTCATCTCAACATTAGGAATTTCATCAATATTTTAATGAGATGGGCTAGATGGCATACCTTTGATCGAAAATGGAATAAATGACATACCTTGAGGTTGAGGTGGGAATGATGGCGTACCTCCTTCATCACATGTGAGTGATGATGTACTCTCAACTTGAGATGCGATAGATGGTGTCCCTACATGTTGACTTGCGGTAGAGGATGCATCTCCAACTATGGTATTCAAATATCTCATAGCATGAAGTTTTTGCATTCGTTCTCTTTGTGCCGCCAATACCGTATCTCTGTGTGATGGTTGCAATTCCTCTTCAATTGGCATGTCTTAATTTATCGTGTCCAATTTCCTCTTCTCACAAAGTTCCCTCATAGCCGCTACTTTCTTTGCATTCTTAGCTTCTATCTCTTCCTGTGTTGGTTTAATTCTTGATCATTTCCTTGGCATGACGGAGATTTTGTCTATAGCATGATAAAGAGACCAATATTAGTTCCTAAGAAATGAATCCATACAAATAACTAAAATATATGTCATTCAACCCTTCATAGTAAATGTACATACAATCATCATGTAGAAGAAAAAATGTCACAGTCAAGTGGGACAGTCAATTATGGAATATGAAGGCACTATGACATGATGAATTATATGATTCATGAAGACAATGATGGAGATCCATGGAGAAAACCAAGGAGGACAAGATAAGACACCAAATTTGTGAAATTTTTGATTCTGGCTATTTGAGACTTGGTTGAGATCAAGAAGTTGAAATTTGGAATTGAGAAGGTGTTTTGTTGGTACTAGGGCTACTAGGATTTGGGTGGCTTGTGAGGGAATAGATAGTAATTGAAGAGTGTAGACTTGAGTAAGTGTTTAGAATGGTTGTGTCTAAGTTCCTGAGGGGTAAGAAGACCTCTAGTAACCTTGTTAGGTTTTGAAGTATTGAAGACCCTCTTTGTGCCTTTGTATAGGGAGATTGCTTGAGAGGAAAGCTTATGGAATTTGAAGAAACTATTGGTATGAGCCCATTGTTGTGAAATATGCCTCCTTTGGATTGAGTTGAACCCTACCTCTACATCACATACGTAGGACTATCATAAAAATCATTAGACTAATCTCTATAATTTAGGGTATTGAATGGTATATAGTCAATTAAGGTAACCACCATCATGTGCTAACAAAGGACAATTAGGAAATTTTGAAATATTGTTGTGTCATGTGCATACAAATCATCATGAATAGGTGCATAAGGAGCGCCCTAGCCCAAGATATGTTCATACAAATCATCATGTCATGTGCATACTTGTATGATCTTGGCACCTATTCATTTGTATTTTAACTTGTTAATATGACAAGATAATAGTGGGATTGTATTTTTATTATGTTGTAAGGATTTATTCTTGTATAGTTTGACATCATGGTATGTTAAGGTCTGTTTATTACACATAATTATTAAAGAGCCCTAGTGTAGAAAATATACATGGCATCATGTGAGATTGTAGGCTGCTTTCTTGATTGGGAGTGTGTTTATTTTAATTAATGTTGACCTTTTAGATATCTTTTATTATGCATACCATGAACTAATTTAAAACATGGTCTATTATATAAACACAAGATATGTATACATAGTCTTTTATTATGTATACTGGATACAAGTGATATAAACATGTATGATAAAGCATGATAAAGTAATTCAAATAGAATTAAGGAAAATGTAAAGAACATGCATGTAAAGATTTGACATACCTAAAAAATAGAGATTCGAATGGAGAGACCCAATTATATAGTGTTTTTCTTCTTCTTGCATCAAACTCCTCAACAATTTGAGTTTTTCACCACTTGCTTCCTTTTCAATGTTAAATTGAATAACACTCTAATATAATTAGTAACAACAATACTATTAACCAATCTATAATGTTAAATTCCTAAAATTCAATCATAATTAACATTGCAACACTGCAAAAATTGAAACTTGAATAGATATATATCAAATTTGATGTGAAAACTATGTTATTTACTCCTTCTCAAGTTGGCAAAGTAGAAAAGATGGTGGAAAGATCATGCAAAGGTGGTAGAATGTGTAAAATGTGCATGTGAACTTCCCAACAACATGAAAACACTTTTTTTTGTTGGAACACACGCATAATCAACATGAAAACAGAGCATGTGGGCCTGGATCATGGGGGTCCAGGCCTTTTTACTGTTTCTATAGCAGGACAAAATGTGAGCGCATTATAACGCACTCATATTTTGTCCTGCTATAGATTGATCCATAAATATTTGTGCCTATCTCACCTTTGATATAACCTTTGCAATATCTCACCTATAGTTCCATTAGCTCATGTTCTATCTCTCACCTCTCTATATCTCACTTATCTCTTCCCCTCACCTCTCTACCTCTCCCCTCTCTATGTCTCTCAGTCACTCCTTGTCTACCTCTCCATCCATCCTTAGCCACCTAGGTCTCACTTAACCCTAAACCCTAAAGCCTCAACCCTCAACCCTTAAACCTTAAATCCTAAACCCTATCCCTAAACCCTCAACACTTTACCTTAAATCATATTCCCTCAACCATAAACCCTAATCCCTCAACCCTAAACCCTACACCCTATCACTCAACCCTCGAACCTCAACCCTCAACCCTCAACGTCAAACCCTGATCCCTTAACCCTTAACCCTAATCCCTCAACCCTAAACCCTATCCCTAAACCCTCAACACTATACCTTAAACCCTAATCCCTCAACCCTAAACCCTAAAACCTATCCCTAAACCCTAATCTCTCAACTCTCAACCCTAATCCCTTAAACCCTATACCCTAATCCCTCGATACTATACCTTAAACCCTAATCCCTTATCCCTAAACCCTCCAACCCTATCCCTAATCCCTATACCCTCGACACTCTACTTTAACCCTAATCCCTCGACCCTCAACACTATCCCTCAACCCTCAACCCTCAAACCTCAACCCTCAACCCTTAACGTCAAACACTAATCCCTCAACCCTAAACCCTATCCCTAAACCCTCAACACTATACCTTAAACCCTAATCCCTTAGCCCTTAACCCTAAACCCTAATCCCCCAACCCTTAACCCTAATCCCTCAACCCTCAACCCTATCCCTAAACCCTAATCCCTCAACACTCAACCCTAATCCCTCAACCCTAATCCCTTAAACCCTAAACCCTAATCCCTCCATACTATACCTTAAACCCTAATCCCTTATCCCTAAAATCTCCAACCCTATCCCTAATCCCTATACCCTCAACACTCTACATTAACCCTAATCCCTCAACCCTATCCCTAAACCCTCAACCCTCAATCCTTAAACCTTCAACCCTAAACCCTATCCCTAATGCCTCTAACCTAAACTCTATCCCTATTCCTAAACCCTCAACCCTCAACACTATACCTTAAACCCTAATCCCTTATCCCTAAACCCTAATCCCTTAACCCTCATCCCTAAAGCCTCAACCCTCAATCCTTAAACCTTCAACACTAAACCCTATCCCTAAACCCTCAACCCTCGAACCTCAACCGTTAACCCTCAACCCTTAACCCTAATCCCTCAACCCTAAACCCTATCCCTAAACCATCAACACTATACCTTAAACCCTAATCCCTCAACCCTCAACCCTAAACCCTATCCCTAAACCCTAATCACTCAACCCTTAACCCTAATCCCTCAACGCTCAACCCTAAACCCTATCCCTAAACCCTAATCCCTCAACCCTCAACCCTAATCCCTTAAACCCTAAACCCTAATCCCTTGATACTATACCTTAAACCATAATCCCTAATCCCTATACCCTCGACACTCTACTTTAACCCTAATCCCTCGACCCTCAACCCTATCCCTAAACCCTAAACCCTCGAACCCTCAACCCTCAATCCTTAAACCTTCAACCCTAAACCCTATCCCTAATGCCTCTACCCTAAACTCTATCCCTATTCCTAAACCCTCAACCCTTGACACTATACCTTAAACCCTAAACCTTTATCCCTAAACCCTAATCCCTTAACCCTCATCCCTAAAGCCTCAACCCTCAATCCTTAAACCTTAAACCCTAAACCCTATCCCTAATCCCTCTACTCTCGACACTCTACTTTAACCCTAATCCCTCGACCCTCAACCCTATCCCTAAACCCTCAACCCTCGAACCTCAACCCTCAACGTCAAACCCTAATCCCTCAACCCTTAACCCTTAAAACTTAAACCCTAAAACCTATCCCTACACCCTCAACACTTGACACTATATCTTAAGCCTTAAACCCTAAACCATCATCCCTAAAGCCTCAACCCTCAATCCTTAAACCTTCAACCCTAAAGAATGAAAAATAATGTATAGAGTTACCAGTTTTTGTGTAAAGTCTCCAAGCATAATTTTGAAGGAGGCACAGTCATTAAACCAATTCATTCGGCAACTTACTACCATTGGTTGACTTGAACTGCATACTCTGTTAGAAGAAGGGTATCTTTTATCTGTATCAATGTTGGTATTCATAAGCCAAAGAGCATTGATATTTTTCACACACCCTATTCTTTGAAATATCTTAACCTTAAAATATGACTTGGATATGTACTTGAAAACAACAAAATCTCCAATCTCCAGCCCATGATGATTCACAAAATTTTCCCAACCCTGCCTAAATTCTAGTTTATTTATGGTACCCCCTAATTGCACATCCCACTCCTGCCCACTTGGGCCTTGCAACATCATACGTTCGTCTGTGTTGTCTATAAATTGTGAAACAAATGTAGGAGGAATGTGCTGCCATAAACACATTACACAATTAGATTTTACAAGTTCTTAACAGTGTATAGGAAATAAAAGAATGAAAAATAATGTATAGAGTTACCAGTTTTTTTGTAAAGTCTTCAAGCATAACTTTGAAGAAGGAGGCACTCCCATTAAACCAATTCATTCAACAACTTGCTACCCATTGGTTGACTTGAACTGCATACTCTATTAGAAGAAGGGCATTTTTTATTTGTATCAATTTTGGTATTCATAAGTTGAAGAGCATTGATGTTTTTCACACACCCTATTCTTTGAAATATCTTAACCTTAAAATATGACTTGGATATGTACTTGAACAATACAAAATCTTCAATCTCCAGCCCATGATGATTCACAAAATTTTCCCAACCCTGCCTAAATTCCAATTTATTTATGCTACCCCTTAATTGTACATCCCTAAACCCTAAACCCTAATCCCTTATCCCTAAACCATAAACCCTATCCCTAAATCCTCAACCCTCAACACTTAAACCTTAAATCCTAAACCCTATCCCTAATGCCTCCACCCTAAACTCTATCCCTATCCTAAACCCTCAACCCTCAACACTATACCTTAAACCCTAATCCTTTATCCCTAAACCCTAATCCCTATCCCTCAATCCTTAACCCTTAAAACTTGAACCCTAAAACCTATCCCTACACCCTCGACACTCGACACTATATCTTAAACCCTAATCCCTTAACCCTCATCCCTAAAGCCTCAACCCTAAATCCTTAAACCTTTAGCCCTAAACCCTATCCCTAATCCCTCCACCCTTGACACTCTACTTTAACCCTAATCCATTGACCATCAACCCTATCCCTCAACCCTCAACCCTCAACTCTCAACATTAAATCCTAATCCGTCAACCCTAAACCCTATCCCTAAACCCTCAACCCTCAACACTATACCTTAAACCCTAATCCCTATCCCTCAACGCTTAACCCTTGAAACTTAAACATATCCCTACACCCTTAACACTTGACACTATATCTTAAGCCTTAAACCCTCATCCCTAAAGCCTCAACCCTCAATCCTGAAACCTTCAACCCTAAACCCTATCCCTAATCCCTCTACCCTCGACAGTCTAACCCTAATCCCTTGACCATCAACCCTATCCCTAAACCCTCAATCCTCAACTCTTAACATTAAACCCTCAATCCTCAACTCTTAACATTAAACCCTAATCCATCAACCCTAAACCCTAATCCATCAACCCTAAAACCTATCCCTAAACCCTCAACCCTCAACACTATACCTTAAACCCTAATCCATCAACTCTAAAACCTAATCCCTCAACCCTCAACCCTAAACCCTATCACTAAACCCTCAACCCTCAACACTATACCTTAAACCCTAATCCCTCAACCCTCAACCCCAATCCCTCATCCCTAAACCATAAACGCTATCCCTATTCCTAAACCCTCAACCCTCGACACTATACCTTAAACCCTAATCGCTTATCCCTAAACCCTAAACCCTATCCCTCAACCCTTAACCCTTAAAACTTAAACCCTAAAACCTATCCCTAAACCCTCGACGCTCAACACTATATCTTAAACCCCAATCCCTTAACCCTCAGCCCTAAAGCCTCAACCCTCAATTGTTAAACCTTCAACCCTAAACCCTATCCCTAATCCCTCTACCCTTGACACTCTACTTTAACCCTAATCCCTTGACCATCAACCCTCAACCCTCAACTCTCAACATTAAACCCTAATCCGTCAACCCTAAACCCTAATCCCTCAACCCTAAATCCTATTCCTAAACCCTCAACCCTCAACACTATTCCTTAAACCCTAATCCATCAACCCTAAACCCTAATCCCTCAACCCTAAACCCTATCCCTAAACCCTCAACCCTCAACACTATTCCTTAAACCCTAATCCATCAACTCTAAACCCTAATCCCTCAACCCTCAACCCTAAACCATATCCCTAAACACTCAACCCTCAGCACTATACCTTAAACCTTAATCCCTCAACCCTCAACCCTCAACCCTAATCCCTCATCCCTAAACCCTAAATGCTATCCCTATTCCTAAACCCTCAACCCAAGACACTATATATACATCTGTGAAACATACTTATGAAACTTGAACATAAATCATTCAAAGGAAGACATGCGTTATATTGTGCTTTGGGAATCCCAAGTCTTAAGCTTGGGATTTGCTTTGGATTTCCAACCCAAAGTCTTGGAGTGCCTTCTCAACATCCATAGACGTGTTTTTGCAAATTCTACAAGATTTCACATAATTTTGTTCATGCTAACCCTTATATTTTCACATGTTTCAAGGTCGAACAAATCAAACACCTGGGTAATGTTAGGCTTTCTCTTAACTATTTAACGATGTAATTTTTTTCACATTTTGACAATGTTAAGCCTTTTATCTTTAATTTCTTTTGTTTGTGTGTCTATTTTTGAGCAAAAACCACTGTTTGGTCTTTTTTCATTGTAAATTAACCAATCATTGAAATTTCAAAAAAATTACATATTTCGAAACTAGACTCCATTCTACACATATTTAAAAAAATGATTTTCAATTAGTTTTCAAAATTTATAGGGGTAGCACGACCAATTTTTTTTTTTAGGATGTGTCCACTTTGAAAATTAGTAAAAAACCAAATATTCATCAAAAACTTATCAGAAAAATTAGGCATAAACTACATGCTGTTAGCTAATTTCTCACCGAAGTGATTTTAAAAATACCAAAAAAAAGTTAACCTTTTGAGGGAGCCACAAAACATGCTATGTTATGTTTTTTTGACAGAAACAACACCAATTTCTGTGGCTCCCTCTTTTGAACCCCTTAATCTATACCATTTAAAAAAAAATAGTAGTTTAGAAAGTAGACTCGGAGCACTATGAACATTGTTTTGGTTACATCTCCAAATTTTGAGTGTGACTATGCTGAATTTCTCATCCAAGGCCAGCATTCCCTAATTTTAGAAAAAAAGTGGCCACTTAAGACCCCTTTTTGGCCCCCCATCTTCTTGCACTTACCCTTACAACCTTTTGTATCCTATCAACATTCTCCTGAGCCTAAAATATTGTTTCATCCTTGCTCGACAACTTGGTGAAATCAATTATAATCTTTATGCTCATCTAAGGGTCAATTAGGATGGATTTTCTTGCTTTTGATCTTCATTTGTGTGGGCAAAAATATGCATTAGGCCTCTTTGTTGTTGTGACATGCTTCCATTTTATTTGTGCCTTTTAACCTTATTATTTACTTATGCGGTTATGTTAAATGACACCTCTTTATTCTGCTGCATATCTTACTTCCAAATTAAGGGATGATATTCATCTTTATCTTTTCTACGAATCTCAATCAATCTGGTCTTATCCTTATGGGTACTTTCTCCTTTACCATTATTCTCAATAAACCTTAATGGGAATGACCTTTTCCTTTTAGGTGTACTCTTCTTTAATTTTATTTTAACTAGAAATTTGTCGATATGGTCTTCTTCTTCTTGGATTTATATATTTCTTGATCAACATCCTTCCTTTTTTTTTCATCCACTCTTATGGTTCTAGGATTGACTCTTAATACTTTCTGCCTTAATGTTTCTTTGTATATATGGTGGCTAGTTATGGGCAATATGGCTACCATTCTTGTGGTTGTTCTCTTGGTTCCTTTTCCTTCACATTCTTTTCCTCTTTTTCAAACTCTTTTTCTAGTAGCTCCCCCTATGAAGTGTCATCATCATTGTATTAAATAATCTACAACTTCCTCTTAGTTCTTTCTATTCTTTGTTTAGGTTCCTCTATTACTTTTCTTTTATTTCCATGCCTCTACAATATCACTACTCTACTAATTCTTCCCATTCTCATTATTTTTTTTTTATCTAAGGATGTAATGGAGGGTGGGTCCCTTTAATTGATTTATCTTTATGTCTAGCTCATGGAGTTTGAAGGTTGTATAAAATTATTTTATTTTCTCCCAATCCCTTGTTTTTCCTTGTTCTTCTTGATTTAAATACCAAGAACAAGGAGATGATCCCAAAGTTCAATAAAAGAATTGGATTTATTTTTGTTGACTCTCTACTCCAATTTTAGTCTAGTAATGCTTAGAAGTTTTTATATGTCTCTTTTGATCAATTATTCCATTATAAGTAAGTATCCTTTTACAATATTTGTAATCCTTGAGATATCTACATTTTATCAAACTCTTTACACTCCTCAATGCATGAATTCTTAACTTATATGTATTCCACCACCCTACAACATCAAATGTTTATGTATAATTTATGGTTCCATAAAAAGATCCCCATCCTTAAATAACTCCTCCATTTCCTCCAAATAATCCTTAACATCCCTAAGTCCATTAAATTTAGGCCATTTATCACAGTAAAGCATCATCATCAATTTAAATTATTCATTATAAATAGCTTCCCCAACTCTTTCCTCAAGTCTTTGGTGTGGTAACACGTCATCATCTTTTTGCAATACTTAGCAACTAGACTCCTTGGGTAGAAACTAGAATGGTTGAACAAGAGGGTGAAGCAAATAACAAATGAGCTCTAGTTAATAATTCTCTAATAACCTTTGAGTTTCTATTTAATTTCCTCAAAGATGAGGAACCCATGAAGAATATTTTACACTTAGCTCTTCTACTTTTCCATGGACTTCCAATTAAATATTTGCACACGTTCCTTTTCAAATTTGATGCATTATGCCACATTTATGATTATCAATTTGATGCTCAAAAGTTGAAACTATTTCCAGTCACTCTTAAAGATTTAGCATTGGGTTGGTTCATGTTACTTAGGAGAAATACTACCAATATGTGGGATGACATGAAAGTGTGGTTCTTGAAGAACTATCAATAATACTACAAAGCTAAGGAAGTTATAATGAAATCTCCAAAATGTCATATAGAGACGACGAAGCATTAGAATACTTTATGGATTGATATTTATTTATTCTTCAATGATCTAGGCGAACTCAATTGGAAATATAGGCAACTAAGATGCTTTTCTTATGGGATTCAAGATTATTGCTTGGAAGCCCTTAATATTATTAGTGAAGGTGATGTTTCCAAACTAAATTTTGATGATATCTATGAGATTTGTAGGAATTATTTTAGGTCTTGAACCATGAGAGTGAGGTCAAGCTTTATGTTTTGTCACAGGAGTCATTAAGTGAGAAATGGGTAATCTATTGGATCACCTTAAAATTAATATTTTAAATCATATGGGTAAACAATTAGATATATTGTATTTACAAAAAAAGATGATGCTAATAAAGCTCTTGTAGTTTTTTGTCCCAGGCTAATCACACAATAGTGTGTCCCACTTGTGGGACATCTTGATTTTTGCCTAAAATCATATATTTTTAGAAAAAATAATGATTTAAGCCTAGAGGGATTCCATCTAAGGGGGTTAGATCAAACCCTTTTATATCAAACCCTCTTTGATAGAACCTCCCTTATCTTAAATCAAACCCTCAACGAAGTCTCCTCCACACCTATCAAAATGCTAAAAAAGCTATCTGGCTTCACCTTTTGGGGATCAAATGAAGTCATTTGGAAAATTTATTTTGTAAGTATGTATCCCTTAGTATTACCTTCCCAAAAATTATAATATGTATTTTTAAAATTTTATAATGAATATAGGTCCATTACGAAAAAATAATGACTTCTATTCAAGACACTAGTAAAAATAACAAACATTGTTAGAAAAATCTCAAAAAAATGCACTATACATAGATGTCTATGTTTCAATAAAAAAAATATTTTTTCTATATATGCTAAGATAAATGTGTTACAAAATAACACAAGTTTGAAATTTTCGTTAGTGCTAATTCAAAAATTAATGATAAAATAGAATATTTAAAAAAAAATCCCAAAAAAATACAAGCACGGCTAGACAATGGGGTTAGTGGTTTAATTCCAGGAAATCATGGAAATTTTTTATTTGTAGTGGAAGTAATGCGTTATGGAATAATGCCACTCAATAAAAAATAAAAAAAAAATAAAAATTGATTAAAAAATAAAAATAAAAAAAATGATAGAAATAATTCTTTAAAAAATATTAAAAAAATTATAGCTTGAGTTTACATAAAAAAATTCAAAACTCATTAGTTTACATCATCCTTAAATTCTTGACCACTTTTTCCCTATAATTGCCACAATTTGGAAAATGTTGATTATGAGCATCCTACTTAGGCCAAAAAGTGGTACACACTATTGTGTTGTTAGTCTCCACTTATAAAAAATGACATTTGAGCAAAGAATGCCCTCTCAATAGGATATATATGTCCTCTCTTGAAGATGCCAATAGAACTACTACATTAAAGTCATTACATCTCGATTTACAAGATAATGAGGAACAAGTATATTATATGCCCAAAGATGACCTTGGTAGCCCCAACCGACACCCCTATGTATGATTAGTAGTTTTAATTTTAATTACAATCAAATGTGACCCACAGGTTAGTTTGCTTCTGAACTTGATTGTTATGGGAGATGAAAAAATCTCCATATGGTCAAAAATAGCCTAACCAATATGTACAACCTTAATATCAATAGGGGTAGTAGCCACAAAGAGTTTAACCATCTTATCCATCACATCCACCACCTTTAACCATATCTCCATATCAACAACCTCAAAATTTTCTACGTCTCCACCATCCAAACCTAATAGTCAACATTCAACATCTACACAAACTCTATGCAGTATGACTATGCCCACTCAACATGCTTCTAACCTAGATAATAAACTAGTTCAACCAATATATAATAATGAGGTTCAGGAATATTTATCCCATAAACATGGTTGATATTACTGAATTATAACTTTGGTTTGCAAAGATTGTTGGGGAAGCATATTCCTTGATTATTATTGAACTAGATGAACAAGGAGATGAACATGTCCATTCATCGACACTGCAAACAAGTTCTACCAAATCACCTTACCCAAAAAGATCGCAAATTCAATAGGACAAACCCAAGATTAAGTTTGATTTTGTAGTTGAACTTTGAAATGTGCATGTAAATCTCTGACTTTTCCAAGCCATAATAGGCATTCCCATCTACACCAAGATAGTTAGGGGGTCATATTCAAAGAGAGGAAAAAGGAAGCAAAGTCCACATATTGTGCAAATAGTTGGCTAGTTGACTAGGACATAATGATTACTAATGTTACCATTTCTAAGTATGTAGTTCTTCGGAGCCTTGTAGTCAATATGGTTATTCGTAAGACATCCATTCCCAACACTTCAATTGATATAGGTTTCACAATAAATGTCATAACTAAAGAAACCATAGAAAAAATGTGCTTGCAAGGTTAAGATAGACCCCAACTATACTTCAGATGGCTAACCTATCATCAAGCAAGCATGAAGGAGCTATAGATATATTTGTCTCATTTGATTCATGGGTTTACCTTGTTGATTTTATGATCCTCCAACCCAAAACCGATTTGGGAGGATATGCCTTGATTCTTAGATGTCCATGATTAGCTACAATGGATGCCTATATTAGTTGTAGATTTCAGAATATGGTGACTTCCAATGGAAGTCAAACAAAGCAGTTGATTACGTATCCTCTTACACAACCTTTCTTGGACACTAAAGAACCCTTGTGGGTGGATGGTGGGAATGAAGATTAACTTCTATTATTGACTATTGCTTGCAAAATGTGTTCTTTTAATTAATCTTTAGAAAGATTACTTTTCCATTCTTATATATATCACCAATGTCCATTTGGGAATTTTACTTTGTTTGGAGGTATTAATTCCTTGTAGAATTCTCCATCCTTTCATTAGTTACTTCCTCATGATTTCCAATATAACTAGATTTTATCTTTAGAAGCATCCACACCATTATGGTTAGAAGTCATGGAAACACTTCTTGGTAAGATATTAAATATAATCCACAACTTGATTCTTCTCAATTAAAATAATTGATTTCAATGCTTTGTGAACATCATACTGCATTTTCACGGGATTGCATAGATACAAGTGGATTCACCTTAACATGTACGCTTATCACATATAAATACAAGAAGAGTGTAGACAATAAGACAACCACAAAGACAAATTAATCCCATTCTTCACAAATTTATTAAAACTAAATTACAAAATGTTAAATGTGGGTTTTATTTATCTGATATCAAATAGTCAACGGGTTTCCCTTTTAGTGGTTGTTCCAAATATAGGAGGGAAGTGGCATCTTTGTGTAGATTATTGAGCTTTAAATAGTGTCACTCATAAAGACCATTTGCATTACCATTCATTGATCAAGTTTTGTATAATATTGCAAGTAATTTTTTTTCTCATTATTTGATGACTTTAGTGGATACAACTAGATTCATATTGATTTGGAGGATCAAGATAAGACATTGTTTACCTATACTTAGGGTATATTTTCTTATACTATTCTTCCCTCCAAATTATGTACTACACCTACAAGATTTCAAAAGGTCGTGTTAAGTATCTTTTAACTTAATTCTTGATTGTGTTGAAATATACATGGATGATTTTACTATATATGGCAATTTATATGATGAAGCTAAAACAAATTTAGAAAAAATCCTTAAAAGGTGTCAAGAGACCAATCTTTCCCTTAGTCATGAAAATTGTCATATTTTAATGAGTAAAGGAATTGTCTTAGGACACCACATTTTAGAGAAAGGTATTAAAGTTGATCCTGCTAAAGTGCAAGTTATGAATAACATTCTTGTGCCCCAAAAACCTAAAGATGTGTGAAGTTTTCTTGGACACCTAGGTTATTATCATCAATTTATACAAGATTTTAGTAAAATTACCTCACAACTTTTTCTCTTATTGACAAAGGATGCATACTTCAAGTGGATGGATAAATGCAATGATAATTTTAAGAAAACACCCAAAAAAAAAATATAAAATCATGGCGAATCCTAGATAAGTGCTTTAATTTTCTTGGCGAATCTTTCATTTTTTGAAAAAAATATTAATTTTCTTGGCGAATCTATGCACATTACTTAAAAAAATTATAAAATCGTGGCGAATCCTAGTGAATATTCGCTAGAAAAATTAAAAAAATGGCGAATCTTAGCAAATAAATTAATTATAATGGCGAATCCTTCCTTTAAAAATTTGCATATATTTGGTCAACTCCATATATTCTTTATTTTTTCTTTAATTTTGAAGTGGGAGTCGGAGACAATTTTATAAACCTAATAATTGCCACTAGATTATAGTTTTCTCACCTAAGGATGGTTTGGTTTGCATCCTAATTTTTGTTTATATCGACAAGGTTTAATGACTTTCAACCAAGAAAATTTAACCATAGGTACTCTTCCTATGAAAAGGATGTCTCACCTAGGGTCTAAACATTTAAGAAATAAATAAAATTAAAATGAAATTTGTAACTAATAGATCAATTTATAATTAAATTCTAAAATTTAACCCTTTTCCCTAAAGTAATTTAAAATGATAAACTAAGTCAAATAAAATAATAATAATTAAAAACTCATTACACTAACCTTAAAAGAATAAAGCCAATAAAATATAAGTCATTTTCATGTTTAAAATACAATAAATATTTCAAATTAAATTATACATAGAATAATAAAATATAAATATGAAGATTATACTAAGTAAACATTTATTTCTAACTAAAACAAATACTACTATGAGTGCCACTATTTTAAAACAATTAAAAATGCATGTTACTCCACTAAAGGTGAAGTCAACTACATTTTATGAGCTAATTATGCAACTTCTATTATATTTAAAACTTGCTAAAATAATAAAATATTGCATAAATATTTATGTTCCTACCTAACCCTTTCATTTTCTCATAATCATTTTGCTGTGAAGTTTTATATTCATGAGAGGAGGTTATACAAGTGGAAGGTAATTTTTATTGATCTCATTTTTTAACAGATCTCATTTGGGTTTACTCCTTCCTATTCTTTTATTCTTCTCATTTTATTGTCCCCGTTCTTCAACTAACCTCTATAGGTCATTGCTTTGCTTGTAGGGTAAAATAAATCTTCCACAGATTTGACAATTGTATTACAACTACAAGGTTTTATTATTTAGTTTTCATGCAGAGGTTTTTCAGAGATTGTACAGGGTTTTATTATTTTGGATTGCATGTAAAGGTTTTTTAGAGATTTTACATGGTTTTATTATTTTGGGTTGTATGCAGTTTTTTAGAGATTGTATTTTTTCAGAAGGAAAAAAAAAAGAATAAATCCTTTGCTTATTTCCTTTTGTGACTCATGTTTTCCTTCCATGAAATAAAAGAATGAATGCTTCTAGAAAATATTTATCTCAAAATATTCAGTCAAGCTAAGCACAAATACACCATTAGGAATGCATTCAAAAACACAAAAACATAGAAATTGAACATTTTAAATATATCACATTAAAAATTAAACTGAAAAAGGAGTATAAGAAAATGCCATGCCTTTCTTGCTAGCCCCTAGGATGCATGATTGGCTATTGTTTAATTCTGGGAGACAAAGAGCACATGCCTTTTAAAAGGCTTGCTGAGCCTCATAATTGATTTTGGGCCACAGGATTAGATCTAATCCTGTGGCCCAAAATTAATTCTGGGGCTAAACAAGCCTTTTAAAAGGTGTGTGCTCTTTGTCTCCCAGAATTAAACAATAGCTGTGAGATCAAAACTATAATCAACGGTAATGAATAAAGATGTATTAAAAATAAAAACAACCCTAAAGTACATGATAATTTATTAGTAATGGCAATATTGCCCAAAAGTAATGGCTGAAATATATTATTAACGGCGAATATGATTAAATTTTTTAATTATATTATAAACTGCTGGCAAATCAGCTCTAATGACGCATCATTTACTTGGCAAAATAGTTCAACTTATTAGTTTAAAAATAAAACTTAGGCAAATTAACTAAGACTAAATTATTTTTTGAAAAAATGGGGCGATTTAGTCAGCTTCACAACTTAAACTATTCACCATTTTTAGTGGCTCTAATTTCCACTATTCACCAATTGGCGAAGATTCACCACTAAAAAAATCTGTGGATAACTGTCAAAACACTTTTGATGTGCTTAAAGACAAGCTTGCTTCAACATCAGCGTTGTGTGGGCTTAATTGGTAGATATTTTTCCATATCTATACAAATGCATCTTATACTACAATAGGAGCTATATTAGGATAAAAAGAAAGTAAACAATCTTATGCAATTTATTACATAAGCAAGATTTTGATTGGTGTTATATTAAATTGCATTGTGATTTGAAAAGAATTATTTCTAGTTGTTTATTCAATCAATAATTTTCACCATTACATTACTAGATATCCTTTTTTTAAATAAAAAACCAATCTGGCTTAACGTCGTGCGAAACCTTACCAAAGGTTTTTACCTTTTCCATTTTGCCAAGGCCAACCATGTTGAGGTTGTTAGCAACAGGGGCCCCTTGCTTGTCCGTTCTTCCTTGGTTTTTTTCAAACCCTAGACCCATGACTTTTTCATCTATGATGACAAGTCTTGTCGGGTTCCCATTTGGGTTGAATTCCTTGGTTTGCCCTTACCTTGCTAGAACTTTTTGCAGTTGATAGCCTCCTTGCTAGGCATTGTGGTTTGTGTTGAGCTGGAAAGGTTCTATTTGGATCATCCCCATCGACGAGTTCATGTCAAGATAGATCTTTCTAAAGACATCAAAGACACTGTGGATATATAGGTTGGCCAAACCCGCTATTCTCAACAGGTTCAATATATTAATTTTCCCAACACCTGCTATCGATGCCAGTCCTCTGAACATAAGATTCAAGATTACGCTTTGGCCTCTCTATGCCCAAAGCCTTCAACATAGCCCTCGTCAGGGCTGACATGTCCTACAAAAAATTAGGAAGGTTGGTCTACAGTGGCCAACAGGTGAAATAAGAACTCAGGTAACTCTAAATCGACTCCCAAAGCCTCTGGGTTGGGAGCCCCAACTTTGAAGACAATTTCAAAACCCCTTGACGTTGGGAAAATTTTCATTTCCCTTCCTGGGGTGTTGTCTAATGAGGTGAAAGTTTTCAAATCCATGCTAGCAGCCACATGGGTTTCACAATCACTAGCCCTCTTAGCTTGCCGCTCTTTCCCTCCTCTTACTGAGCATAGGAGATCTTATAGCTCGCAAAGGCGCTTGGAAGGAGAATATGTGCAAACAAAATGATAGCATGTTTAGCTCAACTTCCAAATTGGAAGCTTTGAGAAAAATGAAGCTTTGCTACAGAAACAATTATTCTACTCTTGATGAGCTAGATAGCAAGGATATGACTCTTGACCCTAGTTTATGAATTGTATTTCCTAAAATGTTCAAAGTCTAACAGGCCTCACATAGAAATACTCTATTCATGATGCTAGAGTTCAATTCCCAGATTTGGACATCCTTTGGCTTCAAGAGGTCAAAGTGTCTGGTTTTTTTACTTTCAGTGGCTTACTGAGTTATTTGGCCTGCCATCCATTTTTTGCAGTAACCATGAAGCTCGTCATGGAGGGGTCATCACCTTTGTCTCTCCTATGTGGGCATCAACTATTGGTTGATCATGGTTTCGACATCACTAATCATTCACTATGGACGCTTTTCAACATCAACAATCATTCCTTTGGCATTATTAATGTTTATGCTCCCAATGATGTCGTAGAGAGATATTCTCTTTGGAAATGGATTGCTCATTTAATTTCGGATGCCACTTGGGTTTTGCATTGGAATTTCAATATGATTGAGTGCACATATGATAAATATGGATCCTTGCCTATGTGGTGGACAACTAGTGAAAGAGAGGCTTGATTTATTATGTGTAACAAATTAGGTCTTTACAATCCCAATGGCGGCCATCGTTAAGGTCATTCACTTTGGTACACATGAAGCAATTTAAGGGCGGGCCCTGACAGAGTTTTAAAGAAGTTGGATCGAGCCATGATTTTGGGTCAGTCATTCTTTTCTTTTTCCAGCTATTATTCTTTACTAGTTAAGCCTCTAGTGGACCTTGTCCTTTCAGATCACTTCCCAATACATTCTGGTACTTGAATGGAACACCTCCAAGCCCAAAACTAAGAAGACTCAATTTTTTCTCAACATGTCCTCTTTCCATCATAATACCACGTTAGTCCACATTCAACAGGTTTGAAATCTAGAGCCTCATCCCATGCATGGGCTTGGTTGGATGACTTGTTGGACTGATGCCCATCGCCCGCATCTCACAATTTATCTATATTTATAGGAGACAACTCACTCAATTTCACCGTCGCTCCTATGAGACCACCACCAAATATCTCTGCTATGCCACCACCTCTTTGGAGATGCACAACTTTTGACACTATCGCTCAACTCTAGGTGGCACAATTCCAATAGCAGAAGCAGATTATTGATGCACATTTAGCCCTTGGGGCTCAAATCAAATCTCAGCTCTACTGGCTCAAGATTGGGGAACAAGTGTCAAAAGAATTTTTTCAGGCTTTGTATCCTTGCCACTCTTCTTAGTCCATTCAATGGATTTAGGAAGTACAGCAACTATTTAGAGAGTTGCCTAACATTTTTCAAGCCTTTGTTTGGCATTACCAACAAGTCTTTGTGACACAAGAAAATACCTCGAATAGAGAGTTTGCTTTGCAAGAGAGTCCTGCTTTGCAACAGTGTGAGGCCCACCTTGTGCGACTAGATTAGTTGCACTATTAGAACTTGTTGTTTTGCTTCACACATGCTAAGGGTTAGGTATATGGAATTGAGACCTTATCTAAGAGACATTGTAGTGTTGTTGTGGATATTTTGTATAAGGTGGTTGTGTTAATTTGTGGGTGTGTAGGCGATACACACCCTAGTTGGGAATTGATTGGAATATCATCTGTATGTGCTTGAATTGGATCTTTAGTGTTTTAGTGCGAGGCTAACTTATGTTGCACTTCTTGTTTCGTTTATGAGACTTGTTTAAATTAGTTTTGACATGTGGTCATTTTTTAGGACTATTGATCCCTTCTATTTGGACATTTGATAGTTTTATCTTGTGCTTGATTAGATAGATGAGTTATTGTAGGATGATGCTATATCTTATATGCTTGATTATATTATAAATTCCATGATGTTGAATGTGTTATTAGAATTGATGCAATTGAAATGGTTTAGTTAGATGATCGAATTGATGAAATACAAGGTGATTTATGATCTTGATTGTGTGATTTGAATACGATTGATTTGAGAATCAAGTGAATGTTATCATGTGATATATATGAGTGTATGATGTGTGTACTTTCCTATTTCTTGTTGCTTTGGCTATCTAGATATATATACTGCATGTGGGTACTATTGTGCATTGTAGTGTGCAGATTAATTCCATTGCTAATGAAAATAGGAGGTCCACGACTCTACCCATGTTTAAAACAAGTGATGCTCAACCAAGTCCCTTCCAGGGACTATGGTGTTGTTTGATTTAAATTGCATGATTAAATTGATGAAATTTTTGTAAGATTTCACTTTATTGGTTGATCACCTTGAAGGTTTGTAATGTTGTATTGTTTTGGTTTGTACAAATTTCGTGCTAAACTGCTTTATGAGCCTTTTAAAAGTGGATTTTTGAGCCCCATTGTGTTAATATGACTAATTAATGACCCTAGGTCATACCCCTAGGGTCTAGGGTCATTTTTAGCATGTTAACTCTTGATGTAACCCTTGTATTGTCACCTTAACTTACCCCTAGAGTAAGGTAACGAGTTTGGGAGATGTGAAAGGTGGGTGGCAAGTCATCATCCACCTTAACTTACCCTTGTCATTGAGTGCTTTGGAAGCTTCCAAATCGCTCACGTGTGTGAGACCTCTTCCCTATGCTCTCACACAAGTGTGAGAGCACAAGTGGGGTCTCACATGTGTGATCCCCTCTCCTAATGCTCTCACAATGTGTGAGAGCATTTTGTGGGAGAGTACGTAGCATAGTTGAATGAGAAGGTGACAAGTTTCACCTCCTCATTCTTGTGGGGTTGTGAGAGGGTTGTGTGGATGAAGGAGAAGGTGACAAGTGTTACCTTCTCATTCACCAAGGATTGTGGGAAAAGCCTATTTAACTTCCTCTTGTTGAAGGAGAAGGGTTCTTTGTTTTTGCATTTTTCTTTATTTTCTTGTTGGGAGAGCTTTTCTTTGGGTTTTGGACTTGGAAGGAAGTAGAAGCTTGGAGATAGAGGCTATTGTGGAGCTCTTCTTCACAAAGCTTGAGAGGTAGACTCTCAAGCCTATTAGCTTATTAATTTCATGATTTCCTTAGATTTCTTTGTGTTGTTGCATTTAGTTGTTAATATGTGTTTGTGAGTGTTATTCATATTATTTCTTGTTGGGAAATGGGTTGTAGACATCAACTTTCTTAGGAGAGGTATGTCATGTTAGGGGTTTGAGATTAGGAGCACCTCCATTATGATCTTGTTTCTTATGGATTTAGAAAGGCTTTGGCCTAGTATGATTATGGCTACATGTGTTGGCCTTGGAAGGAGTTGTGAAAGTTTTTGGAAGGTTTTTTGAGTACTTGGAGTTGTTGGTTTTATGATATGGAGTTGTGTAAGAATATGCCATGTGATGGCCTGGTTTGGTAAGGATATGCCATGTGCTGGCTTGGTTTTGGTAACTCCATAGTTGGAGGGTAGCCCAATCTCCCCCTTCACCATTTTGGCAACAAAATGGTTGTGAGTGTGTATCCCTTGGGTGGGTGTTGGTGTGTCTGTGATGAGTGCTTTGCTTGTTGTGTTTGTGTGCAACCTTGGTAGCCTAGTGGGCCTCCTAGCTCGGGGGTGGCTTGCTAGCAAGCCTAGGATGGGAGGTGAACAATCCCTTGCATTTGGAACTTTGTTGTGTGTATTGCAAGTTTTCAAGTGGGTGGATGAAACAAGGATGGAGAAATCTCCTTTGTGAGCTCCTATGGAGTTGTTTGAGTTAGTGGTTTAGTTATGGCCCATGTGAAAGGCCTTCCTCTTTGTGAGCTTGTAAAAAATGTGGGTAGTCCTAATGTTGTATAGAAATCCCTTGTATGAGTATCATTTCATTTTCAAATAATATGGCATGGGAGTTATTCTTATTTTTGAACTTATGGGAAAATGTGATTTGTGTGAAATCTCTCTCTCTGGTTTATTTTAAGTATGTGAGTTGCTTGAAAGGACAAAATACATCTACTAGGCTTTTAATAGTTGAATGGCCAAGAGAAAAATAAATGGGCTTTTGTTGTACAAAATAAAATATACAATGCTTTATTATTGTTGTTTTGAAATAAAAATGGTCTATAGTTTTAACAAAAGGATATATGTTTTTAGATTGAAAAAAAAAGAAAAGAAAATAAATAACAATAATAGCAATAATAAGAGGCCTATTATTGTTTTAATCAAATATAGTGGCTGTGAGTATTTAGTTGAAGAAAAGAAGTTTTATCTTTACCTAGTTTATTATCTTGGTAGTTATATATATATATATATATATCCAACCCTAAATAATTACAACATAGAGATTAAACAATTATATAAATTATTGCAGAGAGGGATTGTGAAAAAAGCCCTAAACAGGGCCGAATACTCAAAACACAGAGATCTCATTTTAAGCAGAGATAGTTTTTTTTTGGGCCACGATGTGGCCTGATGGCCGGCCCGCGGGGTCCCTAACCTTGGCCCCCCCGTTGCCTGCCAAGGGTGCAGGGGTGGGCGGATAGGGCTTGGCCCTGCCATCCACCCCGAACCCTAAAGCATTTCGTTTTATTTATTTTTTAATTAAAAATGTTTTAAAAAAACAAACACAGAACAATGCTTTTGCTTAACATTTTTTCATTTTTTTTAAAATTTGAAACCTTAAAAATTAAAAACATGATCCCTTTTTTTAAAATCCTTTTAAACATTATAAAATTTAAAACCTTATCTTATAATTTATATATATATAATACTTGATACCAATTCTCCTTTGTATTATTTAAAAAAAAACAGAGATCTAAATAAATTTAAAACAAGTGTATATATAATAATACTTGATACAATTTTTCCTCTGTATTATTTAAAAAAAAAAAAAAGAGATCTAAATAAATTTAAAACAAGTGTATAATATATACACTTGTTTTAGATTTATTTAGATCTCTGTTTTTTTTTTAAAATAATACAGAGGAAAAATTGTATCAAGTATTATATATATACACTTGTTTTAAATTTATTTAGATCTCTGTTTTTTTTTTAAAATAATACAGAGGAAAAATTGTATCAATTATTATATATATATATATATACACTTGTTTTAAATTTATTTAGATCTCTATTTTTTTTTAATAATACAAAGGAAAAATTGTATCAAGTATTATATATATATATATTATAGTATATATATATATATATATATATATATATATATATATATATATATAATATATATATATATATATATATATATATATATTAATTATAAGATAAGGTTTTAAATTTTATGATGTTTAAAAGGATTTAAAAAAAAGGGGGATCATGTTTTAATTTTTAGGGTTTCAATTTAAAAAAAACGAAAAAATGTTAATTGAAAGCATTGTTCTGTGTTTGTTTTTTAAAAATGTTGTAATAAAAAAATAACAAAAAGAAATGCTTTAGGGTTCGGGGTGGACAGCAGGGCCGAGCCTTTTTCGCCCACCCCTATACCCTTGGCAGGCCACAGGGGGTTGGGGTTGGGGACCCCCATCCCTATAGAGCCTGTGGGCTTTGTGGGGCGGGCTCCTTGCCCACCGTCCCCGCGGACTGGCCGTCAAGCACACTGTGGCCCAAAAAAAACCTATCTTTGCTTAAAATGAGATCTCTATGTTTTGAGTATTCGACCTTGTTTAGGGCTTTTTCACAGTCACTCTCTGTAATATTTTATATAATTATTTAATCTCTGCGTTGTTATATATATATATATATCCTGGTTGTACATATTACACGGTAGTTCTTTTATTATAATGTCAGGGCATATTCATAATAAACAACATACATATAGTATACTCTATATATTTGTGCTATACACACACACACACACACACACACACACACACATGAATCTTTACTTCTCTGTGTAGAACCAAAAAAGGAGAAACCAAAGAGCATGTTATTTAAACTTTTGAAAACAAAATCATATAGAATTTATTAGAGAACTATTTGTTTGAATGTTTTACTTAGACCTCTAACCTCTTTGCAAATATAGGAGATGGGAAAACCTAGATATTTATTGCAAGCATAGAAATTATAGAAGAATGTGGAAAAGATATGGAGTTAGAAAATAAATGAGAAAACTTTTAGAAAACATGACGATCCATTTAGAAACAAACAAAAATCTAAACCTGGAGGTTATCTTGGAAAAACAAGTAAAATCAAATGAGAATGCATGGAAACCAAAACAAATAAATTAGTTTGAAAATGTAGGATTGGGAAAAATAACCTTCCCACTTGGGGAAGGGATTTTCCCTCTTCCCCTCCCATTTGCCCCAACCTGCACCAATAAACAAAAGAGTTAGACTTGTGAGGACCAAATAACCTTTATTCATGCTTTTATAAACCTTTTCTAGGGCTTTGTGTTGCCCTAAGTATTAGGGAGTTGTTTTAGGCCTTAAACCCCTTGCTTATATCTTTAATCCCCTCTTAGTGTGAAAGTGTGATTTAATGTTAAATCTTTAAGTGGTGGTTCATTTGATTCCTTGTAATTTATTTAAGATCTATAGTTGTTGTAATTATTTTGAATTAATTTAGTTAAATGTTATAACTCTATAGTGGAACTATTGAGTTATTTAAGTTATTTAATTTATTTTATTTTTTGTGAAAGTACTATAGTTGGCTATTTATTTTAGTTGATTTTACTTTCCACATAGTTGTTACAGTGGCGTTATGTTGTTGAAATTTTTAGGGAAAATTTACCCCTTTGAAATGTATGTTGTCGAAATTTTGGGATTGAGATTAGGATTATTTAATAATTTATTTCTGTATTTTACTTCCTCGATTATTTATTTGGTATATGTTTTAATTAAATGCTAGTAATATTGTTCTTCTCGTGAATAGATTTTAAATGGTATTTTTGATTTATCTAGCCTTATCATGTTAGTTGCTATATTTTAATGATTAGTTTAGTTGATAGTTTTATATAGGGTTAGGTTTTGACCCTTAGGTCGAAACCGTATCACCTTCACATAGGAAACCCTAGGGTTGGTTCCAGAATGGAAACAACTCCTCTTAGCAATGCTTCTTGTGATGCACACTCCCTTAGATGCTATCATCATCATAGGGATTGCGAAAGGAGTTTGCATCATCCATACCTCTTTGACTTCCTCATCCTTGGGGTGACGTGCTTGACCGTGTGTTGCAAATACAACCATGCTACGTCCCTGGGTCATCGAGCGCGCATGTTGTGCATGAGGGGGTTTTAGAGTTAGGTGGGAAATTTTTTTGGTATTTCATGTCATGACCACATGAAAAATGTGGACATGACATTTTTTTTTGTCTCATGACCACATGGCAAATGTGGGCATGACATTTGGTATCAGAGCTAGGTTTCAAACACTGGGATCTCTGGGTGTGTACTTTTGTTTGTGTTGGGCCAATTGTTGGTTGTGCATACTTGTTTTGCATGTCTAAGTCTAGCTTGCATAGCAACGAGTTTGTAAGACACCTTGTGTGGGAACAACTTGTTTCCCTTGATTTTTGCTTCCACTAATCCCCATGTACTACTTGGTGTCGTAGGTACTTGGGGAGTGTATTCTTGATGAATAGGGTAATTGAAGGACCATGCAAGTCCTGAATTCGAGAGTTATTCAACTTCTTGATAACGATATCCTAAAAGTAATGTTAATTGTTTGAGTTATGCTAAATTTTTCATTCTAGTTAATCCTGCTCCTTGTCTTAGTTGATGGTGCTTTTTTATCCTTCTTTAGGGATCGCAACAACCTGTCGTAGGTCGTACCCTTAGAAAGGTGTTATTATGGTAAAGTTTTATTCTTATGGCTACCTTGTAGGTTTTCCCTAGTGAATGTTGAGTGGCACGTTGCAAGTGATGAGTGCCATTGCGTTGTTTGAGATTTGCCCTTTTTTGAGAATGTTGAGTTGTGTTTATCCTACCAAGTAGGAGGAAGGAAATGTATTAAAGTGGTACGCTATCTTGGACAAAGATGCATGTACCCTATTTCATTTATTCTCCATCTTGTGTCGTTCAGTTAACCTTTGTATCATGGGGTAAGTTGTGTCTTGTTTAGATGACCCTGGTTGAGATGCGAAGAAGTTGTAGATCTATAGTTGTCCTTTGCCTTGTTATAGGATTAAGTTACCTTGATAGGTAGTTGTCACTCGAAGAGTGAAAAGAGGATACATGTATATTCTCTTGTAATAGTAACTTGGTGCCCTC